>CM065665.1:6065480-6167980 GCA_033220385.1 Triplophysa yarkandensis
TACTCGAGTTTACGCATGCGCACTGTAACGCCCCGCAGCACTCATCGTGTTACCCCTTGCCAAATAATTTTACTAATAAAATCTGCTTGCGATTAATTAATCATTTGTTTATAGTTACTTGAAATACTTTCGCATTTTAAATAAAAAATTCTATACATTTCTAAAATATCTGTTTTACTAAATTACATATAAAATATTTATTAATTAAATTAACCAACAACTTTCTACGTATTAAAACTGAATTCATACTAAAAACGGAAATGTCTTTTTCTGCGGTTTTATCAAACGTACCGCGTCAAGTGACACATGGTAACCAATGACGTTTAATCTATGAAGTGTGTCGTCATACTTTATAATGAAAACAAACACACGTGTTTTAGGAAGCTCCTTATGTCTAGCATTAGAATCTCGGTTTGACATAAGCAACATTTTATACATTCAACGGTAAGAGTCTATTATTAATCAAGTTTATTATTCACTATATTTATGTTATCTGCATTGTGTGGAAAAAGTCCTACAGGTGGCAGCAGATCTACAGCAGAAACAGCATCATGATGGCTCCTAGGAAGCCCATATCATACCAATTCATCATATAATATCATTAAATATGAATGTCACATGTATTATAAAAAATAATATTATACTTTAATAGACAGTGTGAATATTTACATAGAAAAGCATAAAGTAACACTTTTTTTCTAAATCCCTAGGGAAGAGAAGAATAGATATTAGAATAGATTATAAATGACAGATTTTAAATCACTTACTGTATTGTGTAATATTATGTACAGTGATGGGCAAATACTTTCTCTAGCTTTAAAGTTTAAAAGCCATTCTTTAACTACAATGTTTTTTATTTAGTAAATAATTCAGAGAGAGAGAGAGAGAGAGAGAGATGGGTCTCTCTCTCTCTCTCTTTCTCTCTCTCTCTCTCTCTCTCTTCTCTCTTCTCTGTCTCTGTCTCTGTCTCTCTCTCTCTCTCTCTCTCTCTCTCTCTCTCTCTCTCTCTCTCTCTCTCTGTCTCTGTCTCTCTCTCTCTCTCTCTCTCTCTCTCTCTCTCTCTCTCTCTCTCTCTCTCTCTCTCTCTCTCTCTCTCTCTCTCTCTCTCTCTCTCTCTCTCTCTCTCTCTCTCTCTCTCTCTCTCTCTGTCTCTGTCTCTCTCTCTTTCTCTCTCTCTCTCTCTCTCTCTCTCTCTCTCTCTCTCTCTCTCTCTCTCTCTCTCTTTCTCTCTCTCTCTCTCTCTCTTTCTCTCTGTCTCTCTCTCTCTCTCTCTCTCTCTCTCTCTCTCTCTCTCTCTCTCTCTCTCTCTCTCTCTCTCTCTCTCTCTCTCTCTCTCTCTCTGTCTCTGTCTCTCTCTCTCTCTCTCTCTCTCTCTCTCTCTCTCTCTCTCTCTCTCTCTCTCTCTCTCTCTCTCTCTCTCTCTCTCTCTCTCTCTCTCTCTCTCTCTCTCCCTCTCTCAGCAGCAGCAGCAGCACTCGGTCATCACAGGAGCTTGAGCCGAGGAATCAGGAGGCAGCAGGTAAGATCTCCCATCCCCAAAGATTAGAGAAGCACCTCCATCTGTCTCACTCTGACTGAAGAGGGACAGCTCTAATGTTATTTCTAAAGAGAAGCAAACTTGAGTGTCAAATAGTGGTTTTTGGATTTCAGAGAGACAGGTACTGATGTTCATGAGCATGTTAAAGTGTGTTATGTGGTTCTGATTGGTTATACTTGTGATGGTCAGAGTTGATTTATCTTTGAGGTTTGTATTTTAGGAGAAAGGTCCTGTGTAACTGTTTCTCATGTAAGTTGTCTGTATTGTTTAGCTGAGGGATCCTGCTGTGCTTGCTCTTATTTATTCATGTGTCATCTGAGAGCACAAGGGCTTTCCACCATACAGGCTTGAATCTTATTATAAGTTTACAAAGTGTTAAGCTTTATTTATATGTGGTTATCTATGTCTTCAAGTTTGTGATCAGTGTTTTCCATATGCAAGCATTAGGTTTGTGCATCGGAGTAGATATATAAGGAATTTCTCATATAATTGCAGAGGTTCTTAGTTGTTTTCTGAATTCACTCGTATAAAGATGAGTCAGTATATTTAATCTACAATAAAGAAGTTTTTTCTAATACGCACAGGTCAGCTGCTAACTGTTGATCAGTTTGGGAAATCTGAGTTGGACCTATTTGGATAAATGCTTGCCAACCAAACAGTATTTAGTTACCCTTGACTACCATAATAGGAATATATATATATATATATATATATATATATATATATATATATATATATATATATATATATATAATAGTACGTCCAATATTGTAGTCTTTTCTGCTGGCATTGTGGGATATGGCTGAACTGAACTTGTAATGAGTTTCATCATGAGTTTGAATGCTGTGCAATTACGCCAAATCAAGACTGTGATTATTTTTGCTATTTGTTAGATTAAAATAAACACAAATGCACTATGGATACACTGATGTGTGTGTATACGTGTCATTGTGTGATATAAAATCCGCTGTCAGCCTTTTCAAATCCACTCTGAAACGAGTACAGATGAAAGGGAGAGAGGGAAAGATCATTCGCAATGATGGTTTGGGATGGGACAGGTATTTTGAGTGACAGGCTGAAATGAATGGCTGTATCGGGACGAGGGAGGAACGAATTGCAGATACAGTGACACTCCAAAGCTACAGGAGCAAGAACGAAGAGATGATGGAAATAAAATATGAATCTGTGGAATAAAATGAAGAATTCTGATCCGTGAATATATGTACTTTAAGCCGCAACTCGCTTTGGCGTTTTATCTATTCCTTGCTCCCTCTCTCTCTTTCACCTTTCTATCCCAGCGTCCCGTCTGTGCGAGGTCATTACATCAGTGGGGTCAGTCAGGCAGAACAGAGAGGTCAGAGAATAAAGAAGAGGGGTGTAGAGAGTGGGGATTTTTGAAGGAGTGGGGATTTTTGACCAGACCCTCCCATCAAGCCCTATCTTATTTTCCCTTTGTTTGGAAATGGAATGATAAAAAAATTGCATACACTCTAAAATAAGCATTCTTCACAGCAATGCCCTCTCAGTTCTTTTAAGAAGCACCCATTTCTTATCTTTTTGTAAATTGAAGAACCATTTTTCCTCCACAAAGAACCTTTTGTCAGACAGAATGGGAATGGTTCATTAAGGAAACATTTAGAAGGTCCTTATGGCCTTTATTAATAAAAGAGTGTACTTTTTTGGCTTGGCAGTTTATATTGTGAGATTCTAAACGTAATAAATAAATAAATATATATATATATATATATATATATATATATATATATACACAAAGGAAGACTTTGGACCAGTGACTATCAAAGTAGGAAAAAATAAAAATAGTTGTCTAAATTACACCAGAACTTTATTTTGTCGTAAATTCCAAAAATTCAATTTTGTGTTCAGAACAAAAAAAATTACTAAGGAACATTTCTTACCATTATAGTCAATGGCATCCCATAACTGTGCTGTTGCAGGCATTCCTCTAAATATCTTTCTATGTGTTCACCAGAACAAAGAAAAGTTTACAAATTTAAAAAGCCTCAAAGTTGAGTAAAGACAAAATTCTTATTTTCAGAAAGTGGATTGCACATGTTATTTTTTTGCATCCCTTTGCCCATGTTCTTTAATTTTGCACGTTCAAAGCTAAGTGGGACTGCACCGTTTAGAATAAATCCTCAATAAATGAAAAGAAAAGTCACATGCAAGAGAGAGAGGTGTCAGTAGCCTGGCTGATGGTTTTGACCTCACCGATCACCATCTAATATTTCGGAGCAGTGAATCTCTTCCTGTTATGTGTGATTGAGATTTTAATTGAGCACAGATGTGAACGTGTCATATTGCTCTGAAGAACAAGCTGTTTGTTCGGTCAGAGAGGATGAACTGATGGGTAGCTGGTGCTGGAAAGCTTAATGGGACACCGCAGTGCAAACAGAGTTTTGAGAATCCACATACTTTAAATAGTCCAGCACTGTATTCAAGAATTTAATCGGCCTGAGATTATTTGTTGTTAATGTTCTTTTAAACTCATTTAATATTTGTCTCTTTAAATAAGATGCATAGAACTATTATGGTGTTTTCTGCTGTTGGTGTGTTAGTGTAGTGTTTAAAGAAGGTAGGTAAAAGAATCTGAAAAGTTTATGGACAGGGAGATGAAGAAAGGAACATATGGAGAACATCGAATGCCCTCTCCTGTTTGTACAGAAGTCAGAGCTGGAGGATTTGCAGTCTTCAATTACAGCCTGGCTCATAAATAATCAGACAGAAGCCGGTCATAATACCCTATTCACTGTTAGCTTTACAGCGTGACAAATCCTTGTTGTTGGTATTTATGTACAAAATGTAGCTTTAAGCGTGTGTGTGAATATTGCGAGGAAAGACAGTTAAAGCTTAGAGATATTAAATCGATTCTTAATGATAAAGGGCACTCTATATTTCTCTAATGAGCAGGAAAAATAACTCAAAATGACGTTGTTACTGCAGTTAGTTTTTACACGTAATATGTACTCCATTACTTTTACCCCAAAATTAATAATTTTTTCCATGTTGATAGTCTGATGTGAGCAAGTGTGAACATGATTTATAGATTTTTTCTGCACTGAAGTAATGACCATTACTTTTCCCATGGTAAATCGCAGGGATGAATGCTGACGGTTATAAATCTAAGTCTCCATGGTTCTAGGGTGAGCTTAATTTTTTTTGCATAAAGTAATTTGTATTTCTTTCTTTTGGTTTTGGGGTGAAATATGACTCAGACTTTACCTGTTCCTGAAATTTTGTGAAATTAATCCATGCACTGTGTATTTCCTTACTGTTGTGTGTGTATTAGATATATTTTATGTGTGATAACATGTAACTCTCTTTCTGTTATCGTGTATGCTTGAGTCAATACTGTGTGTGTTGAGGTGTGTATTGCGTGTGAGTTTATGTGTGTTGAGATCTATAGCCATTCATAGCTCAGTTGTGGTCTGGTGGTCCGACAGTTGGACTTGTAAGCCAAAGTTTGCGGTTCGTATCCCAGTGCCAGTCAGACAATGACTTAAGTGTACCTAAGCGAGACTTTACCCCTGTTTACTCTGCAGTGATAATTGGCAAATTATTTTGGATACAAGCATCGGCCAAATAAATAAATGTAAGTGTAAAAGTAATAGGTGTGTGTGTGTCTTGGGACCTGTGGTGTGTGTGTGTGTGTGTTGGGGTCTATAGTGTGTATGTCTTTGGGTCTATATTGTGTGTGATCGTTGGGGTCTATTGTTTGTGTTTCTTGGGATCTACAGTGTGTTGAGGTCTATAGAGTGTGTGTCTTGGGGTCTTTAGTGTGTTTCTAGGGGTCTATATTGTGTGGGTATGTTGGGGTCTAGAGTGTGTGTACCTTTGGGTCTATAGTGTGTATTTCTTGGGGTCTATATAGGGTGTGTGTGTTGGGGTCTATATGGGGTGTGTTGGGTCTACATTGTGTGTATGTAGGAGAGTATTGTGTGTTGGGGATTATATATTGGGGTTTGGGTCTTTAGTGTATGTGTGCTTGGTCTATATCGTGTTGTGTGTGTGTGTGTATTAGATATTTTTTCTGTGGATCCCTGTCTGTCTGTTTGGAATATTTTATGTGTTTTTGGGGCTATAGTGGCTGTTTGGGTCAATATTGTGTGTGTTAAAGTTTATTGCATGTGAGTTTGTGTGTTGGGGTCTATAGAGTGTAAGTCTTGGGGTCTCTAGAGTGTGTGTGTTTTGGGGTCTATATTGTGTATGTGTTGGGATCTAGAGTGAGTGTTTCTTGGGGTCTATAGTGTGTGTGTCTTGGGGCCTATGGTGTGTGTGTGTTGGGATCCATAGAGTGTGTGTCATGGGGTTTATAGTGTGTGGATCTTGGGGCTTATGATAATTGTGTGTTAGGATCTATAGATTGTGTATTTTGGCGGCTATATAGTATGTGTCTGGGGGTCTATATTGTGAATGGCTTGGTATATATTGTGTTTGTTGCGGTCTATATGGGGTGTGTTGGGTCTATATAGTGTGTATGTTGGGGTGTATACTGTGTGTGTGTGTGTGTGTGTGTGTGTGTGTGTGTGTGTGTGTGTGTGTGTGTGTGTGTGTGTGTGTGTGTGTGTGTGTGTGTGTGTGTGCGTGCGTGAGTGCGTGCGTGCGTGTATTGGAGTCTACATTGTGTGTTTACCAATATTTTGAGTATTTGTGTTTTGAAATATAAATTGTGATGTCAGGGGTGTTCCATGAGTGTCTCTCTGAGGTCATGTTTCTCATTGTGTTCTGTTGCTCTGGTAACAGCAATACGAAGCTCTGACCATAGCAGATACAGTGACATCAAAAATCTCTTCTGGGTGTTTGTGTGTGTTTAGAAGTAATAGTATATACAATAGTGGGAGTCGAGACCTATGTACTGCATGTTCGTGTTGTTTAGTGTTTAATGTCATTTAATGAATCAGGACTGAAACAAATTGCTATTGATCATACAATGTAGTAATTTTAAATATTGACTCTGGAGCTTGTTAGCATTGTGTTTAATAAAGTTGTGTAACCTGTCATGTAGCCAACACAGCCCATTAAGCCAGTTTGTGAATCAAAATTCTCTCTTTCATTCCAACCAAAATAACTGGCAACTTGCATCACGCCATAATTGTGATTTCCGAGCTGGTAGAAACCTTGCTGGAGGACTTTAAAACAACATTAGGGGAGAGGGGGGTAGTGAGGTGTGCCAGACTACAGTGATAAATGAGCATTTGGCTATCTGCTGTACCTCTGACCCTTTGTGTTTATGCCGCCCCTCCCGTCTCTCCCTCTCTCTTTTTCTCTGCATTTCATCCTCAAAAACATTAAGACTGGGCTGGACAAAATAAAAGATGCTGGGACGAAAGACATGATTTTTTGTGCATAAATTGAAGCACGCTTTTGTAAGACCGATCAGTTGGCTGAAGGTACAGGTGCATTTTCCGCTCCATTTTTGTTTGTACTCTTTCACTCGTCTGCTGTCAAGAGTGCTGATGTCCCTCCGTCTGATGGGTTTATTGTAGGAGCGGGCCGCTCAGCAATTCATCCACCCCCCTTCCCAATACCTCTCTTCTGCGCTCTTTTTGGATTCTGACAGTTTGTTTTGCAATGCAACGATAGAGGAAACCCAAACAAATTCTGTGGTGAGAGAGGGATGAGGCAGACAGGAGAAAAAAGAAAGAAAGAATATCAGTCCTTCTGCAGCTCCGCTCGCCTCTGACAGGTTATTGATTTATGCGTTTTGGTCTGTGCAGTGAGCTTGTCTGGCCTTCTTCGAAGTTCTTCTGCACACAAAACCACAGTCAACCCCTCAGCCCTGATACACAGTCAAGTTTTTAATGTTCTTCTGTTTTAGTTGAAACCTTAATATAATGTCAGATGCTTATACACAACTCAGTTTAAAATGACAATTCCGACTGTCTTGTTTCTTTAAGATGGGTTGCTGTGAAGGGATGTCACTCATGGTTAGTGGCTCAGATTTCTGCTCTGTTTCAGCTTAACGCTGCGTCTGTGATGCACAAGCTAGCTCTCGCTGTGCTCTCTCTACAGGAGATCTGCTGGAATTCATTTAGTCTTGCGGTTAGAGAGAAAGGGAGAAATAAGGTGAACACAGAAAGAGCGAGCGAGACCTCACACAGTTGTGTCTGGATGAGATGTGTCTGAGCGGTTGTTACAGGATGAACTGCAGCACGGCTTCTCGCTGGGCCCCCATCCTGTCGTAGTAATTACCGTCTCTACAGGTCGTCCAAATATGCACCTTCTCGAAAATAAATACACGCACGTTATTCACCCTCACAACTGTGAAGGACTTTTTAGCACACACCTGAACACATGGCACACAAGCACATGCAATGTGTTTCAGGTGTGAACGATGTGTTTGTCCTGCATGTTTCTGCTGTTTTGTAGTCTGAAAGTGAGTGCTTGCTTAAGAAAAACACACATACACATTTTGACTTTCTTTTACACATTTAAAGTGACCAAAAATGAAAATACCATATAATACTGTTTTCTTGTTTTCATTTTACACCTGTTTGACATTACATTTACATTAACATTTAGACATTTAGCAGACGCTTTTATCCAAAGCGACTTACAATAGTCGAGGAGACAATGAAGCGGTAAATAGCCGATACAACAATAGGTGAACAAGTGCTACAACAATGCTACCGAGTTACACAGAGAGCGAAGTTACAAAAGATTATTTATTTATTCATTTATTTATTTTTTTGATAGAGTGAGTAGTTAGGAAAGAAGTGAGTTAGTGAGTTAGGTGTAGCCGGAAAAGATGAGTTTTTAGGAGTTTTTTAAAGATAGAGACCGAGTCTGAAAAGCGTGAAGCCAGAGGCAGATCGTTCCACCATCGAGGAACTGAAGCAGAGAACGTTCGAGAGAGAGATTTCTTACCCTTTTGAGCTGGTACCACAAGTCTCAGCTCATTTGCGGAGCGCAGAGATCTTGAGGGCCTATACCCTTGCATTAGTGAGTTAAGGTAAGTGGGTGCTGAACCGGTGGTGGTCTTCCTTCTGCAGAACACAAAAGAAGATATTTTGAAGAATGTTTGTTACTATAATAGAAGTGAATGGCTGCCGCTGCTGTTACCAACTTTTTTGAAGAATTTTTTTGTGTTCTGCAGAGGACAGACAGTCGTATAGGTTTGAAATGGCAAGAGGGTGAGTACTTTCTCCAAAACAATCTTTATTTATAGGGATCCCGGAAAACAAGTAAAAACACAGTCTTAAGGTCCGTTTTGCAGGTTATCTATTATGTTTTTTTAAAACTTGTTCTGTATTATAAGACTGGTTTTCAAAAATTGTAAGATGTCATTTTTTGGGGCGAAAATGTAATTGTGTAAACTACCCTTCTGATATGACAATTTTCAACGATCTAGCACCATTCAAACAACCACTTGAAATCACATAGAAAGTAATGTGCTAAAAACATAAGATTGCTTTAGACCGCCATAGCACTTTCCTTTCTTAATGACATACAGACATAAAAAAATTACGACCATTCCAAAATTATTTTCAGAAAACTATTATACCTTTTATAGATTTGTATTTAAGTAAAATACAATTTTTGTTTAATAAGTAATCTAGCAAACTTTTTCGCAAATTCCTTTAGGACAATGGGACAAACTAGTGTAAATAACAAAAAGAAGTGTTTGATCTTTGACATTTTTTGACATCATATTTGACATTTTTAACCACACAATACTAATCATTAACATGCAATTTAAGATTATATTTTCCCACAACTTTCACATATTTTTGCGTTCTCTCTGGGTTTTGCAATGCTGTTGAAAGTCAATATATGCCAGAAGGAAATTGCTACAATACACTGAGGATTAAATGTAAATCTGGAGTGGTCTATTATTTTTATTTGTTGCTGCAAATCACCAACCATCACTCATATATTAATTGGATGATAAGATTGAAGGTCGGACACATTTTAAGGACCAGCAGATGTCAAAAGATCTCTTTAAAGTAAAGGAGCTGGGGCGAATCATAGGAGTACACTGTTCAGACGATTTCATTCTCTTTACAAAGATGTGCTTTGAAATAACGTCCTTAAACTCTGCACCTAATGTCCTTTAAAGTACATCACAACCATCAAACAATCATATGTAGAGTTACAACCCATAGTACATGAATGTATTTTGGTAGTTAATTGATGCAGTAGTGATATTGCAGTCAGCAGATGGCTTTGTTGGGTTATTGAGGGTTTTATTGCACTTTAATGGTGAATAATGACTGATTAAATCTCTGATTCTCCGCCAATAATCCAAATGGTGTTGTGGAGAGTCCTGCACAGATACAGGTCATCATGATCTATGAAGTCACTTCTTGAATGTTGCAAGTGTGAAACAATGTGACTTTTGATTGCCATGAATCGCATCCTGAAAAGAATAGTTCTTTAATGCTTTAGACAAGCCCGATACAAGTAAATGGAGTTTTACTGTCAACAAGGTCTGTTTTGCACGTTTTATTTGAGCTGCTTATTTCACACATCAGATTGTTTCAATAAACAGCTCATTTCACTCTTGGGCAGTCGTTGTCGACAAGAAACAGACGCGGACCCGACCTGTGATACTTTAGCTGCTCTCTGAGATGGAGGGAGAAATAAGAGGCAGATCAAGAGGGAAGACTAGCATGTCGGTACGACTGCAGACAGAAGATAGAGGCAGATCAGATAAACGACAGGAAGTGAGAGATTTTTAAGTGTAGAGGAAGAAGTGTGAGAGGACACGAGAAAGACAAAGAGACAGACACTGAGAGAAATTAGAGACTGGAGAGGAATAGTGACATTGTAAAAGTAAAACGCAGACGGATGGAAAGAATGGACATACGACATGGTGAATGAGCCGTAAAAACTAAAATTACAGGCTGTCTTTATACAGGAGTTAAAGAAAGAGTTCACCCAAAAAGTTTGAAATGTATGATACAAGAACTCAAGATCAAAGATTACTTGCGACCTTTAGTTTTTTAGTTTATATGTGGACTTATATGATCATAAATGGTCTTTTATTATCATATTGCTCTCTGCAGTCTGATTTGGAGTGTTGTCGACACTCTTGTTTAAGTGCAATGAACCATCAGTGTTGAACGCATTACACTCATAAAATGCAACAAATTCCATGAGCACATTTAGTTAGATTTTTCACCATATTTACCAGGGCTCTTGACTGCAGTCATGTGCTTGCACTTTGCCGTTTTTTTTAGAAGCAAATTCGACCTGTTTTCTTAATAGTGGCACTAGTGGGCCTGTCTAACGGGTCAATGTATAATGTTGGATATTAGACGTGTATTGTGCAGACATGTTATATTGTGTGACCGGCATATCATGTAACTGTATTTTATCTCTCCTTCTACTTTCATTAGCTTACCTATTAATGTCCCCGGCCCCAAAAAATGTACTGAGCAAGTGTATTCAAAACTGTGATAAATCTGAAAGAACATCAGAGTTACGCATTCACTATGCAACAAAATATAAACTTTTCCACGTCTAAGCATTGTAAAGCATTTGAAAAAAGGCTTAAAGCAGTTTCCATGATTAAAACATTTCTAAAAACCTTTAGGTGTCACACAGGCCCAGGTGGTCAGAGCACTGTAAATTGCGTTCTCCTTCATATCTTTTTTACTCTACAACCGATGTAGAAACACAATGTTACTTAAAATTCCCACTTTAGTAAGAGTTCTTGCAAGAGTAGTTGGTTTTGAGAATGGACCGTCTGTTACAGTTTATTAGACTTATATACCCGTTTCACCTGTCTTTAAGGGGCAGCAGCATTCTAAAGAACTGTGTTTCTGGTAAAAACACAATATATGACTTGCCCAAAGATTTTTTGTATAAACGACAAATAAAGACATTAAACAATTAAAATGAGTTGTATTCATTTGTATTGATTCATCAAATATATTTAACATGTTTGGATGTAGTTTTAGTGTGTTTAATTTTACCTTGCTCCTCGACTCAAATTATTGGCTGGAAAAACTTGGTAGCAAAATCTTGGTATTTATTTACATTTGCCAGTATTGCTCAGAACCAACAGGAATAAAGTGACAGTCCTCAGTATGAGCATACAGAATGCAGTAAATAAATGCAAACTTCAACATGTCATAATAACTAAAATAACAAACCTTTAGGCAACATCATCCTGAGCAAAACAACCCTAAAGAACATTTTGCTGTACTAAAATCAGCTCCTTTCCAAAATATTTTTGTTAGCCTCAATCTGACTTGCATATAGTTTTTTCGGGGCCATTCTTACCTTTATAGAGGTCCACAGAGGTCCAGGTGCCACAGATAGTCCACGCCTTTTTTGTTCCTAATAATATAACATTAAGAGATTTGATTTTTTAACATTCATCAATCGATCCACGTCCGGATCGAGATGCATTATTTTTTCCCACTCCCATAGTGCATTCTGGAAAAAAAAAGTCACGGTGAGCAACATCACTGTTTGGTACACATCACTGTGCAAGGTGTGTGTAAATTTAACAAATATGTATGCGGGTGTGCTGGAGTGATCGCTAAGACTCATTTGTGTTTTCATCTCACAGGCTTTTTTAGTTAACAATGTTCAACATAAATACCGAAAGGGGAATATAAAGTGTCTAATGGAAGCAGAAAGAGATCATGTCGTCCTCCCAGTGAAGCAGAGAGACGTTTAGAAAAATTAAAAGTGGTATGTCATTCTTTTCCTACTAGCAAAGACTAAGGCCCATGGTAGCTCAGCATCCAGCCACCGGCATCTATATCCAAAGCACGTTTTTATTGCTTCCGTGTGCTACCTTCCTGGACCTGGGAGAAATCTATTGTGTTGGTACAGAGAAGAGACCAGTGTCCTGTAGAGATGCACACACCTGTCCTAATACCAGCGGGGCGAGGGGACAGCGATTCGGGTACAACAGTTATCCCTGCAGTCGGGTGTCTGGCTGTCGAGGTTGCTTGTTCTGTTGCAGGATGTTATAATCTGTGAACTACAGACCCCAAGCCCCAGCAGGTTTCTCATTAGTAAAATGAAGGTTAAGTATTAAAAAGCCGAGTTGGATTTTGTGTCGCCCCTGGGGGCCGGTAACCTTTTTATTGATTGGTAGCCTTTTCCATTTTTGCGCGATACATTAAAAACAAGCTTTTCAAACTGTAATCAACCAATTTAGCGGTTGAAAGCCTCTTGAAAATGAATTACATTCCTTTTTTCAATTACCTTTGTTAGACATGAGTGCTTTTACAACAACAACAACAACAAAAAAACTATCTGAGAATTTGTGTGCTATTTTGGGCCTAGAGGTTGTTGGTTTTGAGAAGTTTTGGACTCATTTAAATAGTTTAATATTCGACTGGGGGTTCTAGTGTAAGTGATCAATATTTTACGAATGGTATCGTTAGAAGGAAGGTTAAAAAGTAAGTTTTGCTCTTGAAACTCAGGTAGCTCCTTACCAAAAAGTTAATCCAGACTATGTGTTTTTTGTGTGTTTTGCGTCAAACGATTAATAGTGATCAATTTTATCCAGAATTAAAGTTTGCCGACAAGTTATATGTAAGAGTACCGTACATGTTAATTTTGTATTGGGAAATATTCACAAACATGCATGTATTTGAGAGAATATGCTATAATATGCATATATTTATAAGTAAATATAAGTAAAACACAATCTTTTATTCTGGCTTTGATTATTCGAAAAGCCCTATTTTTCTTTATAAGACCTGATTGTAATGTACAGGACACAGGGTAACCAGAGCATGATTGTAAGATGCTTTATATTGTGACCATGTATTCAGTATAAAGTAATTGACGGGTGGGGTTAGGGTCCTACTTCTCTGCTGTTTACCCAAAAAAGAAAATTGCCTATTACTCACCCTCGTTCTATTTCAAACCTGTATGACGCTCTGTGTTCTCTAGAGTAAAAAAAGATATTTTGAAGAATGCTGTTAACCAAACTGCAACCATTTACTTTATTTGCATGCTTTATTAAAAAAAAAAATTATTTACATTCTTCAAAATACTTCTTCTGAGTTCTGCAAAAGAAAGATATTCATACAGGTTAAAAATGAGGAGTCAATTGTGATATTTCTGTACTATTTAGTGTGTACATTCTATAAGGGCTGTTACTTGATTAATCGATTGCAGAACAAAGTTTTGTATTTACATAATATGTGTCTGTTTACTGCCCATTAAAGTGTTGTAATAGTAAACACGTAAACACGTACACACAATATATATTTATCGTATATAAATCTTTTTTAATAGATGGATGCAGTATGCAAAAAACAGTTATCATGTTAACACTGCAATCGATTAAACGAGTAATTGATTACAACATTCCTCCTCTTATATATACACACATTTGTAGTGCTTTTGTGCACTCACACACAAAAAATATACTAAAAAGTGTTATAAAATATCCGTTAATTTGCCATATAAGAGCCAGAGAAGAACCAGAGAGAACCTTCACTTTAAGTTTATGTAAAATATATATTTGTTTATTAGTTTAATATGCAATTTTTGCGTTATAAGCCATTGAATGTTTGTGGTGCAATCACAGGTGGATCGAGTATAGTCTTTCAGCACTTTTTCACTGGTGTATCTCTCTTGGCTAAGAGAAGGTTGAGTCGGCATGACGCCTGGGAACTCTGTTTATTATATCACCCGGGAAACTGTGAGACGCCAAATGAAAACAAATGTTACCATTTCTCCCTCTCTCTCGCTTCTTCTCCTTTCTCGTCTCTCCTCTGTTACGCGAAATGCAATTCACTGCCAAGGTTGTAGCTCAAATTCCACACGAGGGATTGCTATACTAACAAAACATTATAATATGCAGCCCGCTCATTTCATTGCACTCAAATGCTTCTGGATTTTTGTCAAGCATGTTCTCCGTTACCAAGTCTGCAGGGAAGACTTGTGCTTTTCCAGTCCGACTATAATTTACTTAGCCGACATCAACGTTTGGTGTTTCTTGAAGGCTTTAACTGTGAGAGCAGAGATGGAACAAAGTCATGTGTGAAAGTACAAAATGTATGGACAGTTATACAGACAGACAGAGTTGTCATGCTGAGGTTAAACCTCTGAATAACGAAACTATCATGGACAATAATAAATTGAGAAGTAGAGAGATTAACAGGTTGTGTGATAGACAGATAGACAGGTAGAGAGATAGATTAAAAAGCAGAGGGAAAGACAAAACACAAATATGTACTAGATGATAGACAGACTGATTAATATTCAATCATTAAATAATAAATTAATTTGAACCCACTTATTCTTCTAACAGTTATTGTTTCTTTATGATTTACAGCTTCGTTGTCTACTTGATCATTGACCGTCGCTGTCGTCGTATAAATGCGTATGAGAAATGCATAAACGTAAATAAAAATGTAAATGTTCATCCATTTTTATCTTATTTAAGTTCGCTAGTTCTTTAAGAACCTTTGCCAAGTCCGCGACTTTAGAAGCCCCCACCCCCCCCCCCCCCCCCGTTCTCGCAAACAAATGACTTCTTTTAACTGATTCAGTTTAACTTTAATAATGGAATGATTTTAATGTTTTTTGCTTAATAGTTTGTTTTATAAAAGGTTTTACTTGACATGTTGTTTGTAAAGTGTTTTGAAAGCCACTTTAAGCTGTGATACACTATACACTAACTACCTCCTCCACCTCATCTTGAGCAAGGTAAACCCTGGATAGAAGAGTAAAGAGACTTATTTATTAATGATAGAAAGAAAACAGGTAGATAGACAGGTGAAGAGATGGACAGATAGATTGATAAACAGATAGGCATTTTTTACTAACAATATAACTCCCATAATTATGTATTTAAATTATATTATTTAGTAATGGATTTAGGAATGTACCATGCATTTGCTTCACAGCAAGTTAAAAAACACTTCAAAACTTCAATGTAAAGTCTATTAATCGACAATAATCGCAATTACAATATCAAGGTGGATAAACGAAAATTATGAGTTTTGTCATTATCGTGCAGCCCTAGAAGAAGGAGATATTGACAAGTGGACGGAAAGATGGATGGATGGATGGATGGATGGATGGATGGATGGATGGATGGATGGATGGATAGATAGATAGAGTAGGATGTCATTGTGAGGATGAACCTCTAAATAATGAATCCCATCATGGACATTAAGAAGCCAGATCAGGTATCTTCTAACTTCAATCTTCAAACGTTTCAAACAATCAGTCATTGATTATTTACTATCACCTTTAGTTTATCATGGACTTACATTCCTCATATCATTCCACCAGGAAGTCCATGTTGTATGGCTGGTCGCTTCTGTTCTTACTTCAGATTTAAATCCAAAGAAGCTGGGCTGAACTTCATTAAGCAGATCTATTTCCCGGTATGAGAAGAGAATTAATGTCTTATCACTGTCCCCGCGGACATCTTTAACGCCGCGGCATTAACAGTAAATACCAGCAAAACAAACAAGCTCAACCAATCCCAGCCCGGTAATTAGCCTAATTAAACAGAGGTTGTGATTATACATCATTAATTTCGACCTTACAGTCGCTGTAATTAAGTCGCACATCACATCTGCACCCTTGTAAATATCATCTTCACTCCTCTTACCCCCACACTTACTTATTTAATTCATTACTTTATTTCTCCTCTGAGAGGGAAAGAGACGCCGGCGAGATGATTAGCAGCACGCGTGTCTCGATTAGCTCTCGGTGTGTGTGAGTACTGCACTCTGTGGGAATTCCATCACTCGAGACTGTTCCAAACTATTCTTCATTTTAATGCATAAATTATATGCGTATTAATCATTAATGCTGTCTATATAATACCCCTCCCCTCGAGCCATATTGTCTGTTCTGGGACGTCACAAATCTGAAAGTGCTTTTAGCGGGCGATATTTTTTGGAAAGGAAGGCATACGGTCGGTTGATGTGCGTTGTAAACTGGCGATTATTTTGAGGAATGTTGCGATTGTGCTTCGAACTGCGTTATGATAAACATTTTACATCTTTTATTGCAGCCTCTGTTTATAACAAAAATAACAAAATCTGAGACAGCAGCTTTCCTGATGATGTCTTTTGTCTTCCAGTTGAGGATTGCTTTGCTGATAAGCTTTTAATGGGTTTATAGCATTACCGTATACTTTGGTAATTATTTCTATAAAGCTTCTTTATTGAATTAAATACATACTTTGCAATATCATAATATCATAATTTGCTACATTTATGATGTGCAAGTTTTGTGCGTGCATTTGAAACGTGCATTTTAATCGTTACGTACAGTATTCGAGTTAAAAAAAATGATGATGATTTAATTAATGATTATTTACTCATTTCATAAACAAGTCATTTGTCTTTCTAATTTCAGTTCCGGGACTGGTTTAAGTCAATAGCTACATATGTTTGTCTATGTTGTGCTTGGACTGCCCACAAAACCCATTTGCGACACACGCTCTACACGGACCAATCACAGCTGTCTGGACGACTAAATAGAGCATAGTAAACTAGGGGATTACAAAAATAAATCACAAAATAAATTATTAGAATAGCGAGGTAAAATTAAATGATATTATTGGGAAACTTTTTTTAATGTTGGATGTGCATTCCCTTGTTGGAGACTGCAAAAAACAAAGTAAAATACCAGCTCTTTAAGGTCTCCACTCATTTTAAGTTCAGTTTAATTCACCCAAAAGTGAGAATTCTGTCATTATTTATTCACCCTCTACTCATTTCAAACCTGTAGGATTTTCATGCTTCCAAAAACACAAAAGATGTTTTAAAGAATGCGAAATCGGGACAACAACACCAGCCTCTAACTGAGCAGACATTTTTCAAAATATCTTTTATGTTCTGAGGAGGAAAATGTGTTGGGAGTGTGAGTATTTTGAATTTGTTCATAACATTTATTTTCATATAGATAGGCATGCAGATACAGGTTTAATAGGAAACAGACAGTGATTATATTTGCATATCATGTACTGACATCACAAGCAATGAAGTTGTAATGGGATTAACCTGTAGACATCACAACTCTCAACATGTGACATGCATTATTGATTTAGTGTAATGGAGTGAACCTCAGATGTGAATAACCAGCTGTGCTTTGTTTTCATTCTGTTGTCATGGAATATTTAATTATAAGATTCAATCCCAGAGTTGACCTTCCACGTTCTATAGTAGAAGTTAAAGGATAGTTAACCCCAAAATGAAAAGTCTGCCATAAATAACTCACTCTCCAGTCATATCAAAACTCTTCACATTTCTGTGTTTAGCTGAACACAGGAAATTACCATTGACTACCAAAATAGAAAATAAAAAAGTATACACTCCATTTAGTGTTGAAATCCAAGAACTTTTAGGCCACAAGCATTCATACAAATAATTTCTCAGTATTCAACAAAACAAAGAACTGCATAAAGATTTGGAACAACTGATTTAATGAGGACATTTTTGAACAATAGCATATAATTTTTTGATTTGAAATATATTCTGGCTTTTTTTAGTCTTTGTTTAGCCAATATGTTTAATGTTATTTTAAATGAACAAGTCA
Source organism: Triplophysa yarkandensis (assembly GCA_033220385.1). Classification (NCBI taxonomy): domain Eukaryota; kingdom Metazoa; phylum Chordata; class Actinopteri; order Cypriniformes; family Nemacheilidae; genus Triplophysa; species Triplophysa yarkandensis. The sequence goes on from CM065665.1 coordinate 6,083,521, forward strand.
AGTTGAAAATGTAACATTAGTTTTGTTTGTTTCTGAAGATGTCGTTGTGTTTTGTGTATCACAGGTGCTGAAGATGTCTTGGTGTGGAGGTTTTGGGGGCAAGATGACTCTGTTCAGGGTGTTACTCTCCCTTTTGCTGCTAAACACTCTTTGTGAAGGTGAAAAAAACCCACATACACACATTTTTGTATGAAGATGAACCTCCTTTCACACTTTAAACCAAACAAAAACAACAAATCTGGAACACTTTTGCTATCTTTCGTTTATTCATTTTTTATTCTTAAATTTTTAGTCTTATATGCACAACTTTATTCCGTGATTTCCAGTCGTCCTATCTATTCTCTGAAATCTCACTCCATCAATGCTCTCCCTCTGCTGTCTGTCAACCCTCACTTTGTGTGTGTGTGTGTATTCGTATGTGCATTAGTGTGATTCGTATGTGCGTTAGATGTGTTTGTGTGTGTGTGTGTGTGTGTGTGTGTGTGTGTGTGTGTGTGTGTGTGTGTGTGCGCGTGCGTGCGTGTGTGTGCTTGTGTGTGTGTGTGTGTGTGTGTGTGTGTGTGTGTGTGTGTGTGTGTGTGTGTGTGTGTGCGTTTGTGGGTGCCTGTGTGGGTGCGTGTGTGTGTGTGGTGTGATTGATGTCTAAAACGAATTCATGACACACCCAACCCATCACGGTACGTTTAACACAGGGTCGCTTCTGGTTAACATCAGACAATAGTTTGTAACTCACTTCCTCTTCCTGACACTTTCCTTTATTTCTGCTAAACTCTTTATAGCTTTATTTGAGGGCAAACTGAAATTTAAGATACAATTAAATGATAAACTCAAACAAAATTAGAAAAAAGTAGTTGTACGGCGAACGGTTAATGTTTCTGTTTTGTTTTAATAGAGCAGTTGCAAAACTTTAAAAGGGAAAGTATTGAATTTATTGTATTTCTGATATTGAATTTCCAATGAAACCTTTTGACATCCTTTCTCCTGCAGAACACAGAAGATACTATAAAGAATGTTATAAGCCAAACCTTATTTACTTCCACTGTATAGACACAAACCCAAATGTCAAAATATCATCTTTTGCGTTCAACAGACGAAAGAGTTTAATGACTTGAGTGTGAATGAAACAGAACGAGGACAGAATTTAGATTTTTTAGTAAACTGCCCCTTTAAGAGGAAAGAAGGAAGAAGGTAGAAAGAAGAAGAGAAATACTATTTTCAATTCATATCAAGTCCTTTTAAATCTGAGGAATGTTGAAATTTTGAGTAATGTTGATAACCAAACAAAGTGGTCCTCATTGATTTCCATTATAAGTACTCAAAACCACTGAAACATTTCTCAAAATATCTTAAGTGATATAAGTGATATACAGGTTTTGAAGGAAAAAATACAGGATATGTTAAACGAGGATGGAAGAGGTTAGGTGTTTTTATAATGAATGATGAGGGTGTGTGACAAGGTCGGATATGACATGAGGGATTCTGTCCAACCTGTTCACTCAAAAGACCCTCAATCAATGTCACATCCAGAAATTCATTAAGTGTGATATCATGTCATCATGTGTTATGGTCGTATCCACAGCATAACTGCAGTCCAGAGCTATAACACATTTTTCTTCATATCTGATGAAAATTAATTGATTTGTGGGTTGCCAGATTGAATATTTAATACAGGCATAAATTATAAAATGCTTTTCGGTAGAGTGCCATTGAAAACTTTAAGAAACTTGATTATAATTTGAATCACATTTAATTACATCCATACAGTGATTAATTTACACAGATTCCGAACCTTTTAGATCCGATGCCAGACGGATGTCTTTTTTTAAAACTGACTGATTACTTCACTCGATTGTTGTATGTTGCATCATTACAAGTAAATGTGCCACATACATGCTGTATATGAAAGACGGATGAAACGGGCCCGACAGCGTTAAAATTAAATTAAAATCTATTTATTTCAGCAGTCATTACGATTAAATTTCAATGCACGGGGGTCAAAGGAAATTTCATTAAGCAACAATAATGATATGATTATTAATTTTATCATGACGGTGTAAAAATGGCAAGCAGAAGCAAGGACAGATGTGCCAGTGTTGGCTGTTGAAGGGAACTCTCATTAAATCTGTGATACAGTTCGCCGACCGCCTAAAACCAAGTGTTTTAATCTCTGTTGCCATTCTAAAACGCTCCAGTAATTAACACGACTGATGTGGTTCTGGTTAGCACGTATTGGCAGATACGAAGTCGATGGCTCTCATTTCCCGCTTGACGTCCCTCTATCTCTCTCTCTCTCTGGCTCGTTCTGTCGGCATGTTCAAAGTCGAGTGACTTTATCAAACATGAGTACTTCAAACACATGCACTGTCTCTAGTGTGTGTTGTCTCTGCGTGTTGCCTGCGATCAAAGTCCTCCTGATCTTTTTGACAAACCAGCTTGTCTCCTGGCCCCGATTGGGAGCGCACAGTGGAGACCCTTGTCTCACACAACAGCTGGGGAGGTGTACACATCTCACAATTTATAGATGTAGAATATTGAAGAGGGCAAAGGAGGGCAAACCCTTACAAGCCAGAGTGATTACTACCACAACACAGGATCTTGTTTTTAGACTTTCTAAGATGTGATCGTAACCTTTTTTAAATATTAAATCAATCTTTCAGATTGGTAACAAACCAACACCGGATTTATTGGAATGAAATTTCATTTTGCTTGGACTTTAAAATTATACGCACGCACGCACGCACGCACGCACACACACACACACACACACACACACACACACATCACTTGGTATTGATTGAAGAAGGCTACACTTTAAAACTGTTCATTTGATGAGTTGATCAATGTCACATCCTGTTTGTGTTTAATGTCGCACTCTCTTTTTCATTTCAGCCTCTAATCAGCCTCCACGTTTCCAGAATTATTTCTTCCAGTCTTACCTGCTCATCTATGAAAACACACCAGTAGGTGAGTGTCACATCTGACCGCTTATACACACATACTGTATGTGCGTACACACAAAACCCTCTATATTGCGATGTTTGTGATTTATATGAGATATTTTAAACTGGTATATGTATGTAACTTGTTTGGGACATGTGCCTTTATTTAAATTTTAGCATTACTCTTTATGAACAAATTCAACATGACTGCACATTTAACATCCTATATCACAATCTTAACCACTTCCCACATTTACAGTTATTTAATCTCTTATTCACACTTCTCCTGTCCTGAACGCCTCTTTCACCTTCTCAGATCTAAAAGTAAAAGTGCATGCTTGTTTATTTAACCTTGTGATCTCTTGTTATCATAAGCTGCTTTCTGTGCTCTTATCTGACCCTCCATCTCCTTATTTGCTACAGTTTCTAACCTTTCAGTTTTGATGCACTGAATATCAATGTCTTTTTCTGGAATTATTGTATATATTCTAGAGGAAGCGGTTTTAGTTCTGAAAAATGCTATTTGCCCCATAGGGTACTTTTTAGTAAAATTCAATTAATTTAACATGTTATTTTCTTTGTAGTTAAAAGGAAGAAATATGTCATGGGTTTGAATCTCAGGGTACATGCAACATGTATACATTTGATGTACAATAAGTTGTTTTAGATAGAGGCGTCTGACAAATGCTGAAATATCACAGGATAGATTTCTCCTACTAATATGTTGAAAAGCACTATGGGATTGGTAAACATGTAGTGATGCTTCTATAGGAAGGTATCTTACAGTTCTCATTTAAACTCACCATACATCAATGCCTATATTGGTAGATCAGTAGAATTTCAAAAAGCATCCTATTTCATAACTGCATACCTTAACGCACCTTAAGTTCTGAAAGTAATTTCTATTGGCCTGTGATTTTTCTGAAGTTCTAATGAATTTAAACTCACCGATAGGTTGCAGGTGGTGTATCTAGCAGGGATGTTCTCATTGTAAAAGCATTTGACTGGGCAGAAGTCTTGAAAAATGCATTTCAAGTGTTATGTCAGACTTTGATTAGAAGTAGATAAGCATATAAACGCCCTAAATCCAATGGACAAAAAGCTCCAAAACTCCAACTTCGTGTGTTTTTTAAACATGGGATTTTTCCTTATTTATTATTTGATACGTTTCACTTCTAAATGTTTTCCTCGAGGGCACGACTGCCAAAAAGAGTGGTAGAATGTAAGCCAACCAACCTGGCGCCAGAATCACACCACAGATAGGAAAAGCACATTATTACAGCACGATTATCAGACAGATTTGTGACGTGTCGTATGCTGCGTATGTATTTAACTTTACTGTATGTGTGCATGGCCTTTACTCTAACTGTCTCTGTCTTTTAGTGTCTGTCTATGCTTGTATTTATTTCAGCCATTTTAGGGGCTCTCGTGATTGACAGTGCAATTTGAGAGTGTCAGGGTTTTCATCACCTTGCAGTGTTGTCGTGAGTTGGATTTAAAATAGATCTATGGCCTCTCCTCATAGATAGGAGGGTCCCTGAAGCGCAAAAACATTTATGCTCCATTCCAGAACACCTCACATCTGTGCGGGTAATAAACTAATACTCATTACAAAGCTTGTACAGCAATACTTAATTCATATCTCTCAGACATTGGGTGGGTTCTTTGTAACTTCTAACTTCAAGTATTGAAGTTTTGCAGTGAATTTAGCCCAAATTACTTAGAAATAGATAAAAATACAACACTGTGAAATACAAATATAAAGTGAAAAAGTTATGTTTGCAGAAAATGAAGTTGTTTTTATATATGTATTTAGTTTATGTATTTTAAAACTCCAAAATCAAGAGATTTTTAAGTGTATAACAAAATTAAATTTCTTAAAAAGAATTCTGCAAAAGCAACATTTTAAGAAAAATATGAAAATAATTAATATTTCAGTTATTGAAAACACAAATAATCTGCTCAATTACTTTTTATTTTACCCCAGTTTTTTGTTAAGTTTTTTTGTTAGCATAAACTTACTTTCTGGCCAAAATAAAATATATTAAGATTGCTTCTTAGGTAAATGTTAGATTATTATTTTTTCGGTATGTGAGAGAAAAAGTTCCCAAAACAGCATTGGTTCAGACAGGGTTCATTTCCACCTGCGGAAGTGTCAGCGTGCCCTGCGTGTGTCCTCTCTGCCCCCACTAATTCTGATTGGTGGCAAGAGCTGTCAGCCATGTCCGATTGGATGACTCTGATGGCTTATTCATGGAGAGGGCGGATGATTGGACAGTGCCAATTTGTCAGAGTTATAGTTTATTGGTAGCGCAGATGTCCTCTCACTGGAGGACTTCCAGAACACCAACACTGGCACAACCCAGCACTAAAACACACATTTCACATTACAAACACACAAAATTCTCGCATGCTAAACCATACATGCACCCGATTAAAAAGACAAACAATATCAATGCTGTAATGGAGACATTACAGTATATATACTGTTGTGTGTGTCTGTGTGTATAAATATAACTACATCATGCTGACAGTATTTGAGTTTGTAAAGATTTACAAATGTTTGTGTGGCCACCTTATGGATTGCTTAATGAATGCGGCTGTACTTCATTGAGATAATGTTGCAGTTTTGAGTTTGTAATAGTGTTTTCAAACTCTTTTTTTTACACTGTGTTCACAATTATCAGGCTAACTGATTATTTTGACCATATCATCATTTTATCTATAATTTCTCACTCCAAGCTTTATAAGCTTGAATGTTTATAGGATTTGATGCATATCAGGTGATGTGTATTTGTGTTACAAGGGAGAGTTGTGCCTGAGGAGATCAACACCCTTTTATCAAGGTGTGCATAATTATATGCAGGAAAATGGGTCAAAAAAGAGATTCAACTGACTCTGAAAAGTCTTTCACAGGAATGCAGCACTCTTTAAATATCTAAGATATTGGGGCGTAATCACAGGATCATCAAGCATTTTTTTGCAAAAGCAAATAGTAAACGGGGTCACAAGAAACATGTAGAGAAGAAAAGACGCAAATTAACTGCCAAAAATTTGAGAAGAATCAAACATGAAGCTACCCGGAACCCATCGTCCTCCAGTGCTGCTATATTCCACAACTACAACCTACCTGGACTGTCAAGAAGTAGTAGGCGTTCAGTTCTCAGAGACATGGCCAAAGTAAGAAAGGCAGAAACCTGACCACCTCTGAACAAGACCCATAAGTTAAAACGTAAAGATTGGGCCAAGAAATATCTGAAGACAGAAGATTTTGTGGACGGATGTGATGAGAGTGACTCTTGACGGACCTGATGGATGGGCCTGTGGTTAGATCAGCAATGGATACAGAGCTCCACTTCAATTCAGACACCAGCAAGGTGGAGGTGGGGTAATGGTATAGGCAGGTTTTATTAAAGGTGAGCTCGTTGAAACTTTTTTGGGTTGAAACAAATTTTTAGAAGACACTGTCTTCAAGGAGGACAGGAAAATCTTTCAAGAAGACTTTCATTTTCATGCAAGACAACTCTCCATCACATGCATCAAAGTACTCCAATGCATGGCTGGCCAGTAAAGACCTCAAAGAGGAAAAACTAATGACACGGCCGCTTCTTCACCTGATTTAAACCTTATGGAGAACTTCTGAGCCCTTCTAAAGCAGTAACTTTACAATGAAGGTAAACAGTGCACCTCTCTGACCAGTGTCTGGTAGGCTCTGGTTGCAGCTACACAAAAAGTTGATTCTGTTGAAATCTGTATTTGTTTATATAAATACACACTAAATGACAATTCATTTCACAACATTTTTTCAAGCAATTTTTAATATAAATATTATTCTCAAATTTAAATGTAACATATTTTGAACACTCTCATACTATTATACCGTAATTCAGTAGTGTATACTCTTTACATAATTTATCTTTAATGTATTTCCCAGGAACACATTTGTGTTTTTAGAACTCACTTTTTCATTATACTGTATTCACTTTAAAGAAACAGTTTTAATTATATTTCATGTAACAAATTCTCTCAACTTACTTTGCAAAATGTTCTTTAAATAGAGTTTTGCAAATATTTTATTGTTTTACCACATGCATATGTATATAAAAGTATATGTATAAATGATGCATGTGTAAGTTATGAATCTCTGCTGGTCGCCGCTGCTGTGGCACGTTTGCGGTTTCTGTTTGTAGTAGTTTATCATCCAGCCAATTTCTGACTCTCTCCGTCTTCGTGTGAATTCCTTCGAGACACCTCTGTTTGCTCGCTCAGACGTTGGCAAGTGGCTTAATTAGACTAATTAGTCAATGAGCTAACTGTAGCGTGAGCATTCATCTGTTTAAATGAGTGAATACTTCAGACTCTTGAGGTGTTGAATAAAGGCCATACTGCACATAATTATAATGGCTGCTGCAAACACTGACGTTAAGTTTCAAGACTTTATCACCAGCCCAAAAAGGCTTCGTTAAGGAAAACTGTGTTTGGATTATGTGTTTATTACAGAAATCTTTTATGTTTTATGAAATCTGTTTTGTCAAGGTACAGAGGTTTGGCGTTTAAATTATTACTGCCATCAATTTTGCTTTATCCATTTTAGATTATTAGAGTAGACTGTGAGGGGCTTACACTGAACCATTTTAAGTTTAACCATCTTTAGCTAGATTTTCTCTCAGTGTGACCGTTTGCTATAAGTTTAGATATTCTTGAGATATAGTCTACTGGTTTCTAGCTTTTGCATTGCAACAGTACATAGATGCTCTTCTAAATGACTTATGAATACATTTTAAGATCATAATTGGTCTGTTGGGCATAGATTCAGTAGAGTGACAGTTATAGATGGTTTTAGAACATTCAGTCAACAAACATTACTGTGCATGCATGCTTTTGTGGCCCAAACTTTGCTTCTGCAAAATAAATTACATTCCATGGTACAAAAAAAGAGATTTTCAGTAGAGGAACTAGGGGCAGGCTTAATGTCTGGAGCAGTGATCAGGTTGGGAAACATGGCCACTTTTTAGTCACCCCTGAGAAGAACCTTAGCTTCGTTAAACCTAAAAACAACAATGTTAACAGGGCAACATTTTTTTTATTAATACCATTAATGTATACATGAAGAAATAACAGTATATGTTCAATATACATTGTAAAATAACCTTGCAGTGCCTAGTGGCTGCTTATAAAACAAACAAAAAAAGTATTAAAAAAATTATTATTATAATTAACTAACAATGAAAAATACATCTCCAGAATTTATGTTAGTTTGTTAATTTTAACATTTATTACTATATTCATAAAATCCAAAGTTGTCTCTTTTAACATTAGTTAATTAACCATCAACTGTTTTGTTGTGAACTATGATAAGTGATTAATAAGTGAGTAAAAACTAAGTTCAGAGTTGGCGAATAGTAGATACTTATGATAACAAATAGCACCTTATTGTAAAGTTTTCCCCAATATTGTTTAAATGTTGAGGCACTCTGAATGTGTCACATTAGAAGCCATTTGTAAAAATTGTATTATACACCCCTTATCTTTTACTAGCAAGTTCTTCCTCATCTTGACTTGTTTTGCATTTATACATTTGTTTTATGGTATATATGGTAACACGGTAGAGTTACTATGTTTCTTTTGTCATCCTCCTCGGCTCTTTGTGTGAGTGTGTCAGGACAAAACTTGAATGAATGAATTAGAATCTGTTTTTCTACACTGGCACATTTGGCTGTTATACTATCACTAAAACCCTGCAATTATAAACACATTAACTAAAGATTAAAATAACAAAGCCAATGCAGATGTGCCATTCTCTCAGATTTCTGATAAATAAATAAAGGCAGCAGATTGACTGCCCTGAATTTCAAACAAGCAGTTTTGTCAGATTTTTAAGAATGTTATTCGGAGTCCTTTAACAGATGGCCTCTAATGTATCTTTTAACACACAAGCACATGCTTAAACTGCTGCACTCCTGTGTTTGTGATCCCATATGGATATATTTCTCAAATCAATTACAACACGTCAAAACGCTTTACAAATGACATCACCTAAAACAGATTTAACACCTGCTGAAAACATGGGTGTATTTGTGTATTTAAATAAAAAACCCTTCAATCTGATAATCCACTTTATTCCGATCTACTTGTTCACTTACTGTCTCAACAAATCAGTCTTTCTCTCTCTCTATCTTTCTCTCTTCCACACCTCCACAATTCTTCCCGTTTCTATTCCCTGGAATTCCTCCACTGAATTCAAATCAATCATTAATACTGCTTATATTTTATATAATCCATTGAAATGAACAGAACATCTGACGTTGAATGATTTTCATCTCGTAGGGTAGCGAATGATTCATACCTGTTGGAAAGACAATCGCTCTTGAACTTATTTCAATCGGAGAAATGTTTCTCACGAGAAAGCTCACTATATTCCTGCTCTCTTAAATGTAAATGACTGCTTGATTGACAGTTAAATGACTGGCCTGGTTAAACAGTTTATTTCTTAGTGCTTGGAGCAATTATTTCACTTGTCAAGGCCTCGGGTGCTGTTTGGCAGTGTGTGCGTGTGCTAATCTCATTTAAACACTAGCGTGTATTTGGGAAGCTTCACTTGAAAGAAGTTTTGTTGGTGATGAGCGGAATGATTTATTTGACTGCTGAATGATATGTTAGTGTGATTCAAGCTCATTTTGTGTCATTTATATGATGCTGCTGATCTGTTTGTGACAACTTGCTCCTTGTGGCCTACTTGTTTTTTTTAGTTCAATCTCAGTTCTGCTACATCTACATCCAAAGTATCAAGGTTGTTGTCACAGTAAAAGAATGATGGTATACTTGTATTGATGAGGGGTGTGATGAGACTGATGTATCCCATACTACAAAAAGTAATGAAGTTGGGTTTCTTAGACCGCACAACTTACTGTTATGCATCATGAAATTATTTTTGTGTTTAACAATAATGCAACAATATTAAAGCCATATAATATCTTAACATCATATGTTTTATAAGATTGTGAATAAAACTGGAATTGGTGAAAATACCATTTGCCTAGTGTATCTTATTAAACTCTGCTATTTACGGCTTCATTGTCTCCTAGATTCTTTGTAAGTTGCTTTGGATAAAAGCATCTGCTAAATGCCTAAATGTAATTGTAAAGTTATCTATCGATTGTTTTAAATTGGGGATGTAGTTTTACAATAGGATGTTACAGTAAGTTTCATTCAGTCCAAAGCTGTCAACATGTGACCTGTGTCAACATATAATATATATATATATATATATATATATATATATATATTTACATTTAATTTAGTCTTTTAACTACTTTGGAAAATTGTCTTTTAGGTTTTTTAAGGGACAGATATTTTCAATTTGTATCAATGAATCTATGCAAATGTTCAGTAAAATGTGAATGTTGTCATTCTTTACCGCAAAAACAAATTCCATTGAAAATATTAATGTACCAAAAAGAAATAGGCAATTCAGATTAAAACAGATAGCAAAATATTCCTATATTATTTTACAATTTGTAATAAATTATGATAGAGCACAGTTTAAATCTGTCATTTCATGAAGTTGTTTGCATTATAGAATTTTAGAATTTTATGTATCATTTTAAAAGAATTTTTTAACACTGACACTTTTTGAAAATGTAATTGTGATCTTAAATAATAATAAGATAATTTTATCTCTTGGTAGCATTTATAATTTCCTCATTGTATTGATTTGAATAAAATATTAGATTATATATACCCTAGCATTGGGTAACTTCTCTGGTTTGACTCTATTGGGTAGCAGGTGGATTTTAATAAATAACGCTAGCTATAAATTAATTAAGTAAAGGTGTTGGCTGGTGGCTCTGGTTCTTGGTTTGTAACAGACGGTTATAAGTTTAAGACCCTTGGCCTTTAGTACTCAGCATTGTGTCCTTGAGCTAGACACATTCTTAAGTTTCAGTAGAGAAATGTCTGTGAGTCTTCCAGAGTTTTAGAAGAGATATCAAGAAGGATCAAGGTCTGTCTAGATCTCTCTACATAGTTTCTTTATATAAACCCTGTATCTGACATGGGCTCCTGATTCATTTTAAAGCATTTTGTCGTTTCTTTTTTATGTTTGTGTTCATTTGTTTATGAAAATGATTTTCAGAAGAAACACATCAGTTGATCCTTGTGAAAAAAAAACCTGACTGTGAAATCCATAAAAATTTATGAGCTATAAAACTTCTGAGCAAAAGCTTTATTCTTTGGGTCAGCAATATAACGTCCAGCTTGAGCGGTCTGAAAAATACTATCCCCAGTAAACATGTATACAAAGTAAGTGATGACAACAAATTCTGAAATAAAATAAATGCAGTTTAACAGGATGAATTACATAAAATATCAACCTTAAAGACGCCTTCAGTACCTCTCTGTATTTCTCATCCATCCCTCTCTCTGTCACGGTGACCAATCATATTCCTGTGATTTATAAGGCCTTGTTTATTTTTATGCCAGGTCTAATGTGTAATTGATTGGGGTCGTTTAGAAGTGTTCACATGAGCTTCTCCACTAATAAACTTGCATAACAAACGCTCAAACCTGAGACAAACTAACTACCTGAGCTCAAACTGATCACACACTTCAGATAGCAAGTGTCCTTGTTAAAGGTGAAGTGCGTCATTTCAACAGTATCAGGCGACATACGGTACAAATATCTGGTTTTCATTCTCTCTCAGAACTTGCAAATCCTCTTCACTCCTCTCTCTCAGTACATGAACATACAAATCCAGCCCAAAACTCTTCTGATGGTTGAGCCAGATATTGATATGCAAACAGGAAAATATCAAAAAATATTGGGGATAATTGTTTATACTTTTTAAGCAAATCTACCCATACATTGCTTTATAATTCTACAAATATAATTTAGAAATTATTGAATAATCATAACACACAAATTTGTTAAACTTGGTCTGTTGTGTCTATTGGTGTGCTGGTGTGGATTTTTGTAGTGTGGTTGGAGTGCATGTCATCTCACTGACCTGGCATTAGTCAGTCCACAGGTGTGTAAGGTTACACTTCTGGTGAAACACAAGACAAATGCCATTTGACACTGTATCTCAATGTTCTCTTACATACACTCATGCATGCATGTATGTGGACACCTACGTATTCACGCACGCACGCACGCACGCACACACTCACACCAACACGCACACAAACAAAGAAAAATCTATTAATGGAGTGTTCAAAGAAAAAACCCTTCAAGTGACGTTTTATTTTAAACCGTACCAGTATAGAAACCAAGTTTTCTATCCTAAATACTTAGCTAAACTGGAACATGTGTCACCTGAAAACTAATACACAGGCCTAACATATTTCATTTATACTATAGTGTTTGGAAAAGATAAATGTGGGGCTTTTTTTTTTAACGATACATTTAGTTATTTGGCATAGGTTTTATCCAAAGTGACTAGCATTGAATTATACTTTTATATTCGATTCTGAGATTGTGCAATCCCTAGGATGACAGTGTCATGCTCTATCTACTGAGTTACAGGGAAACAAATCTGTCATAAATTACTCACTCCCTGGTTATATTACCATCTATAAGTATCTTTGTTTGGTGGAACACGACAAATGCTTTTAACCAAATAGTTCTTAGATCCTATTGACAGCCAAAGTAAGATTCATCTCAATGGTAGAATTTTTGCTGTTCCTTGTTCTTCAAAATATCTTCTTTTGTGTTTAACAGAAGAAGTCTAAGACCAGTTTAGCTTCATGCATTCTTCTAAATACCTTACCCTATGTTCATTAGAAAGAAGAAATGTATACAGATTTTAAACAACTAAAATGTTAGTAAAAGATAGCAATATTGGTATTGTTGATTGAACAATCACTTTTAAAGGGAATGGCTTCAGCTACATTTAAAATATCTATCATTGCAATACTACTGTATCACTGAAACACTGTGCAACCCTACAATACATCACCCAGCCAACATCCCACAATACCCCACAATCATTGAAAGCAATTGTTATAGCTCATTTGCTCATTTTCATTTGTCTGTTTGTTCATCAGCTTAATCATAAACATTTGTCTAGATGTAAACCATGACTCATCAAATTGCTCTAGAGTGCTGAGTGTGTGCGCAGGGCATACCTGTGTGTGAATAATATATGTTGTGTGTTTAGTTGAGATCATTTTGCAGCAGCTGCTTATCAGAGGCAGGTGTGTGTCGGCTGATACCTGCCGAAGCCGCTGAGAGCAGCCTACCTGGAAATTAATGTCTCACATCAGTGACCCGCTCCGCCCGGTCGACAACAACGGCCAGCGTGGGCTTCACCTGCTGCGTGTGTGTGTGTGCGTCTTTGTGTCTGTCATGTTGCTGTCTCACATTCATGAATATTTGCCCCTCTGTGATAATGAGAGGGTTAAAGTGGTTTGGGAAAGTGACGTCAGGAAGAGTTTGCATGGATAGAAAGGTTATCGTGTCCTTCACCGTTCTGATGGCATTTGGAGCTGCGTCGTCCTGATGGGATTAATTCATAGGCCTCGCGTGTCCATGGAGAGTCATCTCTTTTCACCACATTGCCCAAATCTTCTGCCTCTCTCTCTCTTGTTTTTCTTTGTTTTCGTGTGTTTATCTTTGCTTGGTTCTTCAACCCTCACCTTGATTCTTATTGTGATTCAGGTTAAGCTCACGAAGACCAAGCAATTATGTCCTCCATCTGACAGTATCTTCCAATACAGTGCTTTCCCACATTTAATTTCAGCCTGCATAGGCGTTGAGTTTTTGTGTTGTGGGAGTGGATGAGAGGCTGGCGGTGAGGGAGGTTTGTATTATTATGGCTCTTCCTCTTATCTCTCGCTGGAGTGAGTGTTTGACATTTAACTGGCTTTCTCTCTCTATCTATTTCTCATACTCTTAGTCGGTTACAAAGCGGGTCCTGATGAGTTACCCCAGTCATGCTTGAAGTCTGATTGGCTTGTCCAGATTTCATCACAATCTTTAGCCATCTCAGAGGTGGGATCTGAATAAAACCAGACTAAAAATTTACCATATGTAAGCATTGTGTCTTTATGTTGCTTGGCAACCACAGATGGACTGCAGTTGAAATGGATGTAGTTTTACGATTTCTTGAGAAATCTTGAGGATCAACTATTTTAACTTTTTTATTGGCAACATTTCTTGGGAAGGGTGTTTTTGTTAACATTAGTCAGTGCATTAGCCATTATAATCCTACAAAATAACGTTTTTGAAGAATGTTTTTATTTTTAAGTTGCAACACAATTCCTATAGTTCACTTTGTTTTATTTCATAATTTGGATGAGTTAATTATTATTCTTAAATATGGAAAACATTTGAATGCATAACCATGTAAGTGTTCCAAAACTTTGGAACAATAGTATATTCTAGGCTCTTATTGTCTGATTTTCTTAATTATTTAATAAGTAAGTCATCAATTTTAAAGTTTTCTGATGATACAATATTTTTCTTTTAGGACAATTCTATTTTATTTATTTGATTGTTAATGTATTTAATATTTTATTTAATTAGCTTTTTATATTTCAATTAAAAATATTGTTTTGTTGCAATTATTTGGAGAATTTAAAATTCGTGCATCTGAAATGTTTTCCTTCTTTATTAAGACTTGTAATTCTGCAAAGAAGACAAGTTTAAGTTCAATTTAAATCAACACTACAAAATATGTGTACACAAATTTAGGAATTTAAGTTATCTTATATCTTCTGATAAACTGGTTTGAATGGTAAAAACTAGACTTTCAACGAACATGTCTATGTGCATCCACTATTATCAGAATTTCCTCCTTCTTGGATTTCCCCAAAAGGTTACGCTGTGTAGTATTGATCTTCTATCGCTCACATGTCTGCATGTGAGATAAACTCAGAGAAAAGTATTTTGCATGCTATGAGCTTCCAGCATTTGAATATGCAAGAAAGCACACTCAATAGTTTGACCGTTCCTTCAGATTTGAAAGTTTTCCTCTTTTTCTCCTTTCTGTCAGTCTTTCTTTCACACTCTCGCATTCTATTCATCTGTCTATATCTCATTCTCTCCTTCCGTCACTCTCTATATAACCTGAGAAGGTCAATTGCCAATTTGCCTCAGCCGATGTCTTTATCAAAGCCAATATTAATTTTTGCTAATTAGGACCTGAAGCTAATGAGCATAAACCATAATTAGTTCATTTATAACCGTAGCATCCCTGGTTGTTCAAAAGATCAAGTGCAAGCAGATCCCACAGAATCTCTTGTGGTGGGTGAATAGATGCAGGCCCACACACACATATGTCCATCTGTTTAGTAGCTGTTGACTCTTTGGACCTGAAGATTCAACCTTTTCCACCTGCATCTTCTGTCCTCTGTTTTTGCGGCTGCCCTCATGACCTGAGTGTCAGCAGAGCATTCATGGATAGTGAGAGAGCTAAAGGGTAGAGCGAAAGATAAAGGCTTCATTTTGATACCTTGGCATCTTTTGGCATAGTTCAAATCTATGTGTCTCTCTTTATTCCACAGAACAAAAAAGAAGATATCTTAAAGAATGTCAGCAACCATACAGCAGTAGCACCCATTCACTGTGAATTTATGTATACAAAACCGATACAAGTAAATAGGTGCCTGTGTAACATTCTTCAAAATATCTTCTTCTGTGTTCTGGGATAGAAAGTAAATCACCCATATTTGAAAAATCAAGAGGCTGAGAACCCCAAGGGATGAGCGCTCACGGTTTTGACAGTCCCACTGGCATAGCATCCCTGAGTGATGGACAGCTCTGCAGTCACCAGCAGGTCTCTCCCAGTGTTTGTCGTTTAAGTGAACAGGAGTAAAAAAGTATAAGGTGAGAGAGCGAGGAGGGATGACTGCAGAGATGGAGAGGCATGAAATAGCTGCACCCAGGAGTGAAAACATCAGGGTGATCTTACTTTTGATTTAACTCCACTCTGGATAATGCACAAGAGGTCAACACCAGAGCACAGAACTTTTCAAGTGAGAAAGCTCATCAAGTGAGAAAAGATAGTGGCTGTGTTTTAAAACCTGCCTACATAGACAGCATTTTAAGACATTATCAATTCACTTCTGACACGGTGAATGCACTTTAAGCACAAATGCCTGTACAGTAACATCATTTTGTTTCTTTTTAAGATATAGTTTATTCAATTGGCCTCATTGCAAGGCAGCAACTATGGAATGAAAAAACGCAATCCAGAGGGCATTTAGATTTGTGGTAAACTCCTTTTATCCCCTGAGAAACATTCAAGTGTGTTTCATTGTTCAGAGGTTGCTTTCAATTTTCTGTTGCGTTCCATTTAAGTATTAACTTATTTTCTGATGTTTCTCTAATAATTGCTTTCGGAGAAATGAAAATGAAAACAAATTTGTATATATCCATGGAGTATAGAGGTGTTAAATGAATTTATTTGGGTGAGGAATGTTAGAGTTCATTTTAAGATTTTCATTTGATACATTTACTCTCCGTCTTGTCTTTTCAAACCTTGTCATTTCTTTTATTCTTCTGTAGAGCACAAAGGAAGCTATTTTGAAGAATGCTGATAACCAAACAGCAGTGGCACATATTTACTTATTTTGTATGGAATCCAACCCAATTCAAGGAAATGTCAAAGTCACTTTTATTGTCACATTGTCACATGGGCCAGTTACAAACATTCTACGAACATTTATCTTCTTTTTGTCTTTTTAAAAGATTTTTTTGGGGGTGGGCTATCTCTTTAAATATAACATAACTGAGAACTCAATCCTTCCTGAGCTTTAAAGGGTCAACCTGATTTGTGAATTGTGAAGCAGGCGGTGATGGTGACATCCCCTCTTTCCATTTCACAAAAATGCAGAGAATGATTTTAAAAGCAGGATAAAACTAGAGCAGTAATGGTTGACGTGAGTGGTGTTAGTCAGGTATGGGATTGCTTTGGAGTTTCTCAGATGGTGTTTTAAATGCTTTGCTCTTCTGACAGTTATATAGGCCCTGAGTAAAAGCTGTGGTTGCTTGTTCTTGGGTCTCATCCTGTGTATCTTGCTATGTGAGCGTGCCTGCATGTATGTGTGTGTGTGTGTGTGTGTGGGAAAGGGTGCAATTATTTAGCAATTATCTCTGTCACACACATTGTCTCATGTACTGTTTCTAGGAATTGACAGATGAGACCATAGAGCACCACTCAGACGTAACCAGTCATTATCTAACACATCTATCTAGTCTTACCTCATCCTACGTGTTCTCATTTGGGCAGTTCAAAGAAAACTTACGTGTAGATGATTCTTGAAAATGGTCCAAGTTGGATCAAGCAGAACCAAAACCAGTAACGAAACAGTGATGGAGAATTTTTCTCAAATCACTCTTATTTTCACCGCCATGTATGTTACCTGTCTGTGTGTGTGTGTGTTTGTGAGTTGGTCCATGCTTGTACGTGTATTGTCGAGCTCTGTGGTGGTGAAATAAGCAAAGGGTAAGCTCTCCTGAAGCGTGTCAGATTTAACCATAAATCAGATGGCATAATGCACACTGCCCAAGGTCTGAGCGTGTGTGTTAAAACAAAAGAGTCACTAAGATTTTGACAGAGAACACCATCAGTTTCCGGTTCGGCCATAAACTCTGATATTAATATACTGAGTGAGTGAGTAAGTGAGTGAGTACAAATAGTCATTTTTAAAATTTGAAGACACAAAAATTATGAGGTCTTTCCAAATGTTTATTTAATTATAATTTTTAGATGATTATGCCCATTTCCGACCAGTGTTTGTTGACTTTTAACAATTTTAAAGTGTCATAAAACAGTAATCCAACAGTTTAAAAACTGACAAGATACTGGACAAAAAAATATGTACATTTTTAACTAAATACATTTACTAATATAATTGTTGCATTGCTAAGAAGTAATTATAAACTAGAGGTCTGACATGTTTCTCCAGTTTTCATTTTTTATTTTCAAACAAATGCAAACTTGTTATGTTATTACGATGTTATAACATAACCTACATAAAATCCTACCTATTAACCATACCTATAAATAATACATTTATAAAAACTCTTCTATTATTTTCAATGCTATACATACATTACATGTATTTACACATTTGAGCGGTTGAAATGCAAACTCGTTTTAGTAGTGTCACGGTGAACATTCACTCTGTTTTCCACCCCAAGTGATCTCAGCTTAAAATGCAAAAAAATCATTCCTAGAGAATGAAAATATACCCATTATATTTTAGCAGCGGGGTTGTGTTTTGCATTTAAATACATAAATAACTGGACCTTTTTTTTCCATTTAGTCTTGAACTTTCCTCAGGATTCACACCAAGCTTTTTGTATTCTCACACTGCCCTTGAAGTGAACAGTCCTTCATGTGGATTCTGAATAAGAGTTTGTCAGTGTTAGGTTTCCTTCATTTAATTCCTAAAATTAATTGTATCCTGAAGGGCAAGTTTAAAGCTAGATTCTCCCACACTTGAGTCTCTGTTGCCAACAGCAAACGAAACCTGTTTTTGACCATTTCTCATTGTTCCTTGGGTTAATGTTTTTGTGTTTGCCACTTAACCCTGTGTTTGTGCGATTTGACACAGAAACTCATCCGCCTTTATCAGAAGAGTTTGATGGCTCTCCTGAGGGACTTTCTTTATGGAAATAAGGTTTCTGGATATCCCCTTATGTACCAGTGTGACACACACACACAGTGATATTTATCCCACACAGGGGTTCTCTCTGTATGTAAATGTGTAGACCGGGGTGTGTGGTAAGAGAGACGTTGATATTCGTGTCTGTCTTATATTCCCTAGGCATTAAACTCTGTTGGATACAGGAAACAGTCTAATAGACATTCAACTTCTGTCCCAAATTTGAATAAAAATAGAAAAATCTTTAATATCTAAATTTTATTTTCTAGATTTTGGCCCGATTACCAAAAGAGCAAATGGAAACTTTGGCTTAAAGTGTAAGTTTAACCCAAAAAGAAAATGAAGTCATTGTAAACTAATCCTCTTGGACTGTATGAATTTTGTCCCTCTGCAGAACACAAAATAAGATATTTTGAAGAATGTCAAGAAAGTAAAAAAATCTATAAAATGTTCTGAAATATTCAAGGACAGCAATAAAGGTTTAATATTAAGCTTGCATGTGAATCCTACAGTCTCTGACATTTAAAAATAATTTATGGTTGGGGCGCTCTTAGTCACTGACGGGGGTTTGGTCAGATTAGATTGTGTCGACTCCTCAGGGGTCTAACGAAAGGCATACACTCTGGATTGCAGGTCAAATTATGCATGAAAATACGCTCACACAAAACACAGATTAACACAGATCGCAGCCGCAGGGACTCGATGTCGCCTACATCCCGCACCAAACAAACTCCATCCCCATTAATCATTCATGCAACATCACCTATTCTCCCCTGCAACCTCTCTCATGGTATTTACCTCATCCCTAAACACATTATGGAGGCTACCATAATTCATGTATTGGAGGGGGGCTAACCTTTTTCAATAGCCTATAAACAAATTAGAGGCCCTGTGCTTCAGTGCCTGTGCTCATTAGTGGAGAGGAAACTCAGGCGTTAAGACATTACGGGCACACGGATGAAGAACAGCTTTAGACTCGGATTATGACATAAAGCCAATTAACGCCCCTTTTGATTTACAGTTCAACCCTATTAATGAAACACCCGCCATTAACACAACGGGTAATGAATCGGAGGCTGTGAAGCACGTGGTTTGTCTGGCGTGTGCGGGCATCACTTCAGACTGGTTTGAGACTGATGATATCTGTGTGATTGTGCCTGTTACAAGTGACAATGGATGGTGAGATAATCTAATAGAGCTCTTTACTGTGTGACGGCTCTTTATGTTCGTGTCGGGCTGTTATTAATCACGCCGCACTGTAATATAATAAGATAATAGTAAAATATTGTTGCTCCTGCGCTGCGCTAATGTGTCAGCTGGTTTTAATCTCGATTGGGTTTGTTGTGATGTCATAGATGCAATAAATTTTTTAATCTGCATGTATTTCTTTCTTCTGTAGAAAACAAAAGAAGATATTTTGAAGAATGTTGGTAATGGGCACCCATTTGCTTGTGTTGGTTCTGTGTCCATGCAATTGAAGTGAATCTTTAAAAAATCTTTAACATTTTTTCTTTTGTGTTCTGGAGGTTAAAGAAATTCACATAGATTTAACAGCTTTGAAAGAGAAGAAGCTTTAGAAAGTCTGCATTAGAAAGAATTTTAGGTTTGGAATGAAAAGATGTTTAGAATATAGTCTAAAGTGGGCTTTGCCACACAAAATTTAAGACATTGTTGAGATTGAAGTAGATGCCAGAATGTTTGTTCTTTGATAATTGAATAGATCCTTTTAAAGAGACATCTTGGAAGCAAGATACTCAATTTTATTTCTTGAGGAAACCCCTGATATATCAAACAATCACTATTTGTGATTTGTCATTCATGAAACTGATGATGCTTTGATTGTTCAACTTTCAGAGCTAAGGATACATGAAATTTTCTAATATTTGAAATTGAAATAATTAAAGAAGTCTTTCACATATTTTATAAAAATTGGTTCTTGAAAAATAAAATCTAAGAATAATATTCCCAGATAAAGTAAAAGTCTCATTTTATTCTCCATAAAACAACTCTATCTCTTTCTATGCAAAATAAAATTGGGTTTAAATGAAATACCTCTCTCTCCATTTTATGTGCAGTCCAGATCGTTTTAAATTGTATTTGTCAGAACTGTGTGTCTGCGTGTGTGTGTGCATATGTGTATTGCAGTAGAACATGACAGCTGTGATGATAGTCATAAAGTTGGGGTTGTGATGGTGGTGTGGTGACCCCAGACCCTTGTGGACCCCCAGAGGAGCTTTAGTGCAGTCACAGGGGCTGAAAGTCTATTGATCCAGCCCGGAATGGATGCCCTCTGTGAGTTAATTTACTGGACCCAGCGGCCTCCTTTCCAACACACCGGAGCTATATAAAACACTTGACTGCCAACATCTCTACACAATCACATTTCATATTCACTCTCTCTCTCTCCCTTTCTCTCTGTCTTTATTTAATTCTTTCTCTCTCAACATTCGCTCTCACCCGTACAAACATTGTCTGCCAGTCGAATGTGTGGTTTAAAATGGGTATTTTCACTTTTATATTCACTAAGAAAGAATCACGGTGACATGTGTTAAAGTGTCTTTTAGATACAATGGTGTATAAATATGGTACATAATATGTATTATGTTTTCTGCGTCTTAAAAATACCTTGTGCATACCATCTATTATAACTATAATTTTAAGGGTAAAATTCTAAAAGTTTTTGTTAATTCAAAAGAAAAGATTTTAATGCATATGGGCCTTTAGACTCGTGTTGTTTGGATTCTGTTTGTGGTGGATGTATACTGTAGAACTCTATGTGTTTTTTTATATAGGAAGACGCATTAAGTCTTGATCATATAGTAAAGTTTTGTGTGTTTTGTCGAGACTAGGGATGTCACAATATAACAGTATTGAAAATAATACCATTATTTTAAAAAACATGATTATCTGTATTTCGGTAATTCTACACATTATATTATCATTAATGATCATAAATAAAAATATGCAGCATGAAAGTCATTCAAATAGAGACATGATAATATCTTTACCAAGAATATATTTTGTATTTTCTGTATATATTTTTTTGCAATGGCTACTGGGAAACAGTCATTATTGTGATACATTTTAATGTGATACACAATACTCGGTTTATAATAATTATTCCATCGAAATATTTGAAAAAGTATAAATATATAAATATATATAATACTGACACTAACATTTTGTAAAATTTATTGTTGTTTTTTTGACAAACAATTTACAACATTCAAGGATTTATTAAACTTTCTTCATGTAAACCAGTAAAACTAAAACAATCGGTCGCTGATTTTTTTTCAAATTTTAATACTTATTTAATTATTTTAAAATATTTTTGTTAAAGAGGATAATTTTTTGTCGTACATTAGTTTTGTGTCATAAGCAGATCTTTATTCAGACTATGGTTTTCACAATATACTTGTATTAACAATAACCTTGATAT
This sequence comes from Triplophysa yarkandensis, assembly GCA_033220385.1. NCBI lineage: Eukaryota > Metazoa > Chordata > Actinopteri > Cypriniformes > Nemacheilidae > Triplophysa > Triplophysa yarkandensis. The sequence goes on from CM065665.1 coordinate 6,105,511, forward strand.
TTAAAACCGTGGTCATCGATAATGTATTCGATAATTCCCAACGTGATAATACCAAGACACAGTGGTTACAAACTCTCTGTCTAGTCTTCACTCTCAAGTTTTAAGTATGATTTGTGGACCAAAAATGATAAATAACTTTTTAGTTTAGTGTTTTTTTTTGTAATCATAGTATTTCTACAATACGATACATTTCTTAATGTTTGAATTGCAATAATAAGGACTTCAATTTATTGTTACACCCCTAGTATTTTGGCACAAAAAGAGCTGGTGAGTTATCAGGTGACTTTATGTTTTTTTGTTCAGGTGTGCTTGTGTTTGTCGGCTTTGGTCAGCGTTGTGCCATCAACATGAGTTAGTTTCTCTGAAATAAAACATTCTGCACACATACAGAGACGGTCTGTAACCAAGAGGGAGATAGATGAGCCTGGAGGCCCATTCCTCATGTCGTGGCCCTCCGCTGTAGGGTGTGTTAATGTGCAGTGTATCAGTCATAAGCATAATACTGCCCTCACTGAGGCCTAAATAGCATCATCCGTCAGCCTGAGAGGAGCGGAGAGAGAGAGAGAGATCATCACACACACTCAGTAGTCAGCATTGCAGCCCACTAGGATTTTAAGCATAGCCACATTTTGACTTTTACCTCCATGTATCCCACAATCCCTTGTGCTCAGTGACACAGACTCAAAGTGGACATTTGTTACCCTGAAAATTGCCTCTCCTGACCACACACACACGATAGATTTCTCCATTTCTAAAAGACAGATAGAGTGGTCTTTATTATTGATGAGTGTAACGTAAAATGCTTAATTTACACCGTCTTCAACTAAATTATAACTCGCAATGAAAGCAGCGGAATTTGCATAAATCTCATTATAAACAGAGAGAGCGCTTCATAAATCCTTCCATTAATTAGAGGCGTTTTCACCTCTGTGTCACACAATATTGTGAATTCATAAAAGTGTGTGTGTGTGTGTGTGTGTGTGTGTGTGTGTGTGTGTGTGTGTTTGTGTGTGTGTTATTGTGCAAGTTATTGACCTTTTTGGTTTCTGGATGTGACAAAAGCGCTGCTATGGTTTCTTATCCAAATAAAGATGCAGAAATACTAGTTTGTGAGTTTTGATGTCGTCATGCGAGTTAGGTGATTTGTGACCTTCCTGTCTACTTATGTGAGCACTTTTGCATGTGTAAAAATAAAAGTGTGTGTTTCATTACAGAAGGGATTACAGGGCTTGAAATTCCAACCATTATGGTCCCATATGCTCCAGGAATTTAACTTGTGTGAAGAGACCTGTCCTAAAGAGAACACGGCATTGAAAAGCACATGCATGATGGACACAGATGTGTATGACCATTTGGTCAAGTCTCTTGCATGAGCGGTACATTAAATTTTTAAAACAATTTACACAAAAATAGTACTTCTAAAATCTTTGAAATGAAGTTAAAATACTGTTTACATTGAAAAAGTTAAGTAAATCTGATGAACTCTATTTCTCCTAGAATTCACCAAAAATATTAGTGTATATTACAAATATATATTTGTAAAGTAATTTATATCATTAAACAAATATTTGTACATTTTAGATACATTATCTGTTGGATTTGTACTCAATTATTTCATTTTTCTCCACTGAAAAAATCTATTTAATGTTTTTAACAGATTTAGTTAATATAACTGTTTAATTTTTGTGAATTTGCTATGCCTTGGGAAGCATGTTTTATGATTCAGATTTCAACGAACAGCAGCTGACTTTACCTCAGGTGTAGCAGAAACTTTTGTGTTTCCCTCATATATGTTTAATACAAGCACACTGTATAACACAAAGTGTTTATGTCGTTTTAACTGTTTATCTATATGCTTTATATAGAAAAATATAGATAAATGCTTTTTATATAAAGACTATTTCCTCTCCCATATCTCATTTAAGCATACAACATGCTGTGTGTTGATGTTTTAAAGAATTTATGATGTGATTTCAGGAAAGTCATTATACTGTTTACACATCACATGGATTTTTTATTAGTAAAATTGTTAAAGAAATGAAAGTATTTAGACAGTCCAGGGTATTATTCATTTCCAGGTGGTTGCTCTCTGATATTGGAAGCACCAGTGCTACCAAGTAAAAAAGTAAATTTTGAGCCCTTCATTTATCCTGATCTTTTTGTTAGTTTTATTCATTTATACTGGATTTGCAGCATTAGACGTCTGGCATCAGCGTTAGAATTTAAGCTGGAATGAGTCAGGATCTCCCTTGCCAGGTGTCTTAATAAACTCACACCTGTTACTACACACTCATGCACGTGCACACACACTCCGTTTAAAGAGCTTAGAGGAGATAATTGCTGAGGTGATGTTGTAGAGCCTCATTATACAAAGCTAGACTTGTGACATAAATACCTACTTTAAAAATAAATAGGGATTTTACAACTGTATGATTGAACATGTTAAACAAACAAAAGGAAAAAGTGTTCTAACATCAGAAAAATGACACACTTGACTTTTATCTATGAATCACCGGTCCTGATGGGAGTATATTAATGACTAAATGAAGCTGGTTAAATGACCATGTGTGCTTCAATGTCTCTTCTGCTTTAATGCTCTGATTTACATCAACTGACTCAGTTCTGCTGAGTTCTGCTCTGTCACATTCATCAGTACAAATGTCTTTTAAAATCCCAACCACACTAGTTATATAAATTTACTGTAAAATTAAATTTTGTATTGGTATCACTGCACACTAAAAAATAAAATAAAATAAAATAATCATTTTCTGGGTTAATACAAGGCAGTGTGGATTTTCTGTCAAAATTAATTTTATTAATTAATAATAAAGTTTTACTTTAGTTCCTTAAGAAGACTGTCAAATAAGTGAAAATAGTAAATTTTGTATTATAATATTTAGTGTGGTTTGCTGCCAACACATATATTTAATTTGATAAAATAGTGACAAAATAAATGTTATTTGATCGAATAATGTTACTGTGTAGTTTCATTATTTATTAACAGCATATAGTATCAGAAAGGGTAAACAAAATGTTGTATTATTTACCTGTTGTTTTTATTAACGACAATATTGTTTTTGTGTTCAGGTTCATCCATTACCCAGCTGCAGGCGGTGGATCCGGACGGTGAGCCGCTGGTTTTTGGTGTTTCTGGGGAAGAGGCCATGCGGTACTTCGCTGTGCAGGAGACAACGGGGGTCGTGTGGCTCAGACAACCTCTTGACAGAGAAGTATGAGAAATGATGATGAGCAAATGATGGGAGAAATGAATGTTCTGTTGATATAATGCTGGTGCTCTCTGTGTTCTCATTGTTTTCAGACCAAGTCAGAGATGCAGGTGGAATTCTTTGTGAGTGACAGTCAGGGGGTAAGTTTGACTTTATATTACTCTTGTTTGCACATTGATCTAAATAATACAATATGTAAGATGCTAACTATTTTTTCTGAAAGCTTAATTCAAGTTAAGGTTTTAAATCCTATAGCTGCAGTCTATTAGGAAAATAGGGGGAAATCAATGTTATTTATTAGAGATAAGATAAAGAACTATTCATGAGTAACAGCTTTTACCAGATATTGTTTCGTCTTGGCAGCTTTAACATAACAGCAACTAAACAAAATTTATTTTATAACTTTTATTTATTTAGTTTATGAGAGGTTTTGATCTTTTTTGGGGGGGGACTTTGTCAAACTAAAACATCTCTTAAGCTATTTTAAACAGTCATGTATTCAGTTGTGAAAATATACTTTTGTTTAACTTTTTAGGTGGTCAAGGATACAGTGAACATACAGATTGGTGATGTGAATGACAATGCTCCAATATTTCACAACCAGCCCTACGCCATTCAAATACCAGAGGTAATATACATACACTATAATATTTTGCACAAACACAGAATGTACTGTTGGTTAGAATATGATTCAAACTGCATTGAGTTTAAAACAAGTCTAGGAACGTCTAGCACGATGCTGCTTGTAGTGTTTTTTTCATGACAGGCTGAAATGAATGTCATAAAAGGGTGCCTGGATTTAAACATCAAACAAGATGAATAAAAATAAGAAAGTACCTTTTGGGCTAATACAATGTGTTTGTGTTGCAGTTAGACATTATATTTTTGAAAGTTAAGCCTGTTCCCTGCTTAATTGTCATTAAATTCTCTTATTTGAAGATGCTTTTTTTATAGTTATATTTTATATATTTTATATTAATATTTATAATTTATAATTTGAATATAGTTATATATAGTGCTAAAATAAAAACGGTCTATTACCGTGCTCTTTATAACCATGATGCATTTATTTACATAACATAACAAACAAAATACGTTTGGTCTAAGTAATCTTTTGGTCTTACGTTTAAATTTTTTAAAATTTATTAAAAGTAAATGGTCCACTTGACTGATGTTATTGTACCTATGTAGGGATTCTATATGTATTAGACCATATGTGTGATTTTTTTGGTTTTTTATTAGAGTAGACTGAAACTTGAACTCTTTTTTTTGCATTTTGTTGGCTCATTACCTCAACTGACCTTCCCTGATCTCTCTGCGGCACATACCTCTATCTGTCATTCAAACTGTGTTCCACCAACCAGGGGTTATATATATATAGAGAGAGAGAGAGAGAGAGAAGAGAGAGAGAGACAGACAGAGAGACAGGGAGAGATAAGTTGGCTCATCTCACCTTTTAGTTTTTGACAATCATTTTAAATTTCTTTGTTCTGATGAACATACAGAAAGATATTTGGAAGCATGTTTATAACAAAATTGTTTTTGTTTACCATAGTAGGAAAAATTACAATATGAGATATTTTGAAGAGTGTGCAACAGACAAAAGATCTGGGACATGTTTGCTTACCGTGGTAGTGGGACTTAGATCTACTAGACGGATGAAATGTGTCCTGAGAAATCACAACTGTCTGCTTACAACACTAGGTACAAAACATACTTACTGGTATTATAAGCTGAAGTGTATATTGGTGTGTGTGCATGTGTGCGTGTTTGTGCGTGAATGTGTGTTGTTTTGTGTATGTGTGGGTCTGTAATTGTCAGTGTAATTTGTTAGGCAGTAACTGTTATATCATATGGAAGCGGAGCAGGTGGAACAACATTACATCTGACAGTTATAAAGAGCTTGTTAAATTTACAGCTGTGTTTGAATATGACACGTGTTTGTGTGCGCATGTGTGTGAGTTTGTGCGTATTGCTTGTGTGTGTGTGTGTGTCTCTTCGTGTGTGCGTGCATGTGTGTAGTATTCATTGAGGTTTGAATTATGAGAGAAGGAGAAGGAGGAGGAGAGGAATTTCGCAGCCGTATTGAATATTGAGTTATGATAAGATAGGAGAGAGATTGGTTTGGATGTTTTTCCATGGTGAAGAATGAATAGATCCTGTTGGAAATCCTTGTGCAGTTAGTGTTATAATGTTATATGAGCTTATGATTAATAACAGCCATTAATATGATGATGTGATACAATCTCAAAACACAGCACACACTGCATGAGAGTGTAAATGCTCTGGAGTGTAACACTATCCCCACTGTGTGTGTCAGAAGGTTTCAGCTTATGTTTTGTTATAGTTGTATATTGTATAATTATTACAATTTCACATTTATCCCAGTTAAAACAAATAAAAATTGATTTGGTCATTATTTACGTACCTTTTACATATTTAAGTCTTTTGGAGATTTGATATACATTTTTTGTAGCGCTGTACAATTAAATGTAATTGTTGTTATTGTTAACTTTTAATTCTGGCATATATATATATATATATATATATATATATATATATATATATATATATATATATATACATATACATATACATATATGTTATCTGTTTTTTTATATAATTTATTTGTTATTGCGATGTTAATTTGTTAAATATCAATTTAATTCATTCATTCACTCATTTATAATTAATGAGTTATTTATTATGTTGGGAATTTGTTAATTATTCATTTAATTATTTTATTCATTTAAAACAATATCGATTATGGTTTAATAATAAAATAAATCAATCTTTATTAGTGTTAAACAAAATGGGGTCATAATTCTTGTCATAATCAAGCAGCCATAATCCAGTGGACAGTTTGCACGTTATTTTACTAGCTTCTCACTAATATCCATTTCTTACTCTCTGTGGTCCGATCTTAGAGTTGGCAAAGCAGGAGATCATTTGCCTCCTTGATTCTGGCAAATTAGAGGACAGTCCTGGTTTTAGGAGTGGGGACCACTAACTGAGAAGGCTGGTTGGGTGAAAGAAAGTTTAAAAGATTTCGGGCTTTTGGATTCTCTCGATGTCTCAGGTCTCATCCCTGAGCATCTGTTTGGCTGGCAATAAAAGGGAGTTTTTGATTGGCTAATAAATGATTGGTTTGAGCAAGTTTGTGTGTGTGTGTGTGTGTGTGTGTGTGTGTGTGTGTGTGTGTGTGTGTGTGTGTGTGTGTGTGTGTGTGTGTGTGTGTGTGTGTGTTGTTTGCTTGACTAATTTGGCTGTTGTTCAAACGAAATCTGTCTCACATTTATGTGCAGAACCTTTTGAACACATTGCTCTTGACCTCAGAAAGAGATTTGAGCTGCTTTTGATGTAGAGAGCAGTTGGTCGTGAGCTGATCTGATTGACTTGTCTTTATCTTCAGTTTTATGGGTCTTTAACATTTAGGTTAAGCGGTCTTCCCATGCTAGTAGGGCTTGAAATTTAAAGTTTTACTAGAAATTTACATAACTTACATATATTACTTAATTTTTAATGCAAATTATTGTATATATAAAATATATTGATGCTTTCATTCAAAGCAACTTTACTGTGTAGAGTAAGAGTTTTTCATATTTAAGAACAAGAATAAGATCTATATAATAAGCTTAGGTTTGGATTACTGAGTGAGATACCAAGGTTTGTCAGTAATACTATTTTCCAGAGCTGCATGTCAACTCCGATATCTGTTTTGGAAGACTGCATATGGTATTAATATTTTTTTGAAGGGTTCAGTTCAGTCAAGAAAAATTATGACATTTCTAAACTATTTTCCCTCCAAAACCTGCCAAACGTAGAGAAGACAAAGAGCATGTGTGTGCCCGCTTTCAATTTACGTTCTGAGAAAAGTTGAGCTGCGGGAAATTTGTGGTGGACAGTGATAATATGGCCTCTTGATCCATTTGAAAACTGCCTGCCAAATGTAAAGCAGCGGATGTTTAGGGATGGGAATTGGTCTGGCCAGCCCGTCATTACTGAATTCACTGCTGAAGCCGTAAAACTAAAAGCCTTTTTTTCTGTCATTTCTACCAAAATCAATTACGAACATACACACATACTCATGAAAGAGAGAGATATCCCAGCGACTGTGCTATGAGCTTCGAAATGAGGGGAAAGGCAATGGGGGGAAAAGGGCAGCAACGTGTACTGTATATCATAAAATGTAGATCTGATACACAAGGTGAAACAACTGTAATATAAAGTGTGTGTGTGTGTGTGTTTGCGTGCGTGCGTGCATGCGTGCGTGTGTGTGTGTGTGTGTGTGTGTGTGTGTGTGTGTGTTTCGGTGGCTATTTAGTGAGATATAACAGATGCAAAATCATCTTGCTGGAGTTTAGCAAACATCATTTACACTTCAGTGGATAATTCTAACAACTCTCTCTCTCTCTCTCTCTCTCTCTCTCTCTCTCTCTCTCTCTCTCTCTCTCTCTCTCTCTCTCTCTCTCTCTCTCTCTCTCTCTCTCTCTCTCTCTCTCTCTCTCTCTCTCTCTCTCTCTCTCTCTCTCTCTGTCTCTCTCTCTCTCTCTGTATCTGTCTCCTTCTCTCTCTCTCTCTCTCTCTCTCTCTCTCTCTCTCTCTCTCTCTCTCTCTCTCTCTCTCTCTCTCTCTCTCTTGGCACAGTACAGAGCACATACAGTACAGTTGACGTACAAAAGAAAACAGAGGAAAATGAAAAGCATGGAAATATTATTAATAATAAGTGCTGTTGTGGCTGATGACAGCAGCCTCCTGACAGGCAATAAAGAGGAGGAGCTGCAGCCAACATTGGTGAAGAAAAACAACCCCAAAAGGAGAAAAAACCTTGCGAGACACCAGGCCTATCATTTGCTGAGGTTTGGTTGTGCAGATCGGGAGTCCAGCAAGCAGCGCATTGCAGTAGTCCAGCCTGGACCGGACCAGAGCCTGAACCAGGATTTGTGTAGCAAGTTCTGAGAAAAAAGGTCTGATCTTCCTGATGTTCCTCATGATTGGAGTTGAGCTGATCATCGATGATTACACCCAAGTTTCTAGCAGTCCTGGAGGGCACAATGGTTGATGACCCTAGTTGGATAGAGGAGTCGTAATGGGCTTTTGGATTGGCAGGGATGACAAGAAGTTCCTAGTTCTTTAACTGTATTTGTGGGGTGAACATTAAAGCCTCCCATTTTAGTTGGAAGGTTTCGTCTGGTCAAGATGAAATATATAATTGAGTATCATCTGCATAACAGTGGAAACTGATTTTGTGTCTTCTTAAAAAATAATCAAGGCGCAGCGTGTATATAGAGAAGAGTACAGGCCCTAAAACTGATCCTTGTGGTAATCCATAGTTTACTTGTTTTAGATTGGTGGATTTGCTGTTAAGATGAACGATGATGATTGGTCCGATAAGTAGGATTAAACTATTGTAATGTCTCTTCATGGAAACAGGTGAAATAATTTCTTGAGGAAATTAATATTTTGTCAATGTTACCATGAAATCATCAAAAATCCTCAAAAAGCTAATAATCAACCTTTTTGAAAGAATTGTCTGACAATTATCAATAGTAAGCTGTCTTATCAAAGCCATTTAAATGGTACAGTTATATATATTAATATATATAATTATTTATATATAATACATAATTAATTATCATTTTGGATGTAATATATAGATATATATATATATATATATATGGATCACTATATTGTTTCTGCAAGGACAGAAGTATCAGCATGCAGTTCCACTTGGGTGAATGAATCTTTACAGATTCCCAGTTGTTTATATGTGGTTAATTAATTTGGTCTAAGTGTTGTACATACAGCATAATTAAAGGTAAATTAAGAGTTGATCTAGCCAGTATCGGCACTTTTCAGTTATCACTTGTTTTCCCCTTCCTCTCTCTCCCATTTTTTCTGTATTTAAGAAGGAAGTTTAAATGTAGTTTAGCTTGAATATTAAGCAACCTAGTGTTTGCTTTTGTTTTACTCATAAATCTTGTATGCTAAATATTCAAAGGTACTCTGTCGACTCCTTGCTGCAAAGCTACATGGATAGATTGCAGAACACATACGCACACACATACAGACAAGAAAAAAATAGTTGTGGAAAATAATTTAAGAACCTTGGTGAAACCTAGATATCTGACATGTAATGTAAGTCTTAAAGAAACAATTAATATAACTAGGGCACTGTATTGGAGTTGAGTGTAATCTAAACCACAGAGGACCTTAGCAACATTCTAAAGGTGATAAGCCACCCAAAAATGTGAATTCTGTCCTTTTTTACTTTTCATTTCAAACATGTATGACTTCGTTTCTTCTGCAGAACAAAAAATTAGTTATTTTGGAGAAATCTACACTGGCACCCTGATTTTGTCTCTACAATAGAAGTGTCCTATCCTTCTTCAAAATATCTTCTTTTGTGTTCTGCGGTGGAAAGTAACTTCTAATTTCTTTACTTTAATTTATACTCGACTTAATCTCATTGCTGTGAAACTTTTAATGTTTTTTTTTCTTTCAGTTATTTTGATAAGCTCATGGATGAAATAAGGGTCAAAAGCTGCAATTGTGACTATTGTTTGTAGCACTGTATTTGTATTCCTGAATAAAATTTAATTCATAGCTTGAGTCTGCTGTCAGACCGTGATTAAGAGAGTAAAAAACATGGGAAATTTCATATAACTGATAACACTACTACAGCGTGGAGTAAACATTATGTTGCACTCATTTTTTCATTGTTCATTGCAATAAAATGCACAACAGTAGATTATCAAGAGTAAAAGCAGCAGTGAAAAGCAGAGATTGGCCCTATAATTAGTGATTTTCTCCATGGTCACACCGGGTCTCCACTACAGTGAGTTTAATCAGCTTCTGATAATACAGCTCAACCTCGACTAATAGACAGGAAATAGACCTTACCCCAAAGAACACACACAGATCAAAACACATGCACAAACATACAGTTTAAACATACACATATAGTAACAAACCAAAACACACACATAACAGACCAGAACCAACAAACACATTCAGTAACACTCAAGCACACTTGATACACTGAAACACAAAAACATATACAGTAACACACAAAAAATACATTCAGATAAAAACAACAACAAATAACTAACCAGAACACACATTTCAGTTTAACACAAACATATGCACGCACACACACACAAATACACGCACACACACACAGTGTCCCCAGTTGAATTGAGCTTATGAATACATAAACTGGTGAAATTAATGGTTTTGTAATGCACTAAACAAATGTTTTCTCACACACCAAACAATCTCCCGCTGACCTGCACTAATGCTAGTATGTATGCATGTGGATGATGATCAAATTAGTTGTTGCAAATTAAATAAACACATGCTGTACATGTACACACCCTGATCATTAACAGGTTTATGACGACCAACTGCAACAATATCAAGCTGAATGTGCCGTTAGACTCTCTTTTTTATGAAAATCAGCTCTCAGCCCATTTGCATTTAATTCTATTAACAATTCATCTCAGAATGAAATAGATAGTGGAGACAAATGGGACCTTGAGATATAGAGGACGTATTGAGAGTGGAGAAACAATATATATATAATTTCTTTTTTAATTGTCTTTGGAGGATAATTGAAATGTTTTAAGGGAATAGTTCCTCCTTAGGTTACACATTCCGGTATAATTTGCTCACTTTTGTGTTTCTTTCCAAACTCATATGACACTATGTCTTCTCTGAAACTTGCAGTCATTTTTAGGAGTTTTCACATGCAGAGGATTTAAATACAATGAAAGAGTTTGTTGGTCCTGCTCAGACTTTTTCAACACGCCTGATTCATTTACACTTATACATTAGCCAGACATTTTATCCAAAGCGGCTTACAATACATTATACATTTAACATTGCATTTTGAGTATGTGCAATCCCTGGTATTCTAACCATGTCTACAAAGTTGCTAGGGCCATGCTATTATACTATCCCTGAGCTGTGGGACATGTTAGAAATTTGGTCATTTGCAGCTCATTTTTCAGATAAAGAAAGATGGTAAGCATAGGACACCAGAGATCTTCTATTATAAGACACATATAAGACATCCCGATAAACTGTACCCCTTTTATGTTTAACAGAAGGTAGAAAGTCATGTAGGTTAGGGACAAAATTTATTTTCTTAACATATTCTTTACCATAGTATTTGTTCTTGTCCTTGTTCTATGTGTGTGTTTTTGTGACCGTGGCTTAATTTCTATTGCTGTACAAAAACATGATGAATGAGGGAATGAAAAACCACAAACTGCATGAAATTTAATTATTAAAATAATTGCTCTTTGAAACATAATCATAGAAAATAGTATAATCAACTATTTACACGGTCTCATGTGTTTTCACCGTTTCAGCATTATGTCATCAGTTGTGAGCAGAGCCTTTAAGATGTGCGCTTCATCTTTGTGTGTGTTTTTATGGAAAGCTTTGATTTATAGGTTGTGTAGAGATAGATCAGGGAGGATGAAGGTGTGTAGCCCCTCCCATTACGAAGCATTTCCATCAAGTGAAGAAAGATCTATTCTTCGGCTTCATTACTCTCCCTTCACTCTCTCTCTCCCTCCTGTCAATTTCAGTTTTCTGTTCAAGTGCACTTTATTGACAAAATGACGAAAACTGTACATTTTGTATTGACAAAGCGTTTGAAGCATAGCTGTGTACAAAGACAAACAGCATAAAGACAAAAGTGATGCAAACATGTCTGTGTCCTCAGAGAACTATCTGAAGATAACATATACATAGTAATTTGAAAAGAAAGATGGATAAGAATAAAATTTATTCAAAATAAAAATATGTTTAGAGGTAAGGGCAAAGTCAAATAATAATGAAGAGTCTGCTAATAATAGAGAAAATAAATGCACTCTCTTATTCTGTCGCGCTTTGAAAATAAAATAAAATGCATGAATAAGAATAAGAAAATTGTAACAATTTTGAAGTATTGTGAATACCAATTTTCTCTATCTCTTTCTCTCTCTCTCTTGGACTGAAATATATGCATTTATAGATACACACGCAATTTATACATCTGAAACACAAAACAGAGTTAAAGGGATAGTTCCCAAAAATGAAAATGATGTCATAATTTATTCATTCTCTAATTGTTGCAAACCTGTACCATTTCTTTGTTTGGTTGAACAAAAAGGAAGATATTTGGACAAATGTTTGCAACAAAACAAATTTTGGACCCCATTCGTAGTAAAAGGAATATGATAGTTGAAATAACCCCAGGACTTACATTCTGGAAAATATCTCGTTTTCTTCAACAGGACAAAAAATTAACTGTACAATGGTAGACAATGGGGTCCAAGAACAAATTCATCAGAACAAACACATTTTTTGGAACAGAATTAGATCAACTCATTTGGATTCTAAATCTGCTGATAAACTATAGTCTATCATTGGATTGAGAAATATAAATTATCTTCCTTTAGAAGTACCTCATAAGCACATTGTGTTTATGGTCTTTGAGGGGTCATACAGAAAGCTGTGTGGTGTTTGTTAATGTGAACAGAAGATGTGAGCTGCTCTCTTGTTCTGCTGATGTTAAAGGATTGTTGACCATGCATCGGTTCTTAAGCGGTTCCATCGTCAGGGAAGTTAATGATGTGATTGTTTTTTTGTTTGCTAGTGCTCTTTTGGGTCAGCTAGGTATACGGTGGGCTCACGACCTATCCCCACTGAGCACTGGTGTAAAGCCCAACCAGTTGGGCTAGACGGACAGGTGGCTCCTAAAAGCCACCGTATAGAAACCGATTGCAGATTGACGATGGCTAAAACTCAGGGGGTCACTTGATATTAACCCTGTTTTAAAGGAAAATCATCACCTCTTCATGAGAGTAGTGGTTATGTATCTTTGAACTGTTTTATGAAAACCCACACAGGTTTGTATGACTGTGATGTTACTTTGAAGGACATTGTGTTTGTCTTCAGGTTGGATAAGGTGTTGAATAATTGATTTGCTCATTTCAGCTTTGATTTATGAGCTATCTCTCACTATGATGGATGTAGCTGGAACACCAGACTTGGAAACATTTACATACATTACATTTATATTTAGTCATTTAGCTGACGCTTTTATCCAAAGCGACTTACAAATAAGGTTTACAATAAAAAGCATTTAGAAAAAAGATAACAAAGCAATCGTAGTTAAAAGCCAGTCTTAGTAAGACAAAAACACAAAATACCTGTGATGGTCTTTTGGGCAACTAGGAGAGCTTTGAACTTCATGCAAGCGGCAATGGGGGCCAATGTGACTTGATGAAGAGAGTTGTGGCGGTTGTCTTTGAGGTTCCTTGAAGATCACTCTTGTCGCCCCATTCTATATCATCTGCAGATATTTAGTAGTGGTTACCAATTATATAAATACGAATTATAGGCAGATAATGTTTGCATATTATATATACTCTGCATATTTATTTTATAAACACGTAGAGATACACTTGTGTGTATATATATTGATATTTATATTATAAAGTAAAATTTAATATTTTCCTATATATATATATATATATATATATATATATATATATATATATATATATATATATATATATATATATATATATATATATATATATATATGTATATATATATGTATTTATTACAAAGATTAATAAGCGTTTTAAACAGGGTGCCCAATGAGGCTAAGGATGTTTTCTTTTTAATATTTTTCACAAAATACCCACACCCAAGGGTTAAACACATGCACGTAACTGTTCACATTTCTTCAGAGTGTGAGCTGTTGACATAACGACATAAATGATAGGGTTTGTCTGAAACTATGACTTTCATACGCATACATATCTCAGATTGCCTCGTTGTAGAATGTAATGTAATGTTTCTTTTATTCAACATCAACCAGATGTTTATTCAATATATATGTTATTTAAGTCCACCAAGTAAGCAGGATCGAATTAATTTACATAATAATTTGGCTGAATGATGTACTGTAGGCGTTAAATGAAAACCTATATGTTTGTGTTATAATTTGCATAATTCAGAAGAAAGAATCTTCCCTACCTTGCCGAGGTCTTTTAAAAGGCAACCTGCCCTCTCAAATACTCACATGACTATATACTTCCCAGCGTTTTCTGAAAGTGAATAGCAAAAGAAAAGAATTAGTGAAACTATGAAAGTCAAATGAGGAAAGTGAAGAAAAAAGAGAGATGAATAAAGAAAGCAGAGGTGTAATCACGAGGTCTGGAGCTGCTGGAGTGGGTGTATGAGTCTGGTCTTTTAGCGGGCGTATCTGTAATCAGTGCTGTATTGTTGGCAGAGGTCTACCAGCTCTGCTTGTACCCTGCAGGGGTTTTGCGGCCTTAGGCTAGTGCACCGCATGAACCCGTTGCCGCGCCACTTCCGCCCTGTAAATTAGCCCCTTTTTTCCTGGAGCCGACCTCACTTTTCAGACCGTACGTGACGCAGACTCCATACCTCACCCGCTTTATCATACAATGTCTCTATTAACCCTCCCAATCATTGAGCACTAGTACTCACAGTCATGCTAAACCTCAGATAAGCTTTAACTTTTCTATGAATCGCTATTGACTCCCCCGCTCGCCCTTAAAGACCGTCGCATGTGTTCCACAGCCTAACTTTAATCAGCCCCCCTTTGCCAATAATAGAGACCGAAACCATTTGAGCTTTTAAAACAACTTTTGTGTTTTATGAAGTGTAAAACAATAGCTGCTAACTAGTCTGTTTTTAAAGAAAGTAACCTGTATTGTTTGTATAGGTAACTGTATTGGAACCTGTTCCAAACCTGTATACATTTCCATTTTCTGATGAACAGAAACAAAGATATTTGTTTGTAACCAAACTGTTCTTGGACCCCATTGACTAGCATAGTAACAGTCAAAAATGTCCAAGAACTTTACTTCATTATATAAAATATCTTATTTTGTGTTTAACAGAAAACAAAATGTAACGTAATTTTACCTGCTCTGGTAGTCATAAGGTCCAATAACTGTTTGGCAATATGCATTTTTCCAAATTTTAAATTGTTCAGCCAAAAATGAAAATTCTGCTGTCGTTTAATCACACTCTTGTCAATTCAGACTTTTATTATCTTTCCTCTGTAGAACACAAAAGAACATAATTTTGAAGAAAGTTTGTAAGGAAAGTGGCACCCATTCACTTTCATGTACATAAATCAAATGCCATTGAATTGGTGCTAGTTCCTAGATTTCTTCAAAATATCTATTTTTGTGTTCCGCTGAAATAAGAAATACATTAGAAAAGCAACTAGAATTTGCAGTGCTTTCAAAAATCACCTGCTTTAAATCTGAGTCAGAGATCTGATGTGTATTTCTTTATATCAGCTATCTGTGAATAATTTCCCTTTGAAGATGCATGAGGGTTTAATGCTCAAGCTAATGGTCAGTGAAGAAGTCACTATAGAGTCCGCCCAGACCTCTGAGAGCTACTGGATTTAGCCCATAAACTGAACTAAATGATCTGCTAAACATGTTTTATGCACCTGTGGACATCTGCATTATGCTACGGTGTTTAACGTTTCACTTTTGGGTTGATGAAAGTGACCCACAACTAATGTGTCAGCTGTGCACAGAAATCACCATTTTCAAGTTGTTTGATAAAAACGGGCTTGTTGTGAGGATTGTAAAGACAAAAAGAAACAGAGTCACTTCAACTCTTCTCAATTCATAAAGTCTTACTGTATCTCTTTTTCATCAGTTGTAATGGAAAACATCAGGTTATGCAATTGCTGTCTTTACTTGTTGGTGCGTAATGACAGCACATCTGCTGAACATTCAGTCATCAAATCAGTTTCCTTTAGCAGCAAAAACATGGGACAGGGGCAAATCTTGAGATGGTGTATTTGAAAACAAAAACCGGCATCTGTGTCATTTTTAAATGCGTCGAATGAATGAAAAGATACGTTATTTAATGTAGTTTTACTTGCATAAAAATTGGAAACCTCTCTGATGTGAAATCATTTTATGTCTTTAGAGAGAACACTTCAGATATTTTAATGAGCTTATGAATGTTGAGGTCATTTAGAAATATGAGATTATAGTAATTATAGACCCTAAGAATGTGTTATATTGCATAATGTGCGTGTCACTCTAAAAATCACTTCCAATCTCAATTTCAAATTCTGTCTGAAATGTATTACACGTGTCAATCCAGAGCATATTCTATTTCTTACCAACTAACACCCCTAAACATCAGCAATACCATGACCTAGGTGCCCTTGAGGAAGGTACCGAACCCCCAACTGCTCCCCAGGCACCGCAGCATAAATAGCTGCCCACTCCTCCGGGTGTGTGTTCACGGTTGGTGTGCGTGTTCAGTACTTTGTGTGTGCACTTTGGATGGGCTAAATGCAGAGCACCAATTCTTAGTATGGGTCACCATACTCAGAATCACTTTGTAACTTTTCATTTTTATCTTTATTTTTATGTAAATTTAGCTTTTTTGTAGCAATAACACGGTGTGCACAATTATTAAGCAAGGTTGTGTATTTTATCCATAATTTTTAACTCCAAGCTTCATAAACTTGAATGTTTAAAGGATTTAATGCATGTCAGGTGATGTGTTATTGTGTAAGGAGGGAGGGTGTAGCCTGAGGAAACCAACACACTATATGACTATATGAAGGTGTGCATAACTATAAGTCAGTTTGTTCTCCTCCGGAAAAATGGGCCAAAAATACATTTTACTGCCTCTGAAAAGTCAAACATTTTAAAAAGTCTTTAAGAGGGATAAATCAGCTTTTAAATATTTAGTTTTGGGGCATGATAACAGAACTATCAAATGTTTTTAAGCAAATAGTCAGATAGCAAATAGTACAGACATTTCCAAGGTTTTGTGGACTGATGTGAATGGATACAGAGCTCCACTTTTACTTAGATGCCAGCTAGGTGGAGGCGGGGTACTGCGATGGGCAGGTTTTATGAAAGAGTAGCTAGTTGGAACTTGTGAGACTGGACTCCAAATCCAGTGGCTCCATCACATGCATCAAAGTACGCCATTGCATAGCTGGCCAGTAAAGGCCTTAAAGATAAAAACTAATGACATGGCCACCTTCTTCACCTGACGTAAACCTTTTTGAAAACGTTTGAGTCCTTCTAAACCAGTTACTTTACAATGAAGGTAAATAGAACACCTCCCTGAGCAGTGTCTGGGTTGCGGTTACACAAAAAGTTAATTTTGACCAGATCAAGAAACCATTTTTAAGCCAGAAATTTTTTATTTATTTATTTGATATATTATTTTATCTACTTTTTTTATTTTCATAGTATATATACTATACTATATACATATACTATAATAACTTTGCTTTGCAGATCTCTCAGAATCTTACCACACACCTCTTTTATCTCTCTCCATTCCTCACACAACATTTCACATCCAACTTCACATTTCACTATGAATCTTGCTTAACATCTCTCAAATCACTTTTCTACTTCACTTTCTTTGATAAGACAGGAAAATGTCATTTTTCTGTGCCACAGTATTCATAAGGGCCAGAAAGCTAATAAGTAGTAGCCTCTTTCTCTCTGAACGTCTCCGTCTCTCGGTCGTTCTGCATTGGGAATAATCTCCTCTAACATACTGCAGTTGAAAGAGGCTGGGGAGTCCCTGCTGTATTTGCAGTTTTTAATACTATTAGCTATGCCTCCTCTCTCACTCATGCATTCCTTTTCTTCTTTCATTCTTCCTGATTTATATTCTTCTAAGGTTTTTCCTTAAGCCCATATTATAAATCCATATTCAGATCAATATGTTTGTATATATAGTAGGCTGGTCAATATATTTTATATTCAGCATTTACAGTACATACATTTGGAAACACTTCATTGTCATTTTCTAAATGGGACATTAAACAAAATATCTAGGTCTTGTTTCTTTAGTCAGTGTGCTTTAAGTGATTGTGAGAGGCTGTTAGCAGGACGAGAGGTGAAGTTAGAATTCACTGTCCACATCTATCTTCATTCCTTCTGTCTAATCCTCTTTTCTCTTCACTTTTATCTTTCTCCCTTCTTATACTTCTCATGCTTTCTTTCTTTCCAATAGTTTATCTGAATCTTTTCTAATCCTTTCTTTTCAAAGGATGGATCTTTCCTGTTTTATTGAAGGAGATAAGGACTGAGTGCTTGCTGAAGTACAGCCTCTCTCTCTCAAGAAAGATCTGCTTTTGGTGTTGGGTTTCTTGGCTCTATTTCTTTTTGTTACGTGTATGTTGTTTTCTATTATACAAAAGAACTAGTCTAAATGGTTTTGTGTTTTTGGCGCCATACGTTTGAAAGTAACACTCACATTTTTGGGGGATTTTTACCATAGTAAAGGTAATGTTACTTTATATGTACTGCTTTTGAACATGTACTTTACAATACATGTTCCATTGTGGTCAAAGGGGGTTTAACAGAAAAAATATGTTTCAAACAAATGCTAGCAAATGACATTGATCCATTACTACTACTGTAGAAATATTTTTCATGTTTTTCTGTTCTGTTTAAAACAAAAGAAAATATTTTGAAAAATGTAGGAAAGCCAACCATTCTGGGACACCTTTCTTTTACATATTTTTACTATGGAAGTCAATGACATCACGTACTTCTCACCTGCTAAGATTTGCTCAAAAATCGTTCTTTTGTATTCGACAAAAACAAACAACTTCAGGTTGACCAATTTATGGCATATTTTCATTTTCGAGTGGAGGATCCATTTAATCTGTTGATAGGAGATGAAATGCTTCTCCAGCAGTTTAGCCGTGGGCTCCATGTATGTTCCCTTTGTTTGCAGGTTTATGACACTAGTGTTCTCTAGTGCTGTCTGACTGCATCATATCTCAGTGACAACTGGGATTTGATCACCTCTGATGTGTCATTCACTGACAGTTCAAATGACAGAGATGGGCTGTCGCTCATTCTTGAAATGCTTATCCACAAAAGTCTTGTGCTTTCTTTCTGTATATTACTCTGTAAATCACTAATGTTCCTCTGTGTGTGTGTGTGTGTGTGTGTGTGTGTTTGTGTAGAACACTCCGGTAGGAACATCCGTGTTTATGGTAAACGCCACAGACCCGGATCAGGGGACAGGCGGCAGCGTGCTGTTCTCCTTCCAGCCACCTTCTGCGTTCTTCTCCATCGACGGGGCCAGAGGGACTGTCACCGTGACCAGAGCTCTTGACTATGAGGTCACAGGCACCTATCAGCTCACGGTTAATGCCACGGTGAGAGAGATGCAGAGGAGCTCTAGACTATGAAATTTTTGTCAGTTAAGCACCCAGATGACACATGTTTGTGTATTTGCTTTTGTATAACAGGACCAGGATAAACGTCGTCCTCTCTCTAGTCTGTCTAATATGGCAATTACAATCACTGATGTTCAGGACATGGACCCCATCTTCACCAACCTCCCCTACAGCACCAACATAGTGGAGGATGCACCTGCCGTCAGTACACAAACTTTTTTTTACAGTTTTTTTAAATTGAAAGAGTAGTTTACCCCAAAAATGATCTTTCCACGAAAGGATATCATAAATTACTATGGTCAATTTTGGGTAAACTATTCCTTTAATACATAAGGGTCTACTATTGGGCATTGTGATAAAGCACATTTTTTACCCAAACTTTGATAAATTAAATAATTTTTACTTAAGGGTTTAAGAATTTCTATTATTGGCAGTATATACTAATTTATAATAAAAGGATTTTTTTGTAAATTTAAGATAGTACACATTAAGTAAATATTAATATTATCTATACAAATAATCTTACAAGAATATTTAATATATATAAATGTTATTTGATCATATTTTATGATAATTTACATATTACTATATTGATGTGAATATGGTTAGGATATACATGTATATATTTTTGGTAGGTCAGTAGATTATCACAACAATGCTGAATTGTTATTTAATTTAAGATTTAAAATATGTTTAATTTAAAATATTACATGGACCTTTACCCAGATAAAATTGCTGTGTGTAAAACCATGCTATTTATCCAGTCAAAAGTTTTAGGGTTGTGTTTTACATTAGTGTTTGAAACACAGCCACACAGTATTTAATGTTCAGAAGTAAAACTGAATAAAGAAATTAATGTGAAAAACAGAAACATTACATTCCAGCGAATTGAGCGTGAAACAGAAGCATGCAGGGAATGAGATGAATAGAGAGTTTGGCTGGAAACAGAGATGTAATATGTGTTCAGTAATTACACTGTAATTAAGAGAGAAGCATCATTACACCTGTGAACTCTCTCTGGAATATTCCTGTAATTATAATGTTGGATTGATACTTTGACCTGTTTAGTGTGCCTATGTTAAGGTCATTGAGATTTAAGGATACAATTTACCTTCAGCCATTCCTTCCTGTGTGCATGTGTTCATCGTGTCAAAAACATCACAGCACACTGGGGTTTGTTTCCCCATCATAAGTGTCTTTTTGTAGCATTAGCAACAAAATTGATTTAAATATTCACATGTCTGTATGCAAAACACTGTTTTGTGTTAAAACTAAATCTTTATATTTCACGCAAAGGCTTAAAAAGGCTTATTTGGCTAATCGTTAGTTTACTAACGAAAGAATTAAATCTGTTTTAGACGTCTATCACTTTTTAACAAGATTTGCATTTCAGGAAAGAAATAACAGAGCTCTCTAAGAATTAACAATATAAGAAATTGATAGGAATCAAATAGCTTGATCATTTGAAATCTTGAAATACTGTTACTTTAAAATAATAGTTCACCCAATTATGAAAACTGTATTATCTTTTACTCACGCTCATAATGTTTAAACCCGTTTCACTTTCTTGCATGAAACACAAACTCATCTACCTTCATTGGGATTGTGTCTACACAATAGAACTGAATGTTTGCTAGCCCTGTTTGGCTGCCAGCTTTCTTCAAACTATCTTCTTTGGAAGTTCTGTAGAAGAAAAAAAGTCTAGTGAGTCTGAAATGACAAGAGGGTGGGAAAAATACAATAGTTTTTCTTTTAGTTTGAGTCGTCTCTGAAAGACTTTTTCACTTCCTTCCTTATAAAATAAACACACACAAGCAAACACACACGCACGCATACACATACATGCACAAACACACACGCATGCACGCACGCACGCACGCACGCACACACACACACACACACCGCACGCAAGCACACACACACACGCACGCACGAAGACACACACACACACACACACAAAATCTGGTGGCCGGTGTCAAGCTCCAATTGGACACGATGGAGTTTGGCATTTCATTTCTTATTTCCTAAAGCATCTTCAGAAGGTTTGGAAATGCTTCAGGTTCAAAAACAAGAGGCCACCACGATGAGAATTAGCCGTTCTGAACACGCGTGCCCTCAATAACGGCACGCGTCACAGTAGCGTGTTCATCTAAAATGATGTTGACAGGTACACTTAGCCACACGCAGAGCGTTTAAACCTTATCTTTCCTCGCACACACACATGCAGACGGAGTGTGTGTCAGCTCAGTCAGCGGGCCTCGGGCTAAGTGACTGAGTGGGTGTGGAGAGTTCTCAAGGCTCCTGACATTTACACGTAAACAGATATCAAACACACAACACTGCTGTGGGTCATCTGTCAAAACACACTGCCTTTTAGACCCCCCCATGCTCTCTCTCTCTCTCTCTCTCTCTCTCTCTCTCTCTCTCTCTCTCTCTCTCTCTCTCTCTCTCTCTCTCTCTCTCTCTCTCTCTCTCTCTCTCTCTCTCTCTCTCTCTCTCTCTCTCTCTCTCTCTCTCTCTCTCTCTCTCTCTCTCTCTCTCTCTCTCTCTCTCTCTCTCTCTCTCTCTCTCTCTCTCTCTCTCTCTCTCTCTCTCTCTCTCTCTCTCTCTCTCTCTCTCTCTCTCTCTCTCTCTCTCTCTCTCTCTCTCTCTCTCTCTCTCTCTCTCTCTCTCTCTGTTAGGTTTTCATTAATATTCTCTTTCATCCAGAGGTAAATGATGTTATGACAGGGCTAATTAGCCGATGACAGAGGATTGCTCACTTTCACGAGGGACTGTCCTGAATTGATTGTGACGTCTCTTTTAGAAAATTTCTCTAATTCACTGTAACATTTACCTTAAAGCTGCAATCTGTGACTTTTGGTTAGAGTTGTTTGAAAGATAACATTGCAGATAACTTATTGGGTTGACAAATCATTTGTAATAATATGGATCATCATAATTTTCTGCAAATAAATGCAAGATTAAATCATTATACCTATACACACCTAAATGCACACCATTAAATAATCAGGATCACTGAAAACGTGTTTGGTCGTGGTAAATGAATATATATTATTCATTATTAATCTGTATATATATATATATATATATATATATATATATATATATATTGACACCAAGTCAATCCCACTTCTGGTGAATCAACATTTACTGACAATCAAGTTCACATGCTGTTGTGCAAATGTACTACAGAACAGGAGAAAACTATAAGCAATTAGCAAGACACCCCAATTTAGGAGTGCCCCTGCGGGTGGTGACCACAGACCACTTTGCAGTTCCTACGCTTTCTGGCTGATGTTTTAACAAACTAAAACAACTAAATATAAAGTATACAGTAATACAATCTACAGTAAATGTGATATTTGTGATGTGTACACTGGGCAAACGCTGACCACTGCACTACACTTATCCATGCTTATTCATCTGCCAAACGGGCAAAAGTTGGACAAAGGGTGAAGGGAGAGTAAAGTGCTGTTTTGCTGGAGACGCTGGGATCTTTTGCGACGTTGTTTGCCGTTATCTTTTGTCAGGGTGACATTTAAAGGCTTTTTAGGGGCAAACACAATTTGGCTGTCAAGCGCTTGATCTGAGATGGTGGAAGAGAAGAGACAGGAGAGATGGAGGACGGACGCAGCGGTAAAGGAATGGCCCGATGGAGGAATGTTTAGGGATGAGAGAGAGGAGAAGCGTGCATGATTGAACATTCCACTTGCGAGGACAGCGGAGAATAGCTGGCAAATTACTTCAGCCACACTTCATCCCTGCGTCCAGTGGCTCTCTACTTTTGTGGTCCATTTCTCTGGCTCTTTCTGTCGTTCTGTGGGTAAACGTGCTGTAATTGATTGTGTTCAGTGATGGTAGAGGAGTGTTGGCAGAAATG
Source organism: Triplophysa yarkandensis (assembly GCA_033220385.1). Lineage (NCBI taxonomy): Eukaryota > Metazoa > Chordata > Actinopteri > Cypriniformes > Nemacheilidae > Triplophysa > Triplophysa yarkandensis. The sequence goes on from CM065665.1 coordinate 6,128,861, forward strand.
AAGCATAAACAGCTCTCAGACACTATTAGCTGGATCAATGACAAACCGTCTCTATCTCTTTCTTTCTCTTTAAGCCGTTTTTCATTCAGGATCAGAGAGTTTTCTAATTCTCGTTCCGGAATATTCCTCCGATTGTTGTTTTTCACGTGTCATTTCATTCATCGGTTTTGGAAGATGATTTCGGTGGAACGGCAAACTCGAACCATGTTGACTTGGTCTTAGAATTTTGTATTTAAGGTATACAAGATTATTATAAGAGAATGGGTTTAATGATGTTTCGTTTATTTTATTTTGCTTTGTTTTTTTTTTCAATTAAGTTAATATTTTAATATAAATGTAGAAATGTTTTACCGGACAGCTCACCTGGTGTATTGGAAAAATCATATCTGGATCATTGACAGCCTGAGCTGGGCGGAGATTTAAAAATAAGACTTCTGAATCATCAGAAATATCTAGAATGTTCATGTCGGCAGATGTTGGGATGACTGAACAGTTACATATACATTCACATTTATTCATTTGGTAGACTCTTTTAACTAAAGTGACTTACAAGTATTATGCATTAGCCAATTATCATTGCAGAGCAAACAGGGGTGTCTTGCTCAAGGTCACTTCAGTCATTGTCTGTTGGCATCTTCTGCTTACAAGTACAAGTCTCTAAGCCCGGACCACGACTGACCCCCCAAAAAATCAAAAATCAAATCAAATAATTATCAATAAAAATAATGATTAAATACATTTAAATAAATAGGATAAGACAATAATTGTTATTTTGATATAAGTAAGTATGAGTATTAAATCAGTTCATGTGTTAAATAACTCTCTATCAGACCCTGAAGTTTTCTTAATGCAGGAATATAACATTGACTAAAGACACTAGAAGAAAGTTTCACAGTAGAAACTATAAGAATATGTTACAACAACAAATCCATTAACAACAAGCAAGCAATCATGTTGTATTGCATTTTTCGTGTCCACTTTAGACACAAACTAAAGCTTCACATTTCATATTTCCAAACACATTTGTGCATTGTGTGTCAAGATGTAAAAACATTTTTATGATGATATTTACTACTGTTTGTCTGTTTTTCATTGAATATGTCTGTAGGGTTATGAAGTTCGTAAGATCAGGGCAATCGATCAGGACCAGGGTCGACCTCGTGGAATTGGATACACCATCGTATCAGGTCAGTCACATCTTGTGCTGCATTTCTTTGAGATTTTTAAAGGTTTTATTTGATTCCTAAATAATTTAATTTCCTTAATGAAATGTTTTCAATTTAAATATGAAACCAACATCACAAAAGCAACAAATGGTGAATTGAAACTTGAAATTGTTGGAATGAAGCATGTCTTAGTTGTTATTATTGTTGTGCTGTACAGTCAATCTTAAAGGATATTATATAACATGTGTGTAAAAAAACCTTTGTCAGTTCAGTCCATACATGAGCTTAGGAGAACAAACCTTCCCAGAGCTCAACACACACATTGTGAATATGTTTGGCCTCCCCCGTAGATCACTTTCATTGCTATCAGCATGAGACAGAGACACACAGAGAGACAGAATACAGAGAGTATGAGTGAGACACCATGAGTGTTACACCATGTGTTTTCTCTGATATATTTACAATGTAATATGAAAGACTGAGAGGACTCTGTGAGTCTGTAAGATTATTTCTGGGTTTTGTGTTCTGTATCTGTATTTAGATGCAGTGAATGTTTTAAATGTCTTTGTATTGTTGACAGTCTGAAACTAAGAAACAAAATGAAAGGTGCATTAAAATTTATTGGCTGGGTAGTGTTTGGAAAGTTTGTGATTCTTAGTTAATGTGATGAACATAATGCACTTAGATAAGTGAAGGGAACTTAGTTCATACACCAACATTTCATTTGCAATTACCTGTATAAGCCCTGAGAAACACTTTGTGCACTTTTACGTTTTGCCACATTTTGAAATAAATTCATTTTTATTTGTGACAAAGCTGCCATTTGTTAATTTTCTGGTTGAAAAATAAACAAAAATCATGGAACTAGTGCTATTAATGATGGTTAGGTTCTTTTAGTTATCAATTAACTTAAATTAATTAACATTAATGTAACACATTAGCTAAAATTATCTAACAATAATAAATACTAATGCTGCAGTTATTAGTTTGTTAATTTTAGCTTTAGTGTAGTATTATTTTTGAGCAGTGAAACCTCCAAAAACACCCAACCTTACATACACACTATTACTCTCAATGAGAACTGGAAGTTTGCTAAACTTTTAATGTTAAATTGTGTAACAGGAATGCACAGATTTGGTATGAATAGAGGATGGTGTAAATTTCCCCCAAGCGTTTTAAGTCTAATGGTCTAATCAATAGAACAGAGATCCCTGACGTGGGTTAAACATTCCCTCTGGCTAGTAAAGCTCGACTATTTTAACCTGATTCCATACTCAGTAATCATGAGAGCTATCGTGCCGGCCCTGACCCAAGAATCTCCCCAGATATCATTCATAATGGTAATTGCACTATTAGAATTCATATTGCTTGCTGTCTCATAGTTGTGTGGGAATCCAAGGGGGACAATCAAAGAAAGCGAGGGAATTGGGATAGAGAGAGGAACAAGAGACTGCCATATCCAGTATATTTTAAAATAAAGTGTACCACTATATAAAACATCCAAAGTCAGCTTCTTGCTTTACTATTGCAGAAAAACATATGCAGAAAATTTGGCTTTCTTGCCAAATGTGCCAATTGTTTTATATCAGCTGTGTTGGTCTGAAAAGCATTGGCATTTCACTTCAAATAAATGTAAAACTACTTTTTGTAAATAATAAACAAGCAATTGTTTTAAATGCCACATATTGATGGAATCTGACAGATGTCACTTTGACAAATAAGTCTCTGAAATCTCACCAGTGTCTGTGTATGAGCATCAAAATAAATAAATTAATAAAAACATTATAGAAATCAGCATCTGACATTTATTTGTTCTGATTGGCTGACTATCATTTGAGGGGCGGGTCTTATTCAGTCAAAAGGAAACATTTTACATTTATTTATAAAGCATGCTTTTTTCCATAGTGATAAAGAAAGGAAAATGTACACTTTAAAATATTTAACTGTTTTCACTCTTTATTTTTGTCTCATTAATTTACACAAAAATGAATTAAATATTCAGTTTAACTTCAATAAATTGAATTTCAGTAAAAGAATATTATAAAATATTACTCAAACATTTATATTAATAATATATCATATATTAATTTTTTTTATTTATTTATTTCATTTAATACTTAATTTAATATAATCATGATGAAATGTATAACATTTAAAAGAAATGAACTGTTGGATTTTTAGTCAATTTTATGTTGCGCTGCAAAAAAAAAAGCTTTTTATTTTTGTGCTATTGACAAACAAGAGAAAACATTAAAACCTCTCTTCTCTAATTAAGAAAGTCAATTATTTTTTAATACAATTCAGACTCGCAATTTCTCAAAAACACACACATAAAATGTCACTAGTAATGTGAATTTCATTGCTTAACTATACAGCAATTTTCAGGTAATAAAATAATCGCATTAGAATGTATGTGTGTGTGTGTGTGTGTGTAAGGACTATTAATGGATTTTCACTCATATTTATGCACGTGTGTGTGAATGTCATTGGGGATGTCCTTTGGGAAAGTGCGCACATGTTTTTTTATGTGTGTCCACAGGGACTCGTCCCATTAGTTGAGTAATTAAGATAAATGAGTTTTTAATTGCAGGGTGAAGTGTGTTAATGATCTAGAGACTACAGATTACCTTACTCTCTCTCTCACTCTCATCTCTTAATAGGTCTCTCACCCTTTCTCCTGGAGGTCTGATCACAGCGGTGTTGATGTTATTATTTACTGTCAAATTACTCCGCTATACCTCAGGCCTGAATCTTTCCTGTAATTGTTGCTCTCCCGTAGCTCCGTGGTTCGAGCATGGTGCTAGCAATGCCAATGTCATGGGTTTCTGTTCCAGGGATTGCACATATACTGTGTGTGTGTGTGTGTGTGTGTGTGTGTGTGTGTGTGTGTGTGTGTGTGTGTGTGTGTGTGTGTGTGTGTGTGTGTGTGTGGTGTGTGGGTGGGTGGGTGGGTGGGTGTGTGTGTGTGTGTGTGTGTGTGTGTGTGCGCAGCAACCTCAGGACATGTCCAGTATTGTGGTTACCGAAGTGAAAGAGGATGTGTTTCAGTATTTGTGTATGGGAGGCAGACACACATAAATCTTGCCTGTTGAATCCATTATAAAGTGCCGAGGGAAAACAGTGTCCTAAGTTTTAGCCCAGCAGGGTTCATGAACCGCGGTACTCACAGATCCACCTCATAGCCCCTCCAGCTACTGTGGCTTTGAAGGGGCCAATGTTAAAGCCTCATTAAATCACCCCGCTCTTTTTCAGAAGCACATGTGAGCTTTTTCAACTCTGAGCTCCCAAAAGAAAAACTATCTACATAGCCCGGTAATTCCTGTGACACTAAAGCCAAACGTTACCATGGAAACCTAATGGTAAGTTATCCTGGGGTGCCTTATGGGCATCGCTTCTCATAGATTTATATCTAGAGTAAGAAGAACCGACTCTCTGTAATGCTGAGATTTAAGCTGATGTCAGGTTTGGAATATCTTATGAACTCTATCATGAGTGTGTGTACACAACTAATACACACACATTTCATGATTGGACAATAAGTGAAAAATTGGGGTAATATAATGACTATACTTCAAGTTCACTGTGTATAGTTAAGTGCAGTAAAATCGATCTGTAGGTGTAGTGACAGTCAAGTTCAATCATTTTAAAGTTCATTTGAGTAAGCTTTGAAGTACAGTTAAGGAAAAAGTATTTTATCCCTGCTGATTTTGTATGTTTGCATGGTGACAAAGAAATGACAAGTCTGTAACTCTATGGTAGGTTTACTTCAACAAAAAATGCATGTCAAAAAAGTTATGAACTGATTTGCATTCTAATGATTAAAATAAGCATTTGACCCCTTTGCAATATTGACTTCATACTTGATGGCAATTCCCTTGTTGGCCATCACAGAGGTCAGACGTTTCTTGCAGTTGGCCACCAGGTTTGCACACATCTCAGGAGGGATATGCTCCCACTCATCTTGGCAGATCCTCTTTAGGTCATTGAGGTTTTGAGACTGATGTTTGGCATCTGGAACTGTCAGCTACCTCGACAGATCTATAGGATTTGGCTAGGCGACTCCACAACCTTAACGTGCTTCTTCCTGAACCTTCTTTGTTGCCTTGGCCAATTGATTTGGGTCCTTGTCATACTGGATAACTCATCCCTGACCCATCTTTATTGTCCTGGCTGAGGAAAATAAGTTCTCACCCGAGATTTGACACTACATGGCATTGGTCATTGTCCGCTTGATGCGTTGCAGTGTCCTTAGCAGAAAAACACCCCAGAACAGAGTGTTTCCACATCCATGTTTGAAAGGTTGGGATGTTGTTCTTGGGTTCACATGCAGCGTTCTTCCAACTTCAAGCACAGCGAGTTGAGTTTATACCAAAGAGATTGATTTTGGTCTCATCTGATCACAACACTTTTACCCAGTCCTCCTCTTAATCCTTCGAATGTTCAGTGGAAAACTTCAGAAGAGTCTGTACATGTGCTTTCGCGAGCAGTGGGACCTTGCAGGCTAATCAAGATTTCAGTCCTTGAATGCAAGGTTTTTTACCGATTGTTTTCTTGGTGACTATGATCCCTACTGCCTTGAGATTATTGACAAGATCCTACCGTGTTGTTCTGAGATCTTTCATCACTGTTCTCATGATTATTAAAAATCCATAAGGTGGTATCTTACATGGAACCCCAGACAGAGGAAGATTGACTGTTGTTTCTGTTTCTTCCATTTGCTAATTATTCACCAAGCTACTTGCCATTATCTTGTCTTTGACATCCTTGTACAGATTTTTGGTCATGGCCATGGCAGAGAGTATGGAATCGGATTGATGTTGGTGTACTAGTAGTACACTTGTCCTTTGTTTTTGAGTGATGGTTATAATAATAGTCCTTTTTTAAGTTCATAATAGTTTGCTTTTATACAGTTGTATTCTTTATTTGTAACACTAGTAAAGTTCAAGTACATCACTAGTTTATGACTATGTATTTTCGCTGAACTGCTAAACCATATGCAATAAAACTAGATTATTAGTTTAATACTTATAGTATGGCATGTTTTAGTGTATGAAATTATACGTGGAAGTATTCGTTTAGGATACAATTCTTTTTTGTTTTGTACTGAAGGTTTACCGTACGTTTTCTTTAAAAGTGAATTGAACATCATATTTGATATATTTTGTATTGTATTGTATACTATTTTGAAATTAGTGCATTAATATTTATACCTGAAATATATGTCCAAAACTATATTTGCAGAGTATAGTGTAAGTTAAGTATACTTCAAAGTCATTAAGTTTAAGTATGCTGTACATACAATGGACTGAATTGTTCTGAACTTATATTTTAGTTAAAAATTGTCCTGATAGCACACATTTTTATAGGATATGATAGGATTTTATAGGATAGATCACAGAGACATGAACTGGTGACTTATATGACTACTTATTTAAACTAAACCAATTACTCTGAATCCAAGCTGTCTAGCCGGAGAGAAATGTTTTCTATGTTTAATTGACACATCGACTTGTTGTATTGGATGAGGTGTGAACTCTTTTACAGGACTTTCAAAATTACATTCGCAAATTTAGTGTAGTGTGCGTTAGACGAATACTGCAATGTACACTGACATATTCATTCTTTGTGGAGTATGAATAGTATGTGCGGCAGAAATAGTAAGTGTAGTATGGTAGTATGCTATTATAGTACAGACACTGAAAGCTTTCTTCAGTCACTCACTGTCTCCGTGAAGTACTTAAAAAGCCATTACCCGTTCATGCACAAGACTGCTCAGCAAAGCATGACCTGTGAAATCCACCTGCAAAGATGAAGAAATAACGAACAGCTTACATCCTTTATTTTGCCATCCAACTCTGATCTTAAAACTCTCTTGTCACTCTCTAAGCTTAATGTGGTCTACTGAAGTGAGAAGAAGACAGATTCAGAAACATTATTAAAGTCTGTGTTCACAAGGTAGTGCTGTGTTGACATGCCTCAAATATTCACGTATTCTGTTTATTTTATTGATTTATTTACATGAATCTTTTCTTTGTTGTATATCTGTATTAAAGCACAATTCTAAGTTTATTTGTTAGTATATTTTGACAGCTTCAAAATGTTGATAGCTTTAGGACTTAATACTTTATCATAATAAAATTATTTTGTGAAAATATACTTTATATTGAGTAATATGACAGCTCTTGAAAGAACCATCGACTAAATTTTTCTTCGTGAAACTAAAAAAGTTTTTATGGCGTCACTGTGCAAAAACCTTTTAAGAAACCATTTTTTGCAAGGGTACATGCAAATCTAGTTTACATAATGTAAAATTAATATTTCCATTCATTTATTCCTAGAAATCTCATAAAGTTCTTGTCCTCACTGGGAGTCACAGGGCTGAAGTGAAAGGTTCAATAAGTCAAATCATCCGTGGATCTTGTTTAAAGAATGCAGTTGACACTTTGAGCACACAGATCAAAGTTTCCAATCTATCTCTCAGGGTTTGATTATTCCCCTTGAGCCTTGAGCTTCAGATCAATAGTCAACCTTGGGACCTGGGTTACAATAAGCTTCTTCTGATAAAAGAATATATGTGGGTGCACGGTCTTTAATTTCAGATGAGACTGCAGGTGTGTATATTGAATGAGTGTGTGTGTGATGGGGTTGTCAGATGGGTCACTCCTCTGGCCTTTGGAACAGAAACAGAACACCTTTTATGCTTTATTCATTTAGCGACACAACATGCTGGACTTTACTTTTGTTGAAATACATTTTTTTTCAAGTATTTTTTCAGTTGATTACTTTCTTGGTTTTAGAAAATGATATACTGTATTTTCACCAGTTTAGATTGACAAGTACAATGACAAGTGCTTAAGATTTGCTTTATCTATATCTGAGTGATGTTAAAGGTTCATGATACTTTAGGAAGTTACCACTTTTCATACATTCGTTCAAGTGGGCATCATAAAACTATCAAAACATTAATTGTTTTCAATGATCCAAATATTGTACATCTGACTGTATATCACCATATATCCTGTGTTATATTATAAAAGCAAATATTACAAAGGAAAAGAAGCCTTTAGACTTTAGGCACACATGACTCACAAATAACATCATAACATTACATTACAACACATAACATTGTTAAAAATTTCTATAATTCAATTTTTGTCTGATTAAAATTGTTCTTATTATATTATTTATCTCATTAAAATAACCATATTGTTTAACAGCGGTCTGTTGAGGGTAGTAAATACATTAGAAAGGCTTTCTTGTCACTGTCTGTTTTCTCCTCCTCAACGTTGCTTAAAAATCATTAAGGAATCGTTTCTTCATGACTCTTTCTCTCAGCCTGTCCGCAAAGCTTCATCGACTGCATTCATGACATTTAATATTGTCTGTGCTATGCTTTTGGTAGTTCCGTAAAACATAATCATGTGAAAAATAGACTAAAACACATTTAGGTGAATGGATGAGCAATAGTTTTCGTTGGTTAATTGAGGTGACATCTTTATGTTTGTAATAAATATCTACAGCAAACGTGACCTCTTAAAAAATCACTGATAGATTTGTGAGTGATCCAGCGGAGACATGTGTTTTTAAACGTTTAAAGGTTTAAGCCTCATTTTGTATGATCATTAGGTACTCGCTGTTTAAGTTTAAATCGTGATTGTCACTTTTGTAGAAGAGATATAAAGTGAGCATTTGATCTCGCTGCCAGGATCTGTTCTGCCTCTTCAAGTGAAGGATTGTTGCTAATCTGAATCTTGCAGTTGTTATCCGACGGCATTGATTGGATTATGACATATAATCCATAAAACAACCTTTCATGTCAAATGACTCCATAGCATATAAAGAAGACCTATGAGTGTTGCTTGGTTTGAATGTGTGGACTATACGCATGTTAAACAGATTTTCAGGATGCTTTGTTTATTGTAAAAATGTATCATTTGGTTTTTGAGTATCAGGTCAAGCTTATTATTGTTTTATATTTGACCAAATTACAAATCAATTAAAAAATGTTTTTCCATCCATTACTCAAGCAAACTATAAACATCTTATGTTATAGCAGTTGTAGTATTAGAAATACATTTAATTAGGTAGGACTGAGATCAAAGCTCAAACCCATTTTTACAAATGACCCTTAAAGAAAAGAAGCATAAAATTCACATGTTTCCAAAAAACAAGTGAACACATGGGTTTTTAAGTGTTTTTAACACTTTTGTTTGAATATCCATGTGCAATACATTATTGTAGAAAAAGCCCATACCCACAGCAAACCTTAAATCTTCTAGAAAATCAAAGAACTGTTCTCTCAGGGTAATCTTTTTGGGTAATCCACGGGGATCAAATGAGTTATGGTAGTCTTCAAAATGATAGTTCAACAAAAATAATATTTCTGTCAGCTCATTTCTTTATTCTAATAAACATAGAAAAGGGTATTTGGAAGAATGCTTGTAACCAAACAGTTCTTGGACCCCATTGCCTACCTTAGTAGGAAATGAGAATGAATTATTTTGCTGTGTTTAGCACAAAAATAAATTTTCTAAGAAACGTTTTTTTTATTCCTAGCATTCCTGAAAAAATATATTTCTTTGTGTTTAAGCAAACAAAGATTTGGAGAATGAGAGAGTGTCTAATGACAGAACAGTCCCCATAATGTGTTTTTATTAGGTTATTGTAAGTGTTAGTATGTATTACTTCATTTTTGTTGTAGCGTTATAGTTTGTTTCATCACGTTTCCTGAAAGGCATTGTAAAGTGAGTGATGTTGATTAAATAGCTAAAAAAAAGAAAGCCAACAGAAGTAAATAAACTCAGCTTGCTTGAATAAATTCTGTTATTTGTTATTCTGTTATTTCTTTAAACTGATTATTCATTTGTAGATGTTTGTTGCCTGACACTGAAAATATAACCCTTTATACTCATTGAATTTGTTTAATCAAAGCTATTGTTAACATTTATTTCTTCACTTGAAAGGAAATGTATGGATTAAATCGCATGTTACGTAGAAATGGTGATCTGGTTGACCACTATCACATTATAACAAAAGAGAGAATGAATGTGAACTTATGTCAGGTGTAAATTACAGTGCAGGGGTTGCATGTGTGTGTGCTTGTGTGTTGGTATTGTGACGGGCTCATTTGTTTGAGCATTGTTTCATGCCTCCAGTGTGTTTATGTACGTGAATGTGCGTGTGGGCCGGCTTTATCCGAATGTCACATGAGACCGCGGTTATGATGATCTTTCCTAATGCTCTGAAATTATTCTCATTAAATAGACGCTCTCATAACACAGTGCATTAGCCTGCAGGAATCACAATCATTTAATCATCTAAACTCGGAACGGATCCCAAACCCTCAAATTATGTCCCACAACATCACAGTTTTCTGCTGCGAAAAACTGTGAAAACACTGCACGTTAAATCACGGTGATTTAACTTTGAAAGGCAAAGTGTGTGTCTGTCTATGAGTTTATATGTCGAATTTCTCATCACACACCCGATCGGACACATCAGATTATGCACTCCTCTTTTTCTCATAATAGCTTCACATGTTTGAATCCGCCTCTTTCTTTCCATGTCGTTTCTGTTAGAGAGGGAGATGAACAGAATTTCAATAAGTGTTTACTGTTGACCAGAGAGATCTCAGCCTCACTCTCACATGAATGGGAATGTTTTGATTTCAGTGTTATTTACAGCATCAGAAGGGTTTCCTCTTTAGAGACCGATGAAAAGTTCACAAATACCTGATGTTACCTGAACAATAAATGAACAATCAGTTGTTGAAAATTCTCGTCTCTTCTGAGTCATTACAATGATCTCCAGAAAATCATCTTCTGCAGATTCATGTCCATTAGGGTCTGAAAGATGTTTAGAATCAACTTTTTTCAGTAAACTCATAAACAACCGTTAATATTGTTTTTATTATTTTGTCCTCTGGAAAATATTGATATATTTGTGTAGTGTCCTTAGGTTTCTTTAAGTGTGTTTGAAGTTGCCTATACTTGTATTAGTCACGTAAAATTTCAAGAAATCTAAGTTTTAGAAGTTTTGGATACAATTTCATCTAAAAGTAACTGATGTATTTGTATTTTCTTTGCTGTTGAACCTGATGTTGCTAATTTGGTAAGGACCGTAAAATGTGTAATCTGTAAAACAATATTTTACATTGCATTGTATTAAATTCAAACAACATAATTTGTTTAGATGTGCAATTTGACCCATATAAACAAACTTATGTACATTCATTGTTCAAATAATGTCTTAAAGAGGTTGTAAACCGATAAATCGATATAAGAGGTCATTGTATTCAAAATAACGTTGTGTAAGCGTTCACATTACGTTTAAGTCAGTTTTCATTGACACCGCCAAGCAAACAATTTGTTAAGGAATGTACCTTCCAATGACGCCATTGATAAATAGACCCCGCCTCCACGGAAGATGATGATTAACTCCTTTTGTAGGCCCACCCACGGGTTCGTGCCTTACATTAGTGAAAATAATGGTGCTAAACTAGATAGAGCAATCAAACAAAAAGTATTGTGCGGTGCCTTGTATTGGAAGAACACAATCTTATCAAACCTTCCTTCAGATTATGATGTTAGGAAGTTCATTTTTAAAGACGTTCAAACACACGTGGTAAATTAATCTGTTCTTTTCACTTCGTGCATTGTTGTGTTATCAAGGCGCAGGTTACCACTAAATTTCCAGGGAGACTTACATTCAAATGCGATCTAGCTCCGTCAGTTTTGGATCTGATAGGTTCAATAACAATCTTAAGTGATTAACGTTTTTGTACTTTTGTACATATCTCTTGATATGTAAGGATTATGTGTAACCTACATTTGTAACCAACTATGCAAAACTTTTATCCAATCATAGCAGTGGGCTATGATTACTTTCAAATCTTAAAAACTGATTGTTTCTCGATCTCAAAACCATGGTCAAAAATGCTTATTACTTTTTGGTTTATAATGTGTTTAAACGTATAGCCATGTAATCATCATAAGTAGACCTCAAACTAAAGGATAAATAAACAAGGCTGGTTCAGCACAGCTTTTAGAATTAGGTGCATGTAAACTTTTATAAGGGCTTATGTTTATAAAGGTAGTTATTATATGTTATGGATTGTATACAAATGTGAAATAATTTATTGAGGGCAGAAAAAACCCTAAGACCTAAATTATAAAAATTCCATTTCATATCGTTTTATCGTATAACTTTTTCCAGATTTTAACCACCACTGATTTGTCTTTGGCAGATTCATATCTGCCCCTGTGGCTTGACAGCTAAAGAGTAGTAAAATTTTGCTGTAGCATAATAGGTCTTTCTTAACATATGTCACATATGTCTTTCTTAACAGTCATATATGAGTTTATATAGACTATATATAAAATATACGTGACGTCCTTTGCTTATGCTCTTCATTTTCAAACGCAGTAAAATGCTAATATAAAACCCCCAGAAAACTAACACGAACACACATACACCTACACACAATATATTGTTTGCAAAACTTTCAAGTTGCTTGAAATAATGAAGGCTTATATACTTTGAGAACTTCAGTCCTGAGTCACACACAATTTTGATTTTATGCATAATGGGGACTTTACATATCCTTGAACATAACACAAACACACCAACCTTTTTGAAAATGTATATCATTTAGTATGTTTATTAATCAATATACATTGACTAAAATAATAGATTTGTAAGGTCATGCATACATAAAAAGCCTAAAAGCCATGATTTGAAGCTCTTAAGAAAGCTGTCTGTGCATGTATGTTATGCTCTTTACATCTAGTATTTGTGTGTGTGTTTTACTTTAGTTATATATTGTTTGTATATGATGTGACAAAAGTCTGTATCTAAGGGTTAGAACTATTAGTGTGTCTGTATTGTCTTGTCCTGGTCCTCCACAGGTGTGGGTGACAGGTGACGGCGCAGTGGTCCGTATAGTCCACGGCTGTCGCAGTATATTGGCAGTTTGGTCAAGCCACTGAAGCACACAAAGCAATTTAGAACCATCATGGCTGCTTTGAGCCCTCATGGATGGCCAGTCTCAGAGCAGCTGTCAATCAGCACTTTCTGTTATTCTGATTGGACTGGAGAGCAGTCAGTGGGAGGGGCTCAATGAGGAGTAACTCAGCGCCAGCTGTCCTAGATATTCAGCTTTAGTTAGGTGATTCTTTTTGGCTAAACTTGTTGGAATTTTGGAATTTTTGACCTTATAGAGAGACATGACACTTTGATGAGCTAACAAACAAAATGTTTTTGTTGTCATGGAAGCTTCTGAAGCAGAGAAGATGTATAGAATTAAATAAAGCTATTTTGAATCTACATTTACATTACATTTAGGCATTTAGCAGACGCTTTTATCCAAAGCGACTTACAATAGTCGAGGAGAAAATGAAGCGGTAAATAGCGATATGATGAACCTATAAAAAATACCAATTTTCAAAATTTACACAGTTGATAAACACACATACAAATGTAACATACAGCAAATATAATTGAAATTATATAGTAATACAAAAAAAAAAAAATATATATATATATATATATAAATACATACATTCTCATTTTTAAATTTTTTTGTCTATTTTGATGTTTTTATGTACTCTCTATACAATTGCACGTATTATAAAAAATATGTAATATGTTTGTTTACCATGTTTACCTGTATAACCTCTGGTACCTGAGAGAATGTGTTTGTGTGCTGAACAAGAACGCCTCATCTTTCGCTACGCAAACACACACCGCAACATCTGCCAGGACTCAATTTGTCCCCTCAAAAGCCCTCCCCTCTCTTCTCCACCTTTTGGCCCCAATCCCCCATAATTACCCAGAGGGCTGTTCTTCCTCCCTAGCTCGCAGTGGCCCCACAGTCACCCCATTCTCTGGCCAACAATGGACTGGCACAGGCCCAGTACGCAGTGACTACAGACAGGTCTGGCATGAGGTTAATCTCCTGTGCCCCGGCCTCTGTCAACATGCCCACACACTGCCCCTGTTTATTACACTAGCGTGCTAAACTGCGGCGCTGTTACAGGAAACCTGCATCAGGAGAGCTTCATGAACCTTATGTGTGTGTGTCAGCGAAACATGGGATATAGATTGCTGGTGTTTATTGAGGTAATCAATTATATGTATTAAAATGATTGTTAGCCCCAAAAAGAAAATGTTTTATTATCTGGTTACCAAATCTGCATGACCTCCTTGGTCTGCAAAACACAAGAAGATTTTTTAAAGAATGTTGGTTATTGAACCTTGTACCTTATTGACTTCCCATGTATTGTCATGGATTGAATAAGGGATGGAATTTTCATTTTGGGGTGATCTATTCCTTCAATTCTGTTAGTTGTGAGACATCACAAGCTGTTGATGAATGGGATGTAAATGGCCAGTATTAATACATTTTTTCTAAATATTACATTTTCTATATGATGTGCATTTATGCAGTTTAATTAGAAAATGCATCTTGCATATCTCTATTAAGCGTATCATATTTTTGTGAGATTTTTGAAATAATAACTCTCTGAGTGAATAGCTGTATTAAAATCTTAATATCTTGTTGTACATTCAATGTAACAGATTGGCCTACATCTCATCCTTTGAAAGTTGTAAATTGCAACTTGAAAATAATCAAGAACCACTTGCATAAGTATTTGAAATTCGACCTGTTGACTTTGACCTTTATAAAAATAATTACAAGAAACATAAAACATTATGTTTGAACAGAAATTAAGTGCATGTTCTTCTCTCCATCATATTTGTCTCTTCTCCAGGCTGTGACTATCTTAAGAAATGCATGTGTGAAATAATTAAAACAAAAAATTTTGACAAGGATGCTAATGCTTGTACACTGTTATTTTCAATAGAAAATGAAGTACTTGACATCAAACGTAACCTCACTGGATAGATAATATTATAATTAGGCATTTTCATTTTGAAATATTCTCCATCTGAGTTATTTTCTTTTCCCCCACACCATCACATTCCTTTCCTCGCTGACAGCCTAATGAAATTATTCACTAATTCACGGCTTGTCCACTAATTTGTTGCCTGACTGACTTGATAGATGCGACAAAGCATGGCTATCTGCTGCACAGGTTTGCTAACCCGTAACCGTGAGCTAATTTGTGTCGCTCTGTTAGTATGGCTAAGATCAAGGCTGGCGCCGCAGCTCTTGTAGTAAATCAGTCTGAAAGCAGGAGATAGCAGTCGGCGCGGGAACAGAAGCTGAGGGCAGTGAACATCGTTCCTCTTCTTTAGCCTGTGCTTCAGTTAAGCTCAGACGTAAAGATGACAGACTGTGACTTTAATTGATTTTACAGCTCCTTCACGTACTGAAGGTAAACAAGGGATGTCTGGAAGTGAAGAGTGTCCACACACGCACCGTTGTGTTTAAGGATGAGAAATATTTCACGAAAGCCGGAAAGTGTGTGGCATGCATGACATGGAAATATAAGTCATGGTCATAGTCTAGTTATGAATGTAGCGTCATAAACATTTGCCTATTACTGTTCATTACGAAAAATATGTAGTTTAGAAAGGGGGATTTGTGCATTGATATATCATGCAAAACCCTCATTAAATGTCATTTTACAAAAAATTGTTTTACTAAATTAAAATTGTGTCTTATGTCCTGTACATTTCTTTGACTGAATCCAGTTATTAATGTTTTTTTAACTGACTGAATAATTCATATTTAAACATACATTTTTTAAAAACATAATTTCCATGTTTTCTTTTTAAGTAAAAACAATTTCTGTAGCACAGGGATTTGGATAACTTTTTACGTATCTTTCTTTCTTTCTTTCTTTCTTTCTTTCTTTCTTTCTTTCTTTCTTTCTTTCTTTCTTTCTTTCTTTCTTTCTTTCTGTCTTTCTTTCTTTCTTTCTTTCTTTCTTTCTTTCTTTCTTTCTAGCAATAGAATGAGTTCATTTAAACCTTCAAAATCCTTTAAAAACCCTTTAAATACTTTTTTAAAAGCATGTCACGATGAGAAGCTATTTGGTAAAATACCAATGTTTTGAAAGAGTGACTTTGAAGATGCAAAAAAAGAGTTTATTTATTGTATTTTGGGCACAAATTAATCACCAAAGCTTCATTTGTGGTATTCCATATATATTGCCAAAATGCAGAAAAAAAGACTAAATAGCTGTTGACTTTTTAATGGTACACTCCAATCTATGCTTTAAAATACTATATATTTTTGCATGTTGTGCAAATGGTACCATGAAGAACCTTTTTTTGTGTAACACTTTCTTTAGATTTAAAAACGTAAGAATGGCAAAACTGAAGAATCTTTTAAATACCCTTATTTTAAGAGTGTATTATTTTTATAAAACTGCTGCTCTGAATCTTATTTATCTACATTTTTAATTAAATAGTGTTAAAGTAAATGTTCTAATTTATATTAATAATATCTTTATATTATTAATAATAGATTTATAATTAACTCCCAGGGCGAAATGCAATTGTTTCCCCTGCAATCTCTATCAGTGGTCATGTCATTAAACTGCACATGTCTGTGTCTCTCCGTCTCATCCTCTGGTGTGTTGGTCCGTCTGTTTTAAGCTGCTGTGGGTGAACTCTCTTAGCTGATGGCTTTCAGTGGATTAAAGTGGCCGAGCTATCTCGACTCCCACAGAGCTCCACTCGCTCAAACTCCTCTCTTTATTCTCTCCATCAACTTCGGCCGAGCTTGATTTCTCAAACAGAGAGAATTCTCTCAGCTGTCACTTTGTGTGTTGATGAGATGTCAGTCTCTGTGGGGGAGAGTTTTATTCTGTCAGGCAGAACGCAGCATCACATTGCTCTTTTGAAGAGTGTTTATCTGACACTAATGTACCAGCTCTCCCTGAAAGTTTCTTCATTACTCTACCTGCAATGGCCCTAAAGTTAAATTCTTAAGACATCAAAGAATATATTTCTTTTTATATAAATGTGTTTCATTTTATATTTAATAAAAATAATCATATAATCTAAATAAAATGATAAATTATGAACTTATTGTTCATGTCTCCACAGTTACGATTGGGGTTATGATGATATTTATATATAAACCATACTTTATATGTGATCTGATAACTTTTTATAACACAAATGGACTCAGTATGACCTGTCATTGTAAGAATATTTTTCTTTTCCCCTGGGGAAATATATATACTATATATAAATGTTAATCATAAAAAACTCACATGGGTCTGCTGACACCAAGGTGAGTAAATAATGACAGAACTTTGATTTATTTGGAGAACTTTTGCATTAAGCTAACCTGTGTGACCATTTGACATTTCTTTGATTCATCTGTGAGAGTATAGTTCTATAGTCCGCATATTCTCAACCAACCACCATGTTCTGATCCCACAACCCTTGTAATACTTAGCTGAATATTGCCTCCTCACAGCCCCCTCCGAATGACTCCGCATCTACCTTAAGAAATATATTTGCATTGGAGGATCAGGATTTTTATCATTTTAAATCAAGCCCGCTGTCAGTGGTCATACTCTAGTGAACAGCCAAACATGCTAATTTTAATGAATCAATCGTGTCAAGACGACTCGTCGCTGCCCATTTGGTCTCTCGCTGGGCATTTGGGAAAGTAAATTAAAGCGAGTTTTCTAATTGGCTGCCGATGCCCAGAGGATTCAATATATTCATGGCTGCAGACACACTCTTGTACGTTCGGTTCAAGCGCTCTCAATCAATCTGGGTATTCCCATTGTTTGATTTCCATTACGCATGTGGTTCAGATTGCTTTCTGAGTGTAGAAATCAGGACTATCTCTGCAGGGCTACTCTGAGTTACTCATGCATGCGCAACAAGCTCCAGCTCAATCCAATACTGATGCTGCGATGATGTGACTGCGTTCAGTTTAGCATAACAATAGCGAACACATGAGATGAGATGGGCCTGATTGAAGAATGAGAGCTTGAGTGTGTAAGAATGAGGAGGAATGATAGGAAAGTGGATGAATGTGAGAATTTAGAGGTGGGGAAATAAATGAATGATTAGGTGAAGGAAAAGAGTATAATGGAACAGAAATGAGGAAAAGAAAAGGATAAAACAATGTTGATTTAATAATATTTGGTACAATTTTAAAGAGAGGAAGCTGTTTCAGGAGATACTTTGAGGAATGATGGTAAATTGATAGGAATCAAATAGTCCTTGATCATTTAAGATCTTAAAAACCTGTAAAGTTAAAGTGTTACTTTGCCCTGAAATTTTTTATTGCCCTCTTTACATTCTTTTCTTCCATGAAGACATTTTTAAGAATCTTGGCAACTTGCACCCATTCACTTGGTTTTGTGACCGTACTATTGAAGGAAAATTTCTTCCACTGCTGTTTGGTTATCAACATTCTGCAAAGTATTTTTTTTGTGTTCTGCGAAAGAGAAAATCATAGTTGACAACGAAGTAAATAAGGACACAATAAAAATTTCTGGTTGCATTAAGACTATTCAGATTTAAAGTTAAGGAGAGTCCCTATTGGAGCTTAGGTTAAATGTGCCGCTCGAGGGCAGAATGATGATATGAGTTCAGTAACCCTCCACCTCATTGATTGCCTCTTAGGACTTTGACCTGCGACATTTAGGTTTGGCCTCAGATATTTTAACATTTTAAAATCACAATGAATGTCAAAGTTTTATGAGCACAAACTTTTGGGTTCAAAATTGCAGTATGCAATTCAAACCGAAGCATAATTTACTGAATCTGATATTAATGGTATACATTTCATGTTTTCTCTGTATATTAGGTAACACCAACAGCATGTTTGCATTGGACTACATCAGTGGATCACTGACGGTGAGCGGACAGCTGGACCGGGAAAACCCGCTCTACTCGTCTGGATTCACTCTTACTGTCAGGGTGAGAATCAGATGCAAATGATGCAATGTTATCAAAGTGTTCAACCATTTTTTAAATGACATGGGATAAGTCGTATTTATCAAAAGGGACTTAATGGTTGTATTTCCAGCATGGCCTATGAATCTTCAAGGCGCTGAACAAAATGTGCCTCCTATTTCAGACTGAATCAGTTGTGATGAGAGGTTTAGACCGGCAGCAATAAAATTTTAATGTTAAGAAGCGGCATAGACAACGTTTAGACAACGCAACAACAAACCAGATTCACACAACTCTTTTAACATAAATGACATAAATGTTTTTAAAGATTCTATGAACCTTTTCATCACTTGATTCATTGCATCACTCAAAGCATTTCAACACCAACCAGACATGTACAGAGGGCTTTTATGTGAGCTGAAAGTTATAAAAAATAAAAAGTTTTTCGACATTGAGAGTCATTTTCAGACTAAATGACAAAATTTAGTTTTGTGTGTGGTCTCCTTTAATACCTTTAGTTTCCTTAGCTTCTGAAAACTTTTAAACATTTATTATGCATTACTGCTATGACCAGTTCAATACATTTACATTAAAAATAAAGTAAAGGGTTTGTTCTGTTCGAAGAAACATTAGGTTTCCAGCGCAGGACTTGTGTTTTACCTCTGTTTTAGGTTGTACAGCATTGGAAACTCGGCCAAATACATTATTGATCCTACAGTAGATGTTTGCAGAGTTTGACTGTAATTTATCGAGCCATTTACTCCAATTGAACACATCAGGAGCATTTTGTGAAAAGATCGCACTGACCCAAGAGCTTTAAAACCACCTTTAAATGCTCAGAATCACGCTACAGTGTAACTTCACCAGAGTTTTCCCAACTTATTCCCAATGGACATAATCCAAAACAATCAAAGTGATTTAACCTCCTATACATTTTTCTGTAGACCTTAATTCTTATTGAATTAATCTCAGCGCTTTCATTATTCATTTACTGTGACATACAGTATTTAGTTTGATCGGATTTAAAGCAAGTTTATGGACAGTGTTATGAGAAGGTTTTCATGAATATTGCTAGTTTGGAAAGAGAATTTATTTATTTATTTTATTATTATCAGTGATTCTAAATAGGTGGGTTGTGAAGAAGAAAGGCTTTGATGATGTCACAGACAGCATGCCCAATCAACCTAACTATAATTGGCACAGATACTTAATATCAAAGAGTTCATTGGTTGCCCAGGCTTCAGTCTCGTGGTGGTAGTGCCAGATGTCCAGGTTGACATGGATATTAAAGTTGCAATAGAAAATAATACATCAACCAAGACACCATTATTTACTTTATTTTAGCTGCTTTTACATCTAAATTTACAAATAAAAAATTGGGACATATTGCAAAAAAGTTTTACATGAAATACTTTTGATAAACTTTTCAAGCAGTTTGTCAAAAGTATATTTAGCAAAACTGCAATTCAAAACCATATTTGTTGCATAAACATGTCATGTGGCTCATGAAAAAGCCATATGATCATTCTTTTTAAATGGATATATACACTGGTCTAGATTTATTTTTACACTTCCTCTCATAAGGTGGTGGTACTCACCTCCTAAATTGGACCCACCATGAAACCCAACCTAAGAACAAACAAAAATACATTTCAATTTAGCAAAACATTGTTTAAAGTTTTAACGAATTTTACAATTCTACATTTTGAAAATATTGCCTACTTTTGCACCAGTCTGTAATGAAAACTTGACTAACGTTTCTACCCAACAGTGTTTGATTTAACATATTTCTGGGCACAAAAAGTTGATATTTAATAGAGTACTGTAAGTTTTAGGTGTCGTATGTTAAGTTTCATCTTCTGTCCATAACTCATAAAGCATAGCATGTAAGAAACTTCTGATATGAACATTCTTAAAGATTACAATGTGTAATCGAATATTATTTTAAATTAATATTCTGTTATCAGATCTAGTTGAGCATAAACTACGTCTTTAGTTTTGTGTTTTTGCAGTTTTAATTCACTGATGCCAAAAATCTCCTCCAACCCTGCAGCCTGTGGGACTGAGTGACCATGTGACAGAAACTGTGTGTGTGTGTGTGTGTGTGTGTGTGTGTGTGTGTGTGTGTGTGTGTGTGTGTGTGTGTGTGTGTGTGTGTGTGTGTGTGTGTGTGTGTCATGTCATCGTTATCTCTATGCCCCGCTGACAGTTTCAGGGCCAAACGCTGGAGGAATGTGTGCGTGTGTATATGTGTGTTTTAATGTCCCTCAAGACCTGAGCGATGAAAATTCTTTGTTCCTGCTTCTCCATCTCAGAGAGCTCACTTTAGCAGAGGCCTTTGGGCTTCTGGAATATTTTCTCTCTCACTCATTCACACACACCTTACTTTCTCTTAATGGTGTATAAAGAACAAGATGAAACAAAAGAACGAGAAATAAGCACAGACTTAAAATACTTCAAATAAACACCATATGTGTTACAGTCAGTCTGAATTTGGATTTGTTTTGCAAAGATTATATTCACAGTTAATTGTTCCTCTGGGTTGCTGTAAGGGACTGTAGTTACATTTAGATGTTTACCGATTGGAGCCTCTTTCGTTGTGTGTAATATTTTATATTTTCCCATCCTGACAGTTTCATAAATGAGGTTTGGATTCTTCTGTTCTATTTGTGGTTATATACCGCAGCTATAGTTTCTAAATTAAAATCAATGTTCGCCACAAAAATTGAAACTCAAACAAAGCAATAGCAAGAAACCATCCAAAATATTCATAAGTTATAGATTTTCATTATCTGTTTCTCCCTCCCAAGCTTCTTTTTGATTTTACCCCATCTTCTCTCGCACGCTCTCTCACATTGGTGGCAATATTGATTTTGAGTGGAAAGTAATAAAACTAATTTCTCAACTTCACAGAGTTTGGATAAGCTGCAGTACATTGGGCTGGAGGTCAACTCATTTATAATAGAACAGGACGGACAAATGAGTGTAAAACGGCCCGATTGTATGATGAACCTGACCTGTGGCATCGCCCCACCTCTATCTTCAATTCATCATGCACCCTCCATCACAAAATACTATTATTCCTTTTTATTCTCGTCTGTTTCCAACTCACTCAAAAGAGAGAAAGAGAGCGAGCAAGAGAGGCAGGATAGTGAGCAATTGTTTCCTGTCGATAAGACTTGTTCATCCTAAATGTTATTGTCTGGGTCTGCCGTGCTCCGCTGGCCTCCGTGTGCCCCCACTTACCGCAGACCTGTGGGATTTCTCCCAGAATCCTCCCCTCTGATTTAATAAAGAACAAATGGAAGAGATTGAGGTCTAAACGTTAGCGCGACTTACTGCCAGTTTCCCTCTATTATCACATCTGTCTTTTCTCATTTCTTCTCTCCAACTGGTGGGAATCGACTAAATATTTGTTTTTAGAACTGGTTCTTTCTTTTTTTTCTTCTAAACAAATGAAGAATTTACATGGCATTATGTTACAGTAAATAAAGTAGTAGCAAAGTACAGAGTATAAAGAAAAAAACTCATACTTAAATATTACCCTTTTATTGAACCTAAAGCACAGTTAATGTAGTTTTAATAATATTTAAAATTATTTGTATCTTTTTTAGATGATTTAGATGGTTTAATTTTGTTTAATATATATTGATTTTGTGTATATTTTATTGATTTTCAGTTAATAATTTCAGAAATGTTGCTGGAACTTTTTTGCACCATTTTTAGGCCAATATTTAATTTGATTTAAACCAACAGGAATGTTTTAATATTTTTTTTATTTTAGTCTATTAAAAAACATTTTGAAAATAAACAATTTGATTTCAATTTGAAATTATTTTACCATGTTTAACTCTATTCCCAATATTTTCTCAGATTTTCCTTGTAAAGTGCAAAACATCTAAATAAAAATGCTTGTTCGACAATGAAATTCCCTTCTTACAATAAATGTCACTAATGTCAATAATGTAAAATCCACTTTCTCTTATTCTAATTTAACATCCTAAGGTCTGAAATGAATGGTAACCAATTCCTGAAAGCAAGTGGTCAGAATATGTGACACATTGACAGCATGGGTTAAGTACGTACTGTAGAAAAAAATAACTGTCTTTGTTTTTCTCTAGGCTACTGAGCTAAATGAAGACCGTTCGCCCTCAGCTGCCACAGTCATGACCACCTTCACCATCCTGCTGATCGATAAGAATGATAATCCACCCAGATTTAACAGCTCTGAATACCGCGTCCTCATCCCTGAGCTGGCGCAGGTGGGATTCGCTCTCCCTCTCTTCATACAGGTCGAAGACAAAGATGAGGTGAGATACAGCATACACATTTACCCCTCAAATACAAATTATTATTTTATTCTCAACACAAATCAATAATTCAGCATAAAAATATTATTACTGTGAATGTAGTGTCGACTTTCCTGATGTTAAAGACTGTCAGACTAAGTGTGTAGCTCTGAAACAAAAGCGATTCGGTCAGGTGTCAAGTTTTCTCACCTGTAACATCCCGCTTAACCTCCGTCAGTCAACATTGTGAAAAGGCTCCAGTCAGCAGCGTCTTCACATACCTCAATGCTAATTCTTTTAGATCTGTAAGCAGTTCTTGACATGGTCAGCCTGAAACTTTTGATCTTTATGCTGGTTGAGATGGACATATATTAAAGTCAGCACATTCCTAGTTTTGTTTCGTATGTGAAACACAATTGAGCTGGAAAACTTTTACTGGATTTTCCTGCTAATAGTGTCCTAACCTTCATGAATTCATTCATCCAATGAATAAATGTTTTGGGGTTATGAAACACAACAGATATTCTGAAGAATCTTGTTAGCTGATCAACACTTATTCACTGTCATCACACAATACCAAGGCAAATGAATGGGTGTAAGAACCAAAATTCTTCCGGTGTTCTCCGGAAAAAAATTGTCATATAGGTTTGAAATGTCATTAGGGTGAGTAAATGATGACGCAATTTGAATTTTTTAGAATCACTTTTCCATCTGAAAAACATTTGTTTCACAAAATGTTTTTAATTTATTTATATTCTTTAGACTTTATGGGCAAGATATTGTTGTTTTCAAATCCTTTTACGAAATATTTTTTTATTGTGTATTTTATATTATATCCTGTATATAATATAACATTTTGAATTCTAAAGTGCAAAGGATGGTTGGCAGTATGGAAAGGGAAGAAATAAAAATAGATTGAGGTTCTTCTGCAAGGAATGAAGTGTTATCACCTTAAGGCTTTACCTCAAACACTTTTACTGCCCTGTCACTTTTGATTGGCATATCAAAATTATATTGGTCACCCCTTTCTCTCTCTTCGTCATATCCAAGTGCCCTTACTTTACCCTTCACCCTTCAGAGACAGATGAGTGTCATTAAATACTGATCATCAGACATACTAAACAGCCCAAAATGGTGTGTTAACAATTAAAAGTTTCTAGCACCCCACAGAAAATATTAAAATAACAATATAGATTTCTAGTGTTCCTAAAATATAAAGACAAATAATGTTTTTGCCTTTTGAATGTTAGGTATTTCCTCTTGCAGGAAAGCAACCGCTTTAGAGCACCAGAGCTTTAGAGACAGCGAGTCATCGTGTTACAGAGTTAACAGATTCTTGAACACAATAAGTCAAAGTGTGTTTGATGTGGCTTTTGCAACTAAAGCACAATTTTTGGGTTGGAACTGGAAGCCTGAATAAAGGTGTTTTTCTGCTTCCTTTATTCTGAAATAAAGTAGTAGAAATTATGCAGATAAAATAAGGGTTTATTTGATTATTTTTCGTTTTTTTGTAGGGTTAACTAAATATTATAATATTCAAACAACTGACAGAAACGGAAGCAAATAACAGAAAAGTATGCAATGCTGTTCAGTGCAGCTTTTCTGGGGTCTGAGGTGCTTTTTTCAGGATCTTAAAATCTTCTTGAAGGCTTAAGTCTAATCACATCGCACTTAGCTGCATATTGGGCTACAAAAATAAGTAAGCAACATGAATTTAAACTATTGGTGTTTTTTGAGGAAACAATGTTTATGCGTGCTTTTTGAAAATCTTTTCGAAGTCACTGAAATCAGGCCATTAAACACATACAGAATATTTCTTCACAAGCCTTTAATTTTTGGATGAGGTAGGCAGGTATTTTCTAATATTTTCTACTAAATTATGTGAAAATCATCTAGTTCACACAGAATAATACATTGATTTACGTTTGGGGAGACATTTTTGTTTAGTGAAATAAAAGTGAAAGTGATATATTTAGTCAGATATGGTGACCCATACCCAAAATGTGACCTCTACATTTAACCCATCCAGTGAGTAGTAAACACACGCACTGTCAGTCATAAACACACACACCCTGAGCAGTGTAGAATGTTTAGAATGTATGTATGCAAGAGGGTGTAAATGATCATGAGTAATGCTGTGATTGACATCTGAGAAGGCTAAACTTGCTTAATGAGCCACATAATGAGCCTTTCAGTTGGGTATGTGACTGAGAGGGAACTAATTTTAACTTTGTTAAACAGACATTAAGGGTACAAGAAACTTTAACACCACTAAGAACACAAAACTGAACAGCTATCCATTTTTGTGCCACTTTAGGATACAGTTCCTTTTCAGCACAACATACAAGTGAACATCACATGCCTGTATTTCCAAGAGTCTCCTGCCTCTTACCATGCTTTGCTTTGCAATGCAAACAGGTCCGGCGACCAGCAATGGCATTTGAGACCTGCTCAGCTTCTGAAACTAGCATATGGTCCGTTTTGATGATATTTTCTGAGATACAGAGCTCTGCAGAGTGGTTCTTTCCAAAGTACACAGCAAAATCTACAGTTTATCCGTTTGATAAGTCTGCATGAAAAAACAACTTGAAAGCCCACATGGTTGGCTTGGTCATTCCTGTGTTTGCTTTACATTCAACCATTCTTTCATGCACTGCCAAATTTTTTCTTTAATGATAAATGGCCTTACACGCAGACTGGATTGTGTCCATAAGGGGTCTGAAAAAGTCAGTCATGTTCGGCTGTGACCCTCATTCTGTCATTCTTCTTGTCTGCATCTGGAAGACTCATGTGCTGCTTCCATGAAATAGTACGCTGTCAATCTCTTGGCATGACGATGGCAGGAAAAGGAAGAGAGAAAAGACTGTCCTGTCGCCAGAAGTCTCTGAAGCAGCTCATCTTCACCATGGCCATGTAGAAGAGTGGCCCAATGTAGCAGTATAGCTCACTGATGCTGACATCTGTCCATTTATATTTATGGCCCCTTGCACATGTCCTGGCAGCCGGAACATTGGTGTTTCAACACACACAGTTGACACCGCAGTTGCAGAAAAAAACATTTTGAAGCGACCCATGGGAGTGTGTGCATCACATAGTCTTAGCTGTGGTCAAGATTCCTGGGCAGCTTGTGCAACTTTGTCGGCATCAGTCTCTGTTTACCACGGAAGAGGAGGTTGCTTAGTTCTTTTGGTTTGATCAATATCTTCTAAACACATACAGAAAGATTGACTTATTTTTCCCGGCGTTTCTAAACAGAATGTAAAATAATACATATGCCCTTACTAAGAAGAATTTTCCAGCGAACTCAAAACTGAACGACTCTCTCATGACTTTCTTGGGCAACACTTTGTTGGTGATGCAGCCACAGTGCTTAAAGAAAATGTAAAGTTATTATCAATGAGCAATTCCCAGGTGATAATAAAGGATTAGAAAGAATACATGAATATGTCTGTGAATCACTTATCGTTGACATTTAGAGTGTATTTTATATATTTGCAGAGAAAGGAGAAGCCTTTTTTTGCCAAGCACCACACTGACCTAGTTTATCCACATTTGATTTAAGTATATGATTGGTTTAATTTATTAATGGTAAAAAAGTACTTTCTACAACGAATTATATAAAATTCTTCGGGTTTTTCAGCCATAATGCAAACAAGAGACAATCAAAATCCAGTTCCAGTAGGTTTTTCCTTTAAATTAGACAATGAGTCTATAAAATAAATTATTTCATTCATGCAAAATTTTTTGGAAAACCTTATAATCTACAGGTATAAGCACAAATTTTCTTATTTTGTTATGCATTTTTATGGCTATAAAGCTTTGAATCTCTTAATTACAATTTGATAATTTAGCCAGAAGGTAAGAATAAATACGTATTTTATAAAAGCCCATGGTTGTATTATTATTATAAAATAAATATTATAAAATTTTTATACAAATAAAAAATGACCATCTGCTTGTTCTAATGATATATTGGTTGTATCTGTTATATTCGATATTGACCAAGAAATTAACAGTCTTTTGGGTGTTATTGCTACAACGCGCCTCAAAATACGCCCGCACATTTGTCGATCCCAGAGAGTTTGGATTAGATTATTACTGTTGTGTTCTTTTAGTTGTGTTTTTATTATTTTTTATTTACCCAGATACAAAGTGGATGTAAAAATAGATACACCTGGGTCTTGTTTTCATGTTGCCTCTCCTGTTTGTCGCTTGTTCCTTATTAGTAAATTTGAACGTGTATCTTTCAAAAAAAGATGGTTTCAGAATGCCGTTGCCACGTTTCTATATGGCGTATCTCTGCTTTCTACACAACAAAATTGACAAACTTCTCCCTCTCACTCTGCTCTGTGTTTCACAGAAAACTGGCTTAACGAAGCCATTCTGGACAGCATGTTACATTTTTCCTGCTTTTAGCTGTACCTGTGTTAAAAAAGATGTGCTGCCATGATGTGAAAGGGCTTTTCATCTACTTAAAGCCACACTACTCGAGTTTTTCTCTTTCATTCTCCGAAGTGTACATATTCCACCGCAAGCACATGTGAGTACTGAGCTGCAACAGCTGACTTATCTGATCACCGACACAGAACAACAACACCCGGATTCTGTTTTTATTATTCTCGGAAACTAAAATCAGGCTAAATCATGTCCGACAGCAACACAATTAGCCCCGGTGCCCCAAAAGAATATGTTCTCTCCCCCTTTTCTCCCTGTATACCAACGACTGCACCTCGAAAGTCTCCTCCAAGTCTCCTCCTGACCGACTTTTTCGGCTCAGCTTCCAAAACTGACATCCAAAGACTACATCGGACAGTCCAGCTGTTGAGCAAATCACTACTCTTCTACACTTCAGAACTTTACTTATCCAGAGAGAGTTAAAGTGCTCACAAAACCACTCTGGACCCCTCAACCAGCACACCCTCTGTTTGAACTGTTATCATCTGGCTGGCGCTACAGGGCACAAAAACAACCATACAAAGCAATAGTTTCTATCCTCAGGCCATCGACCTCATGAGCAGTTAAATGTTCACCTTGTGCAATAAATTTGTGCACCTAATAACTTATATATTTAAAACACCTATAGATATCTTATTGCATCCGTATTAACATAACATATACCCAACTGTGCCATTTTATTTATGGCACATTATAACATGTATACATTTATAAAACATCTGTAAATATTCTATTCCATCTGAGCTCATCAGTCGCATTGCATTTATACCATCATTGCATTTGTATTTTTTTTTTGCTCTGTTAAACACAAAGAGAAACATTTGAAAAAATTAAGACAAGGAAACAGTTCTGGGGAACTATTGACAGCTATTTTAGTTTTTAATTTATATTTTTCTACTATGGTCGTCAATGGTGGCCCAGAAAACTAATTTCATGACATTCCTCTAAATATTTTTTTTTTGTGTATAACGTAATAATGAAATGTATGCGTGATGATGCACCCATTGTCATAGAGAACATAAAAGATTCACATGATGATGTGCAATTTAATATTGTGTAAATTTACTTAATATTAAAGAAAATATTTAATTTAACCAATAGAGTAAAATAACAACTGTTAGCCTCAGTCCAAATCCTTTATAGGCATACACGACTACTGACCCACCAACGTGTACAGACATCATACCTTCTCATAACACTCACAAATCCTGAAGGATCTTGAATCTCTTACTGCATGTTTTTCAAAGTTGTTCTGCATGGTTCATCTTCAAACTTTCCTGCTGATGTGTGTGTGACAGGCAGCTTTTATCTCCTCTGTAGTGGTTCAAGCAAATGGACGGGCAATTACGCTTATAGCCAGTGAGCGCTGACATCCCTGCATATTGGATGGCTCTTTAAATAGCCCCCATCATCCACAATGGCTTTCTAAGCGCTCCAAACAAAAACAAGGCGGTTATTTTAACCGCCGATGTAATTCCTCCATCGATCTACAGCGTCGTCCTCCATGCCACTTCGGTGTGGCCGTGTTTGGAAGCTTTTTAAAAACAGAAACGTGACTAATTTTATTCTTTTGGCTTTGATTTTGGATATAAATGTGTGCTGGATAGTTTGGATTTCCTGTGTTTGTCACAGATGAAAGCTGGACCTATGGTAGGTCTATAAGATGTCTGTTAAAGATCTAGAGGTCTGGACAACATCTGATTTTTAAAGTCATCTTCTAAACATCTTAGAATGGTCTGATGTACATTCATTCCGACATCTTACAGACATCTTAGATGTCAGGTCTTTCTGACATCTAACAGCATACGTAATGTATGTACTTTATTTATCACTCTAGTTTAGATGTTCACTGTAGGTGAACACACTGTGGCCTGTGCTACCAAGGTGACTTAAAAACAAAGAACTTTTTAAGAGCAACGCACGCGTGTCATCAGAAAAATATATAATGGGTAAATAGTAGGTTTCTTGATGTCTTTGCACATACAAACAGAACCGCAGTGTTTATACTTCTCATGAAAATCAACTTTTAAATGGCTTCCAGTCTTTTCGAAAAAAGAATAGGGGGAAGTATTTTAGCATGAAAAAAATGACTCACATTACCTTAAAAGCTATAAAAGCACTTGTATAGTCATTAAAGGATCTCATTCAGCGTGCTTTAAACTGAAGATCATTATGAGATAATGAAGTATTATGTCAGCAGTCTGCATTCATTAGCATTAAAGTGCAGATCAGAATCCTCCAGTCGTGATGAATGATGCTGTCAGTCAATCCTACAACAAAACTTGGAACTATCAAGAAAAATATTGTTTGTTGTCTCGTGATAACATTTGCATTTGTAGCATTTGCATTTAAGATGTTTTGCAGATCATAAAGCAGAGTGATTTAGAAAAGTATGTTTGAATAAATGAGTCTCGTGATGTTTGTCTTTAAGTGTTTGAACTTTATATCTCAGTTTCTTTGCTCTCGTCCGTTTCCTGTGTGTTTATTCGGACAGATGTCCTACAGCATCCCCACCAGCTCCTTATTCACCTTCTCAATTGCAGCTTCAACCCTGAGGTGTGACGTGATTGAGAGATTTTCATAACGGAGAGAAATAAAAGAAGTGAATATAACAGATTAACCTGAAGTGTTAGTTTGTTTTGTGTAAGAGGCACGATAGGGTTATTGCTTTTTTACTTCATGCGTTCAAGCGCACACTCTTTTATTTTCTTGTCCTTTCTGCTTGTATGGAAACACCTCCGGTTAAATGTTTATTGAACTCTGAAACTATTTTCTCTGTCCGGATCAATTCTCCGTGCTGTGGTCACAAATGGCTTCGTCTGCAAATAGAATGAGCCTGAAAGTGTGTGTTTGTGATTGTTTGTGTTCTTTATTAAGTGTAGCGCTTTGGTGTTGGTTGTACAAATATTAGGACTACAAATCTAGCTATCTATAACACAATTTTATCAAAATATTTTAAATATTATCTTAAATTCTCAAAAATGCACTTTAACATCAATCTCACAACATAAATCTCAATACTTTTAAATATTAATTAACATTAATTTATATAAATATGTTACTAAACAAAAAATGTTTAAACAGCATTTTTTAAATGTAAACAAGTAAAATACAAGAAAAGATCTGTACTGTTTTCATTATTTCACAACATAACTTTTTTTGTAGAAACAGACAAAAATATAGATTTATATTAAACAATTTTTTTATTAATATTAGTATTAAATAAGTATACTGAATATACAAATAGGGAATGTATTAAAAAGTAAGAATGTAAATAAATAAGGAGAGATAAAATAAATGACTTTATAAAATTTTATTTAAATACCACTTTAACATGGATGAGAATAAATAGCAAGTTTTTTATAGTTTTGTCATTCATACGTGTTTATTTTAGCACTTGGAATGTCTGTCATCTGTATGTCTGTTACCAAATCTAACACCTATTATCAAATGTTTTTTGAATGAGATTTAAGTATACTATAAATGAAGTGCACATGCTTGTTAGTGTACAAGCTTTAAGTGCATGTGTGCAGAAGTGTGTGGCGATATCTGATAAGTGTTAACCCTAAACCCATCTTCTCTTTTGTGTGTGTGAGAGATAGAGATTAAGGCAGAAAAAGAAAAAGAGAAGGAGACAAAAAGAGATGGAGTGATTTTAGTGACAGATAAGGGTGGACTTAGTGGAGATAAGCAGCGAGTAAACACACACAATAATCAATCACACTTTCTACTTCACACGCTTAACAATATTGCTTTTTTGAGTGTGTTTGTAAATGTGCTTATGTCCGTGTGTTTGTGTAGATGTGTTTGACTCACATCAGTTTGAACTAGATTCCAGATATTTCTTCTTGACATAAATTTCTTTTGACAGCTCGGATAACTCTCAGTCAGCACATCGCTCCATCACTGTAACTTTAAGCTCTTGCACACAAACATTTCTGTGTGTTTTTGGTTGTGTGCTTTCTAGGATAGTGATGAGACATGGAAAAGTTTACACGCCACCATATGTGCGCTCATCTCGAAGAGAGATGACAGTAATGAGAAACGTTTGTGAAACAGACACGGTTACTTTATCATCTGAAATGGTCACTTGTATTTGAGTCTATGTAAGCAAATGTTTGTTTAAGAAGATCACATACAGAATAATTGTTGATCAGAGATTTTGCCAGATTTTGCCAACACCAGCTAAACATTGGGCTTCAATTTTTTTAGTCTCATTGATAATATAAAGTGAAAACAATAAAGAATTTAATAAAATAATAAGTAAAATAAATAAACTGTATCAATGGTTTTTATTTTGTAGATACCTTAAATTAATAAAATAGTCTTAAATTGTTATAGTTTTATGTCCTGACAAATCTGAGCATGGTTTGATACATAGTTCATAGGACATTCTGATGTTTATTTTTGACGTTTTTTTCTTTGTGTGTTCAATATTCTTGTCTCTCCAGGGAGGGAACAGCATGTTTCAGGTGGTCCTGACTGGGAATAATTCAGACCACTTCACCATCTCTCCCACCTCAGTTCAGGGAAGAGCAGACATCCGTGTCCGTGTGGCCATCCCACTGGATTTTGAAACCATCAGGAGCTACAGCTTTTCTGTAAGTTCAGCAAACAAACACACAAGCTCAATAATGATTTAAATGTCTCACATCTTGTATAGATATAGTTAAAGCAAAGTATAATTTTATTATTATTACATGTGACATATACTGTGGCATTTAAGAAACCAAAACCAAACCAAGAAAGATCCAAAAACAAACATTTTACATATGCTTCTATTTTGTTTATATTTTAATTTGTGTTGGTAGTTAGTTTTTTGTTTAATCATTTAATTATTGTAAAATAAGTTAAAAAACACACACATATAATATTTTATTTATTTTATGTATAATATTGAACATCTGTCAATTCTTTTGAAATGACATAAAAAATAAATCAAATAAATCATCCTGAACAGCTTGAAACAAAACGGAAAATGAATAACCAACATTATATATACCAAATGCAACATCTCTTTAATTTTAACATCATCATAAGTAGTTAGTGTTTAAGCTGGCAATTTGAATATCAAAATAAATAAAGTATTTGTTAATATTTTTATAGAAAGTTTTTAAAATTAATTTACTAATATAACAATTATTTTAAAACACTTTCTTATGTATATATATGTTTAAAACATAATATATAAAATATAAACTCGTCATTATCTGTTTTTTGAATATTTAAATAAATTTGAAAAGTACAAGAAAGATTAATGCCTGCAGGTTAAGCTTTGTTATGCATTCATACTTTTTAATGTATATTTATTAAGATAATTTTTCAGCTCAGGTTATATAGTTGACGTGTGTACAAGTGTGTCCTTGGATTCAGAAAGTCTCCTTACCTTCGCCTAAATAAATTAAATATGAAATATAAACATTATGCATTATGAAATTCAGAAATCTTTCTCATTTCCCAAGCGTAGCACCCATCTCATTTGATTATTTAGACAAGACTGTCATGTCATGATATAGTTTGCATGCAAATTAAAAGCCGATTTAGAATGGAATACTATGGAAACTCTGTAAATACAGATTGAGTGGGGCTGAATTGCGCCGGCTGTGTTTTTACACTTGATTTAGTTTAACCGACTAAAAGCCACCCCTCCAGCAATGGAGTTACTAGCTGAACTGACAAATGACTGCAATCTAGTACAAAACACAACCGTTTTTCAGACAAAGACAAGCGGTTCCTTCAGTCAGGTAATACCTCAAGCTATAAATGATCTGTTTCTTTAGCTTTGTGCAAACATCTGCTCTAATGCATCTATGTGAAACCGAATGCCATAGCACAGTTTCAGTGTTGACACATTGATGATGTCGTGATGATCTGCTCTCTTCTCCAGCTGTATGCCAATGAGTCTCTTTCTGAGCATGTGGGTTTTGCCCGAGTCTTCATCGACCTCATCAACGAGAATGACAATAGGCCGATATTCAGCCAGACACTTTATAACATCAGTTTACTCGAGAGCACACCACCTGGGACATCTCTGCTTCGAATACAGGTAAAAGTTATACTGTCAAACATGTACCTCTAGTGGTAAAATCATGATGATGCTTAGTGATGTAGGTCGTTTTCTCTCTTTCGCTAGATCACAGTCAATCATTTGATTTCAGCACCCGGCCTCTGAGAGCCTAAGGTCATTTTACGCAAAATAAATGTCAGCCACACACAGATCATAAATTTAGTCCTTTATCAGTCCATATCTGTCGCTCTCACACCTGCTCTGAAGGACGGTATAAAAAATCAATCTTGATCGATACCCAAACAAACATGCAGAAATGCAGGAATACTGTAAATGTGAACTGATCCTAATCATAGAAACTCATTCTAGATCAGTGCTCCTGCATTCTACCAATGTGAATGAAGAGCAGTTCAAGGTCTCTAAGAAACAACACATATAAGCCAAAGTTTATATAAGAAGCCTTAAAGGTTAAATTATTGAAAGAGAAAACAATGATAAGCTAAAGAAAAGTCTCATTGACATGTGTTGCCAATTATGATGGACATATTAAATGGCTACTTCCCCATTTATCTCATAGCCTTGAATGTGATGGGTGTAAAAGTGAAGATTGATGTCAAACAGATCGTTGATACATATTGGAGAAAGTGAGAGACTGTGCGCTTTGAATGCATGGATTTTATAAGAATTATTTTATGAGGACATGTGCTTTCTTAGGCCTAAAAATACATAAAATAAAGTAGTAAAGTAACAGGGTTAAGTAACATATTTGTCAGCAGCAGACATCTGTGTTGAGAACAAGCTGAATTGTATTCTCTTTGTCTCAATGAATCTTTCTCTATGTCTCACTGATATAAAGTCTATATAACTGCTGTCTATGTGTCTGTTATGTCAATGAACAATGTCTGCTATTTGTCACGGGTTCAGTCATTACATGTAACAGCCTGGAAAGTCAATAGAGTGGTAACTTTACCCACAATGCCCTGGGGCCCCACTGAGACAGACAGTTATGAGCGGAAGCCACTGACATTTTTTTCTTCTCTCTCTATCTCTCTCAGATATCTCAGTTCTTTCCTTTTCGGTCTTACCATCATCTCTACCTTTTGAGAAGCTTCTAATGCCAGAAATTGAGAATGTCAGAAGTTTCTTTGATGTTTGCCCGCTGTTGGCTATGTTCTTTACACTGAACTCTTTCTATCTCTCAACATTATGAAATGTTAAAAAAAGTTAGCAATAATATGGGACAAATGGATTAAACTGACTTTTCTAAGTCTTGTCATAGTTTGTATTTTGTCTAATATGTAAAAATTCTAGACTGCTTAAAAAAATAGGTTACTTTAAAAACATTCTGTCTGCAGATTAGATAGCAGTGTGTGGTCCAGGATTATTTGTGTGTTTTAAACAGATGTTTGTACTGCTGCTAATGAACTGCCAGTAAACGGTTTGAAACACACACAAATATACACAAACACACATTCATCCATATGTTCCAACACAGACCATTACATAGCTGTCAGATAGCTGTCAGTTCTGGCTTATGATGAGTGCTCATTCTTGTTTATGTCTTTGTTAAAACTTTAAATTGGGTTTGAATTTTGATTATTTTACAGTTACATTTGTAACTGTACAGGACTTCTTGATATTGGATTTGCACGTAGAAATGGACCCCAATTCACAATATAAACCAGTGGTTAGAGCATCGCCAAGGTCATGGGTTAGATCCCAGGGATTGCACATACTCAGAAACAAATTTATAATGCAATGCAATGTACATTACATTATTCATGTGGTGTTTGCCAAATGCAAAAAAAATTAAATGCTAAACATCCTGTATTCAAATTTTTATATAGCAGGTTAAGCAAACCTCCTAAGAATTTGGTAAATTAATAGAGAACATAGGCAGTTTGTTGTGTTTTAAGCAGAGATTTCATTAAGGGTTATGAAACATTTTCTTGTTCACAAATCTCACTTTACAGGGTTTCTCAAGATTTTTTGAACGATGAGCGATTTGCTTTGAGTTGTTTCCAGACACATTAGCCCGAGAACTGAGCGAGATCAAACTGTCAGAGCTGATTGTTCCTTTAAATGCCGTTTTAGTCAGACTTTTAACTTAATCTATGCCCGGGAACCAAGCCCAAAGAGCTTAGAGACTGAGTCGCTGGATTTTAGGCCATGATTGTGTTAAAGTGTGTGTGCGACAGCTGGGGGACACACACTCTCCACTATCATATCACTCCACACATATCACTTTTCCTTCCGGAATGTTATGAGGTACTTTTCATGTACAGTTGTGGGTGAATTTTCTCTTTAATTGTGAGATTTTGTGCTAAATGTCTAGATATCGACTTGTTGTATTAACTTTCTAGGACAAGAAAGCTTCAAGTTTGATGAGCAATGGTAGACGCAGAGTCTTTAAAACGTTTTTGTGTTTTACAGCCTACATAAACTTAAGTTTTATAGCATTTCAATTTTTCCGCTCTCGTTCACCTAAATGACCGTCAACTTGCGAAGATAATTTAACTTTTCTTGCTCATTTGAGTACTAAATTAAAAAGTAAAGTTTGTCCTTCTGTACCTTATAGACGGAAATGACCTCTGTTATGAATTGCTTTGTTTGCAATGCTCAGATGGTTAGGATTACACTGAAATAATCATAGTTTAGACTTAAAAAGAAAATGTAAAAGTCTTTGAAATACACAGACAGAAACAATATGAACCTCTTATCTTTAATTTAAAGAGAACAAGGAAACTCCTGTTGAGTGTCATGAGCTGCTAAGAGCTCTTTCAGATATATTCAGCCTCCTTAACCATTAATGAGCACTTATCAGTCGCCTGTATTCATCCTAATAGTGAATCCTCATCTGTTTAACATCATCATAAAATCTGCCTTTTATTTCAACAAGTGAAGTGAGTTTAGTGCTGAGATCCGGCAGTAAAGGATTGACTGAAGCCAGTAAAATCAGCAGTAGATTCACGGCTCAGTGCCGGTCATTACCTTTCACAGCTTGCCATTAGTCAGTCAACTATTAAAGCAGGTTTGATCCCGCACATTCACCTTTGAAAAGGTACCAACCGTTCTTTGCCGACCCTTCTCTCTGTTAAAGTTGTTTCCTATCTCCTCTTCATTGTCCTATCATATAAAAAGGCAAAAAAATTCCCCCCAAAATAACAACAAAATAAATAGTTCAATGAAGGTTTGGCAAAAAGTTCCCTACAACATCTTCACAGATTACAAAGAAAGCTCAAAAGAATGTTTACAAAATAAAGGATCACTAAATATTACTTACAGATATAGTAGTCTGTTATTAGTCTTAACGTTTTTGAACTTCGTATTTTTATATGGACCTGAGTAAATAAACCCCTTCCAAATTTCAGTTTTGGCCACTACTGTATGGATAATATGTGTCATATTAAATCTATATTAAATTAAAATATATTTTTTTCTATCAAAACCAAAAAATATTTTTGTTTTATAAAATAAAAACATTCGAGTATATAGATCTTTCTGTCTCTAGCGTGGTACACTTAAACGTTAATTTTTTTGCCTTTGTCGGTCTCCATTAAATGTTCTGCCTTTTTGGGTACATTGTTGTATCCTTAGGACTTTATTGTGTACCTTAAGGATCTATTGTGTTCCTATTTTGTGCAAAACATGCAACTGTATCTTCAAGGGTTCACAGTGAGTTCTTAGGGTACAATAATGTATATTATATACATATTATGTTGTATATACTTGTAGAGGAACTCTTAAAACCCCCAATAGAATAGGTCAAAATTTTTAAAAAGATTCTGACAGTGTGGTTGTAGCAATAGATAGAATGAATAGCTGCTATTGTTGCACTGTAGATAGATAAGCCAAATTCTTTCTATGTACAGCAAATGTGGAAGAATTGGTCAGTTGTGAGTTTTCATTAATCTACAGCAGACCTACAGGCATTAGACTGCGAAACATCTTTGTATTCTGAAACAGAGCAACACACAGGGCTAGTCCTCCATAAGTCTGCTGGGATTTCAGCACCACACAGGTGGACAGCTCCACGAACACCATCTGAACAGTACAGGTTGTGTAACATTATTCATTCACTTTGTGTATGTGTGCGTGCATCCATGCGTGCATTCATGCGAGCATTCTTGCTTAAGAAAGAGAGAGAGAAAGAGAGATAGAGAGAGAAAGAGAGAGAGAGAGAGAGAGAGAGAGAGAGAGAGAGAGAGAGAGAGAGAAAGAGAGAGAGACAGAGACAGAGAGAGACGGTTCATCCCGAGGGCAAAGAAGATCAGCTGCAGGCAGAGTCAGAAGTGAACAATGTCTGTCAAATCTGTACCAGTCTCATGTATTTTTGAGAGCTTTATACATGAGCCCTTTTTCGAACAAAGTGGTGAACATTAAATTTGTTGGGCCCATTATATCAGTGTATTTCTTGAATCGCACCCTTAACACAGTCCAACACAATTTACTTGTCTCATACACTTTGTACAACTAATATTAAAATGTTTTCTTGCAAACTCCAAAGATCATAGAAAATATCTATTACCTTTGCTAAGGAAGTTTAAGATGTTTTTATTTAAAAGATCAACTATAAATAGTCAGGTTTAAAAAGGAACAGCAAATGTAAGCATAATTATAAAGTGCAAGTGCAATGTTTATAATTGGCAAACCTCACCATTGGGTTAAGTTTACGCAGAATTAAATTACCCGTGATATTGGGTTAAAAAATAGCGTAGGTTAATTAATAATCCAGTTGGATTATCTAATACAGTGAGATTTATTGTATTACATTTGTGTAAAACGCATTTTGTGTACTTCAATGCTTTTTTCTTGCATTCTGACATGCACGCATGCACACACACACACCCATACACATACAGACAGTGTTTAATATTTATCAATCATGGTCGTGGTTATCATTATAAATATTTATAGTGATTTCGTTTGTATGTGTCTCATGAGATGAGGTCAGCCCATATCTGCTAAATTGCTTCTTTGTTTTCACACTGGCTTTCGGCTGCAATTTGTTTGCATTTCTCCATGTCCTGTTTATTGTTTTCACTTGCATTCATACAATCTCTTTTCCCTTCAGCTATTATAGCAGTAATGGATTTCTGTCCCTTTGAGTCTGTAGGAATGTTTCTGTTTACTGTAGGTTTGTATCTATGTATTTCAGGCTTATTTTGTTAGCTCCCCCAAACTTCTTCTTGAGGTGACTGTGTAGAGTTTAGTTAAAGATTTCACCTAATTCAAACGTTTTTACCAAAGGTTGAAACCTTAATAATAACAGATATTGTATCAATGTTTGGTGGTTTAAATACCCATCTTTTTGCTTTATTTTTAGTGTGCGATATTTTATAGTCTAATTAGGACTGTTTTCAGG
>CM065665.1:6172980-6272980 GCA_033220385.1 Triplophysa yarkandensis
ACTGTATATGCTTTATAAAGGTAAAGTGTAACAGTTTGTGTTCTACTTTAGTTTCTCATTTAAGCTCCATTTTATTGTGATTTTTTTCCCTCCAAAAATGATCAGGGGTGGGATTCCAAAAACAAGTGAATCAGAAGTAAGTGTTTGTTGTTTTAGGGTAGAGGACAGGGTGAGCCTTTCATGCCAGCCCATCTGGTTTGAGGAGAATTCCTCCCCTTATGGTACTTCCTAAAAGTGTGTGTCTGTGTGATTGCGTTAATGGTGCAGAACAGAGTACTTTGCAGGGTTGGAAAGAGGATGCAAACACTCTCATCTCAATATTAAATGCTAAATGACTACCCTTAAATGTACACAGTCACGTACAAAAAGATCAAGAGTATGTGTTTTCTCTTTCTCTCTCTCTCTCTCTCTCTCTCTCTCTCTCTCTCTCTCTCTCTCTCTCTCTCTCTCTCTCTCTCTCTCTCTCTCTCTCTCTCTCTCTCTCTCTCTCTGCAGGCCACGGATAATGATTTTGGCACATTTGGAGTCATCCGGTATTACTTCAGCGATGAGCCAGACCAGTGAGATTTTTATTCATTAACATACTGTGACCTTTCACACTGATACAACATTCTGGTTAATTCATTCATTTCATTTCATTAATTTAATTCACTTCTCGGTGCATTTGCATGTCTTTCTTGCCTATTACTTTTGACTGATTTCTGTCTGTGTTTGTAAAAAAAATACTATAATATAAAGCTGCAACCAAAACTTAAAATGATTTCATCATAATAAACCAAACTTATTGCATTGCTAAACAGGAATATTTGATTATTTTAATTATAAAAAACAAATGGATAAAATTCCAATATCTGACAAATATTAAAACAGTTATGATTGAGAATGTCAAATAAATTCACTCCATAAATACACACAAATAATTAGTTTGAGGCATTTTGATTCTCATTGGTTAATTGAGTCTGAGTTGCACCTCCTCCCCCAGGTTCTCATTGGATGCCGAGACAGGATGGGTGACTCTGAGGAGCCGGTTCGATTATGAGCTCATGAGGCGCTTTACTCTAACAATATTGGCCCGTGATGGAGGAGGGGAGGAGACTACGGGACGACTCCGCATTAACGTGCTTGACGTAAACGACAACGCTCCAATCTTCCAGAAGGAGGCGTACATGGGTTCACTGATGGAGAACGAACAGGCTGCACAGCAGGTCATTCGTGCACGGGTAAGATGTAGAATTTAGTAAAAGACAACAGAAACAGTTGTTCATGAAAAGCAGAGAGAAGTAGAGTTAAAGAGGGATACATAACTATAATACATACCAATAGCTATAGTGTCTCCCTGGATTCTCCTCTAGAAATTATTGACTGGTTTGGATGGAATAGTGTATGTGCTTGGCAAAGGCGTCCGTGGCCCGTGTCGTGACTCCTGTCCAGTTGTTTGGGTTTAATTTTTTTGTGTTTGGACACAGCAACACTGATGTCAGCCGTCTGTTGTAATCTGTACGGTGATTGACAGTTTGACAGCTTCTCAGAGTTGCCTTACCAGCAGAGAGCTTTCAAATGCGAATCTCCCAATTCAATATTTTTGCAAGCTGGATTGAGTCCATAATATTATAGTCTCAAGAGTACAAAATGTGACTCTTTGCCGGACTCACTGAGACAGTTTCTCAGATTCTCAGTCATGGAAAAATGAAACTTGAAAATCCTCATTTACTCATCATGTTGTTAACAACTTGTCGACTGACTGACTTTTGCTGAACATTACAGAAACATTACAGAAGGCAGAAGTGTGTTTTGTGTGGCCTTAATGAGAAATATAATATTACGTTTTAACTGCCTCATATTCTCCAATTCATATAATGAAAAGAGCACATGAGACAGATTCCTCCAAAGAGTATAATGTGGAATGACGATGACGAAAATAACGTACAAATTATTTTGGAAATAGTATCAACATTTTTCCTTTCGTTTATTAAATGCTCTCTCATTTGTGAGTTACTTTAGATAGAATAATGTATGAAATATTTTTCATAATTTAGGAAATGCCTTAATTTTCCACCCAAAGGTACATGCTGATACTTGTAAAGAAACAACCCCCCCTAACCTGAA
Source organism: Triplophysa yarkandensis (assembly GCA_033220385.1). Taxonomy (NCBI): domain Eukaryota; kingdom Metazoa; phylum Chordata; class Actinopteri; order Cypriniformes; family Nemacheilidae; genus Triplophysa; species Triplophysa yarkandensis. The sequence continues at coordinate 6,175,087 of CM065665.1, forward strand.
CACACTGCCTATTATGAATTACAACGACAGGGATAATAATAATATAAAATAAGTATAATAAAGTAAAAAATTAGATGAACAAATGTTATTATGTATTATGATAAAACACTAAATAAGTAAGTTAATAGTCAAAACTTACTAAGGGATTCAAACCGATACCTGTCCAAAGTGCTTTACCACATCAATATATAAAATATAATAATGTAACAAACTTTTCCTTTATGTGTCTCTCTCAGGCAACGGATGAAGACTCTCCTCCCAATAACATCTTGACGTACTCCATTGTGTATGCCTCACAGTTCATGTCGTATTTCAGCATCAGTGTGATCGAGAGCTACGCAGGTCTGAATCACAGATTCTCTTAAAAAAAAACTTTTTCAGGTTGTTTGGGCAGTTCATGGGTCATGTTAAAGTGTGCCTTACTGTAAGTGTTCAGAGAAGAAAGATTGAGGTTTAACATCTTAGAGTAAAAAAACCTTCAGAAAGCTTTTGTGACCGTTTTTGTTTTATTTATGTTTTATTATGCTCTGAGGTTTTCCTGTGTTTGTGTTTCAGTCATCACTGTGAACCGTCCACTGGATTATGAACTGGTGCCTGGTGGAATGATCTATCTGACTCTGATGGCCAAAGACGGGGGAAACCCAGCCCTCAATAGCACTGTGCCCATCACCATTGAACTTTTTGTGAGTTATATTAAAAAATTCCTTTTTATTTAGGTTTCTGTAGAGTTGTAAGACTGTTTTATTAAAGAATGTTAAAGAACATTTGGTTGTAACGTTTAAGAAAGTTTGGTTGTATTTGGTACTGGCTAAGGAAACATACTTTAACATTAATTGTAAGTGTTAATGTTTTTGCTCTGTTTGTGTTGCAGATATTAATTCTCTCTGCTGTTATCCCTATTTGTAACACTGAATACAATGTAGTTAATTGTTTTCTTTTTAACTTACAAAAGTCATAGATCTCGGCTTTAGACGGGACATTTGAAAACATCACAGTCTGTTGGATTAGTGATGAATATTGTGATATTTTATCGTTTCAAACCTTTATGACATTCTTCCTCCTGAAATACAAAGTAAGATATTTTGAAGAATGTTGGTAACCAAACAAATATGGAACCAATTAACTTAACATTTGGACACAAAACAAATGCATGCTAATGGGTTATGTTCAGTTCTCAACATTCTACAAACTATTTTCCAGTGCGTTGTGTTTAAGAAAGGAAGTTAAGCAGATTTGAAATGACAACTAGGTCAGTAAATGATGTATGCTTTTTCTTTTTAGGTGGAAATATCACTTTAAATGAGGGAACAGGTTAAGATTATCTGAAGCTGGGTGTTTTTTGTCTTGGGCTTCAATGATAAATTCATAATTTTACATTTAAAAGAAAATGAAAGCTAACACACAACCACATCCCTTTAGACTGTAGTATGTAGATTGTGATCGGTGTGTTAATTCTGTATTCATTGGTCTTCTCTCATGCTTAATCCACAGATAATTTTTCTGCTCTTTTATAATGATGAGGATTAGACATTTCATTTGGAAAAACAGCAGGGATTTGACACACTGTGTGTGTGTGTGCGCGCGTGTTATTACCCAGCGTTAAACTGAATGCAAGTGTGCATGTTTAATAATTTCACATTGCCACAGCTTGTGAGTTTCCATTAAAACCTGAAAGCACTCCATCAATTCATCCAATTACTAAGAGCAGTTTGTTCCCTGTGGAAAATTAATGAGTTAATATTTCAAGCCTTTTTATACAACACACTCCCTAAAATGCTGACACCCTCCCTCTATCCACAGGATGAGAATGACAACCCTCCCGAGTTCAGTCTTCCGTCTTACATCATCAACATAGCTGAGAATATCATAGCAGGTATGTTTACAGTTATACCATCGTAGAATGTAAGAATGTATCAGCAGTCACAATGCACTTAACCTCATGCAACTCAATAGCTGTCAGTGATGATTTACAGCGATCAGTCAACTGTGCAATTCTTCTGTTCCACATTAATGAAATGTTTTGTTAGAATAAGTACTGTTTTCCCGGAGTTATGACAGATATGGGGTTTGACCATTGAATTGAAATTCCGCTCTGACCGCTTTGAAAGAGAGCAATATTGCTTGCAGAACAAAACCATAGTAACATTTTTCATTCAGATTAGGACTTTGATTTTAAACTTGAAGACAGTTTCCAGAAACAAAGAAACCTGAAGTCATTTATATTCAATAAGTATTGTTGGTTCCAGGGTTAGTGAGTGTTTCACTTCATGCAAATGTCTCGACCCTTAATAGTAGTGCAGGCAGCCTTGACACATTTCTTTCTCACCCATACAGCATTGCTGCCTTAAAACTGAAATTGTCACGCATTGAATGTCAGTACACATGCAAAAGCAAAACAACATTTTAAGACTTGACTTTAAACCTTAACATTGTTTTGTTGCCCTGCAAACAATTCTATTAAATTTATACATGTCAGGAAGGTTTTCTATTTTTAACCAGTTTTATGTAATTTTTTTTTTGTTTTTGCGTCTTATCTGAATTGTTTTTAATGTATGTATGCTACTTACTTATCATTAATATTTCCACAAATTAGAATAATAATAATCTAAATAAATAAAATAAAAGAAACTATGTCAGAACTATGTCATAACTAAAAAGAAAAAAAGAAAGGATGCATTTGTAAGTGTAGTAACCCTTTGACTCGAATTTGCAGAAATTTTGCAAAAAAAAAATCATTTTTTGGCAGCTTTTTAAGGCCTGCTTAGCTGTTCTTTCTCAAAAAATTTTGTCAAGTTTAGACATTTCACAAACATTTTAATCGAAGATTTGTTTTTCAAAACAAAAAGTATGCTTGAAAAATTATATTTTTGTTTATGAAAGTAATTTCAGACATACACCTTCACATGAAACGTTATTTAATGGAATGTTATTTATAAGTGCTTTAGATGGTTTAACATGTTGAGTAGGTTTCTACACAACATGTACTCAAGATAAACATAAGATTAACAGAAACTGCCTGTGATACTTCTAATTTGATTCATAATGAGAAACAACTCGGTTAATTGTCCCAAAACTTACGACTTTTATATTTTTTTATAATGAGAGGTGAGAGGCATCTTGTCCTCTGACAATTGTTCCTGTTTTTTCAATAATTGAAAAATAAATAATTGAGTTTTTTTATTCAATTTCTATCTCAGTGTAAAAATCCATTCTCATTCTCTTTCTCTATCAGGTGCAACAGTGTTGTTTGTTAATGCCACGGACCTGGATGCATCCCGGGAGTTTGGTCAGGCTTCCCTCATCTATTCCCTTCAGGGAAGTTCACAGTTCAGACTCAACACTCGCTCAGGTGAGACTCACACATTCTATAATTGTGAACGTGAACATTTTTATTTTTACAAAAACATTAGCCAATTTCATGATCAATGTCGTTGATCAATAAATGTGTGTGCCCTATGCCAACAAACCTCTGAAAGATATTTAAAGTTGTTTTTGTCATGTAGTTTCATTCTTCAGGCTGTAACTGGTTAATGTGTTTTACAATAAAGCACGAATATGTATGTATGTGTGTGTGTGTTTAGGAGAGATCACCACCACAGCTCTGCTGGACCGTGAAGTGAAATCTGAATATATTCTGATCGTGCGAGCTGTGGACGGAGGGGTGGGCCCACTGCAAAAGACTGGCATCGCTACGGTAACCACTGACTCTTTCATTCACTACAGAAAGACGTCTGTGCATGAGAGACCCAACACCTTTCACATCTCAAACAAAAGTCTGTCATCATTTATTCATCCTCATTTTATCAAACCCCAATGACTTTCTTTTGTCTGGGAAATTTTTGAAGAATAGGCACACTTTTTCATCAGATGAAAGTGAATGAGGACATGATCTGTCTGACTACAAAATGAAGAGTGAAATATAATGTAAAAGAATCTGTATTACTATATATCATGTCTTTTCAAGATGAACAATTTAAGAAGATGAGTAGCATTTAAGTAAAGTTTGGGTGTGTAATGATCGCAGATGTTTTTTTCTGTCCCAGATGTTGTAAAAATAAATAGTGAAATATGATGTCACTGTGAAGTGTTTCTGTTCCTGCAGGTGAACATCACTATACTGGATATAAATGATAATGCCCCCATGTGGCGGGATGAGCCGTATCAAGCAAACGTTGTGGAGATGAGTCCCATTGACACAGATGTCATTTCTGTAAGTGTCCTGACCTGACCTTTAACCCCTCAAAGATTCTTGCTAAACTCCTGAACTTTCCTTTTTGACTTTCAAGGGCATTTTATATGGTACGTTTCAGCTTATATCATATGTAGAAATACATTTCAATTTGGAGTATCAGATATTTGGAAGAATGTTGTGATGTATGATTAAATTTACGAAATTAAATATTCTTGACTTAATCCAAAAGCTTTTTTCACCCAGTAGAATCTTTCTAATATTATTTGTTCATATTCTTGCTGTCACACCACTATATGTTGTTGATATTTCTTTTTAGAATAAACATTATTTGTGAAAAATCTATTTGGTTTACATAAAATGAATGCCTGTAATGCTGAAACGAAAAAACACTTTTGACAGCATTCACATTGAACTCCTAATTTAATTAATATCCACATTTTAAAGACTCATGCATTGCTTAAAATTATGGTGGAACAGGGGAAATACAGTAAAAGTGATAAAGCATTATAATTGTTTAATAATCAATTCTGCAATTAAAAAAGCTTTCTTTGATAAATAAGTTAATTGACAAAGTGATTTATTATTTTAATATTTTAATACGAAATAAAAAGTGTGATTATAAAAATTATTAATATATGTAATATGAATCCATAAATAAAGACTCCAAATAAAAAATTATTTACAAAAACAACATAAAACACTGTTCCATATGAAAGACTATTTTTTGTGGTCTATTTATGTTATTCTCTGTAAATTTAGGGTATGATTGAAAACCAATAATATCTAAGTTAGTTTTTCATATACAGCAGATTAAATAAAAGATAAAAAAAAGTCTTGAATGTGAAAGAAAGGTTCGATTTTGAAGCATCAGCAAGAAAACAACATTTGTGCTATTGATTTCTGTAATGTCTTATAGTTTTTCTTTCATACAAATCCCCTCTGCACCCAGAGGAGTGAGTTCCCATCTCCTCTCCGACTGGAGAAACCCCTTTGTCCCTGACTTTGATTGACTGGGCTCTTGCAGCTGAATTCAAAGTGTCCCCTCACCTCTGTGTCCTTCAAAATTTATTCTCAGCTCTCTGTACCGTATGGCCGCTGGTGAAGAATGAATCAATTATTTTATATTTTGATTTCAGACACATCATCTCTAGCCTTAGTCTGTATATCGTTTGCTTAAAAATATATTTTATATGTAACGTTTAGTGGTCTTCTGCTTGGTTTCCTACATGAGTTATAGGCTTAACATGCTGCTGATTGTCTATTTATTAACAAGTCACTGCTGAACTTCATTAAGAGGTTTAGATGACTTATTAAAGTGTCGCCTTGAGTCAAGTGCATACTTTATGACCCAGCTGGACACTGCACTGATAGAGCTAGCGAGAGGAGGAAAGAAAGAAATGAAACAGAACAAAGGAAGAATATGAAGCAATGGATGATTTTAATCACAGAAGATTTGGTCCCACCTGATGTTAGGTATCTGCTCAACATTTTTCAATATAAGCTGTTTGCTATAATTTGCCTTTTTACAAAACAGACAAAAATGCATCATGAAAGTGTGACCTTATATGTTTCTTAAGCCATTCAGTACCTACAAGTACAGTTTTGCATGTGCAACCCTTCACATTTATGTTTAAAGGGTTCAATTTCACATGTCTAATACATGTTTTAGACATATGTACCAAAGAAACCAAACCCATAAATACCAAAATAATTGGTTTGGAGTGAAATAAGGGTGAGTAAATGCTGACCAAAAGTTTTCATTTAGGGATAAATTAGCGCTCCACTTGTAGGTTCTTAGCTGGTTTCCATAGTGATTCACAGTTTCCTGTGGAGTCAAGGAGGCTTGCTCAGAGTTGTTGGATGAACTTGCATAGCCCGCAGCAAAAGAGAGAGAAACGGGTGCAAAAACCATGTGTTTGCCTAGACTTTTAAAATTCTTGGAAACATTCGGTACATTCAATTAAATAATTTAGATTACTTATTTTTCTCAGATTTCTTTATGAAAGGACCAGTTTCCTTAAATCATTATTAGTGGTACAAGTGAACCTTGAAATACAGAATAACTGAAGATGCATTCTTAGTTTACAAACGAAATAGACTGTATGTTGTCATATCTTCCAGTTCATGCTGAAAGAAAATAGAACTTCTGAAAGACGTTTAGTAAACCAAATTGACAAGATGAAGCTTTTGGAAAAAAAACTTGTGTTAAGCAAAACTAGTTTCTTTAAAATAATTCCCATGGCATATTTTATCGTATATGTGACACTTACTGTAAAATTCCAGCTGAAGTCTTGTTTTGTGATTTACATTTTCATATATAAAATCATTCTACACAAAATAAAGAAAATTGTGTTAGACAAAAGGGACAATACAGTACTACATTCTTTTAACAATTTTGGACTTTTGGCAGTTAGTAAAGATGTCTTTATCTGATGTTTTTACTCCGATATTTTGACCCATAATTTTTGTTTTGTATCTGTTTTTGTTTATTGTGTATAGGTTTCATTGTCCATAAACACACATTTGTATGTGAAATATCGGCCTAAAATCAATTAGATACACTTCACATTAGACCTGTGCTGTACATCACTCTGTCTAATCGATAAAGAACACAGACGTCTGGCCCTTCATATTTTAATAATGAAAGACCTGAGGAACTTTTGTTCTCTAATGACCAATTAAATGATTTTAATGCTTCTCCTTTAGCACTGTGAATAATTAATTGGCGCTTTAAAAATACTGCCTGACTTGAAGACGGCCGTGCCGCCCCATGCATAAATCTCCCATCATGCCGTTCAGGAGAGAAAGGTTGATGTGATTTAATTCTGTTGCACCACTGGAGCCCAGTTTTTGTCTAAGGACTCATTTTCCCCTGTCTTCTCTTCTTTCTTTCCTTTTCTCTGCACAGGTTTTGGCAGTGGACCCTGATTATGGTGAGAATGGGACAGTTATGTACAGTATAAATCCAGAGAACCCGTTCTATACTATCAATCGAAGCACCGGTAAGATCCGCACTAGCGGGGCAGTTCTGGACAGAGAAAGTCGAGACACCAGAGCCGCACAACTTATGAGAACCATCGTTGTCTCTGCTACGGACCGTAAGTGATTCACACCCATCCCATAATGCATCATTCTCTTTGTCTAGGGTCATATAGACCGTTCTAGAGCTGCCTGGATGAGGTGCTTTCTGTTTTTCTGTTTGTTTCTCACAAGTTTATTAGTGTAGTTGTTCTTCTCCAACATCTAGTTAGCTGCACATTTCCCAAGTGAAGAAAAGTACATCTTTAGAGAACTTGTTATTGGTGAACCCCTACAGTGTCTTCATGGAGACCTGGGTTTGATTCCCGATCTCAGCCAATTTAAGACATTCAATTAAAAAATTTAAAATGTACATTTCTCAGATATATTTAAAATCACACTTGCTATAGTGACAGAAATGTATATTTGGTCTGTGCTCCAAATGTACACATTACAATCATTTATTAACAGCGTTCTTTTATATCTTTAAGTGCAGTGAAGATAAAAATTGGCCTTAAAATTCAATAGGAACAGGGTAGTAAAGTATATTAAAAATAAATTACAAGTTAGAAGAATTACATTTAAGTTAACATTTAGACATTTAGCTGACACATTTATCCAAAGCAACTTACAAGTGAAGTTCACAAAATAAGCGATACATACAATGGAATACAAAAGTAAAATAATACTAGTCCTAGATAAAAACACAACATACGATCCGAGTGAAGTTAAGGATTTTTCATTTGTTTTGATATATAACAAATCATAAATATGTCGTTTACTGAGATTATGCTTAAAATTTCACTTGCATTGACTCAAAGTACAGCAACGTCTAAGTCAAATAAGTTGTGAGCATTCTTGTCCACATCAATCATTAAAGAGATTCAGTGATCCTTAAGATGCTTTTTTTCTAAAGGGGAGGTATTACATTAAGTTTTGAGAAAGAGCTGATGTTTTTGTCAGCAAGATTGCCTTTTAAAATTTAAAGAAACATCAGATTCAGGCGCTTCAGGATATGATGATCAAAGTAAAACTCTTTTTGTATATAAGTGTGTGTGTGTGTGTATTCTTATTGTTGTGCAATATGCTCAGGTGGAACTCCTCCACTGCGTTCATCAGCGAGCGCTACAGTGTTTGTCAACCTTCTGGATCTCAATGACAACGATCCCACTTTTCTCAACCTCCCATTCGTCGCTGATGTACCAGAGGGGCTTCCTATTGGGTCTTCTGTTTTCAGAGTTAGTATGTGATTGGTTGAAATCCTCAGAGAGAAAGTAGTATATAGTTAAAAATAAAAATATAACAGCACATACATTACTTTAATGATAGTGAAATGTTTTAAGGGTTAATTTGTTCGCTAAACTTTAGTGTGGTATGCATCAATTTAGTTTAAATCCCTCCTTTTTTTCGTCATCTGACCCCAATATGGATATTTTATATTTGAGTTATTTTTATTTTTATTTAATAAGGCGTTTGGTGCGCTGCTGCCCCCTGTTGTTTACCTCTTACAGGTACAGGTACAGGACCCTGATGAGGGTGAGAATGGAGCGGTAACCATGGCACTTCAGATGGGGATGCCGCGACTGGACTTCAGGTTCAACATCACCTCTGGAATCCTGTATTCAATGGCAGTGCTGGACCGTGAGCAGATCGGCCAGTATCATCTGAGGATCATTGCGCATGATGCCGGACAGTTTCCACGAACATCCACAAGTACTCTAACTATCACAGGTACAGAACAGAATAACCAGAAGGTGTCCGGCCTTCATTATCATTCATGTACTAATGCAAATTGGGAGTAATCTTAAAGTAATAGTTTAACAACAATTGACACTTCTGTTTACTTCAAACCAGTTGTCTAATATATTTAAGTGTAATTTGCATTCTTTAAAGCTGTTATTCCCCTGTATTTTTTGCAGTTTTGGATGTAAACGATGAGACGCCAACTTTTTTCCCCAATGTGTATAACATATCTTTGGAGGAGAGCGTGCCAAGGGATTATGTGCTGGTCAGACTGAACTGTTCAGATAATGATGCGGGTCTAAACGCAGAGCTCAGTTACTTCATTACAGGTCAGAGGTTATTTTCAATATCAAAATGCCCCAAAAATATGACATCAATTCCCTTTATATGCAATAAAGCAAAAAGACTTATGAGATTTAATCATAATGTACATTATCTGTGTTTGTGTCTCCACAGACGGGAATCAAGATGGTAAGTTCAGCGTGGGTTTTCGTACCGGTGTGGTTCGGACCGTGGTGGGTTTGGATCGGGAAGCGGAGGCATCGTACAGGCTTGTGATCGAAGCGATAGGTGAGTTACATGTTTGCATGTTTCCTGTCTGAGTGAAATGCAAAGGCTTGTGGTTTCCTGTTTTATTTGTGGAGCATTAAGAAATGCTTGAGTTGGTAACACTTAAATCATTGTTTATTTAAAAATATGTTATAGAAATGTTTTGAGAAACGTCTAACTCATGATGTCAGAGCACTGAAGTTTCACGCACTAACCTTCTAAAAAATTACTTAATATAAAATATTTGCTTACACTTCACATTAAGGGCAATGTTCACAGCATTTCATGAGTAGGTATTAAATCACTTCCAGTCAGCTGATGCTTTGTGAATGATTGGAAATAAAAGAATGATAGAAATATGATTCAAGAAGATGATTATAAAACAAAGGATGACAAAATTTTTGTCCGTTTTAGTATTTTTGGAAAGATACCTGAAGAAGACCTCAAAAAGTCTTTACAGTCACAATAAAATACCCAGTAAATAAAAGAAGCAAAATAATTGTTCTTTATTTCATAAAATTCAATTTCTTTGCATTATCTATTGTTACAGTGATTGTTCATACAAAAGTTAACACTGTGTCACCATCTACTCACCCTATTGTCATAACCTAAATGACTTTACCAACATTCTTCAAAATATCTTCTTTTGTGTTCTGTGGAATAAAAAGTCATACAGATTTGAAATGACAAGAGAGCGAGTAAATAATGTATATTTGGTATACTGAGTCTTAAAGACATGTTTGTTGTCTAGGCCGGTCTCTTGTTTTTTTAAAGGCAGGAAATTTGCTTACTGTATGTAATTTGACACTAGTTCCAAACAGTGTGTGGCCGTCAAGAGGTTCGAAGTTGGGTATTTTTTGTGGTTTCTCACATGGCATGTGCTGTTATTTGGCACAGCTGATGGTTATTTAAAGCTTTTTTCAGTAGCAGGAAATACATTAGTTATTGTGGCAGTGGTTTTGTGTACCTGTAGTTCCTGGGCATGGCAATGTTTACACAAACATTGGCACATTACTGGTACACTCAGGAATATCATGTTAATTTTATGTAATCTGTTCATTTTGAAACATTAAATCCATTTGCATCTGCATGAAAATGGCTTTTGCAGTAAGCCTATATATAGTCACAATATGTAGTGGAACAAAAACTTGTCAACAGATATTGAAGTTATTACATTTTATTTTTACAATAAAAATAAGCAGCCAAAAATGTATGAAAAGGCGTATTTATTTACTATATTAATAAGTAAGAACAGAAAGACATGAATAAACTTTGTTTGCAAAACAACATTGAGATTTGCTGTCATTTTGCAAAATCATACAAAAGTTTTTTTTACATATGCTATGATTGGATTTAGAGATTGATTGAGTGTATTATTTCTTTTTAGCAACCTGTTGTGTGCTTTTTTTGCATTTTTGTCAAAACAAAATACAATAACAAAATACAATAAAAACAATATTTTTGTGTAGATAATGGTCCAGCTGGTAGCAGGAGGACAGGCACAGCTACAATTTATGTGGAGGTGCTGGACGTCAATGACAACAGGCCCATATTCCTTCAGAACAGCTATGAAACCACCGTCCTGGAGAACCTCCCAAAGGGAACTAGTATATTACAGGTACACATGCATTTATTCACAGATAACAATTATATTATTTTTACATGTCATGTCTTGTTTTTATGGAATTTACACTGTTTATTATGATTTAAATTGGTGATGCGACAATGATTTATATTTTTTATCTTTTGTTCCTAAAACATTTATAGTACCCTCTGAAAAGGTGAATGCAAGAACATATTTTATAGAATTTTGGAAACCAAACATTAGATGCACCTATTTACTTCTATTGTATGGACCAATGCAGGTGAATAGGTGTCAGTTCCCAACATTCTTCAAAATATCTTCTTTTGTGTTCTGCCGGAGAAAGATGGTCATATAGGTTTGAAATGATGGAAAAGATGAAGAGTAAATGAAGAGTGAATGACAAAAAAACATATGGGATTAAACTATCTGAATTTAAACTATATTTTATAAAATACTTATTTTCTAAGAGAGGAATGACTGGCAAAGTAATGAAACAGTCAAAAGTTATGAAATAAGTATCACAGAGAGCTGTGAGAGTGTGGGTTTTGCCTCTGAAGTGGTGGTCTCTAGCGCATGACGTGTAAACACAACCATGATGTTACAAAAGCTACAAAAATGACCATGTCAGCAGAATCGGTTCTGCAGGTTTAATACTTCTCTGCACACAGAGCTTGTGAACGTCCAGCTGTTTAGGGAGCTGTGGTCAAATGTATGGTTCCATTGTTGAGTCACATCTTGTTTCGATTGAACTTGAGGTTGAATGAAACAAGGACTTTGTGTGCACAACCTGATCTTTATCAGTGTTAGTAGCCCATTGTGTGTGCCCATATATTTACAAAAACCTAAAGAGGTACCTACCATACACATCTTTTGAGTAAATCCCAGAATGCATTTCTATAAAGGGAATTTTTGGATTTGGAAAATATATAATTCAAAGAATGTCTCAGTCATTGATGTCCAGAACCCCAGAATAGAAGTCAATGTCCAAAATAGAACTCAAATGGAACCTGTGTGGGTAAATGATAAGAACCTTTTTAAGGATGTCTTTTATTAGCAAAACAGTTCCAGGTGTAGATAAATGTCTGGGCCTGATGTCTATGTACAGAAGGTGTCTCACTAGATAGTTTATATCTCTGTTGAGTACTGTAGCAGAGAGGGTATAGTTATATATGTATGAGAGTCATTTCTCTTCGACCCCGCGGGTGTCGTCAGCCCGGATTGTTTTCTGCATTGGGCCGCACGCGGCTGAACGGGTCGCCTGAATGATGGCGTGGAAGAGAACGACTGCCTCATCGAACCCAAGCGCTTCCAGAACTTCAGCTGGGGCTCGCTGGACAAAGTGTGACCACAAGAGAGACCATCTACCGGACTGCAGTCCCCATCCAAACCCCAAGAACCTCCCGGAGAGCAGCAAAAGGCCAGGAAGATCACACAGCCCGCAAACAGAACAAAAAGACATGCGATGATAATGATGGTCGTGAGAGTGTAGAAGAGATCCAGTGGTGGAGAACTTGGGGAAATGGGAAGTGAGAGATTGGTGGATGGATGAGATTGGTTTGAGAAGACATCCATGTTGATCCGGGATCTGTGGAAATGAAAAGAGGAGTTTTTAACAGGGTGAAGGTGACAATGCTTTTTTGTTCGTTCTTTGTGCATGGTGTGAATGAGGGCAGGATGTGGTTTGCGTGTATGTACCTATAGCAGAAATTATAAATATTATCTCTTCAACGTGTCGTAGATAAAAGCATTAAACATTTTTAGATGTGATCAGATATGAATCAGCTTGAAGTGGTTGTCTCAAACAAAAATCATATTGTCTTAGCAAAATTCTGATAATTTTGAGTTTGGTCTCATTCATTTCTATTTGGATTTCTATTGCAGAATTTTAGAGAAACGTCTGAGATGAAGTTGATACCACTGTCATCCTTTGACATTTGACCAACATCCTAAACTTACGCCTTATTGAAAACATTCAGATTTGAAATTATTGTACTTTTTTTTTTAAATATGATGTGAAGTTGACTCCTAAAATAAGTAACCACTGCATTACATCATCTAAGCAATGAAAGCACATCTTATAAAATGTTCCTCTGGGTGCACATGGTAGTGGCGTGGGCTGGTGGAACGTCACACCTACACACCTCTAATCTCTTTACCAGCTCTACAAACCTGCTTTAAAGTGTCAGAATGACTGAGCAGTTTCTGTAAAGAAATGCCAAGAAGGGTAAAGGGTTATTGATTTTTATGTGCTGTATCGACTAAAGATTAGTGCATCTCACCCGTACACACATACAGTACATAATCTACTTTATAAAATTTCATCCAAGGCCTGAAACACACAAGAGTGTGATTCCATAAATCATTATATCCGGAAAATCTTCATTGGAAATAGATGCATTCTCAATGCTATTCTTTTAAATATAAAAGGTTTATTTCTTGTGTTATTTCTTGTGTATTATGTGTGAACAGGCCAAGTACATTTTTGCTGTCCATATCAGAGTCACAACCATACACTGACATTTGAAACATTTGCGCCCCACTAAGCAAGCAGCCAGATGAGACATTTGGTGAGATGGCTTTCTTTTTTTTTTTGAGGTTGAGTTGGGTCTATAGCCCACAATCCATATCAAACGCACACACTCACTCATGCACGCACGCACTTACGCACACACACACACACACACACACACGCACACACACACTGTACACACGCAGCCTCACAGCCCAGTCATCAGTTACTCCATGCTCTTAAATGTCAGAGTGTTAAATTCTGAGCACACAAAGTGTGTGACTAACAGTTTACTGAAACACATTGAGACATGAAATTATTCTTCATTTTAAATGCCACAAAACAGACTGAATAGGCCATTCAGATGAGAAATATTGTCGGGGAAACACCGGCTCTGCTTAAAATGCATTTATTCATATAACAAAAGTGATAGCAAAAAGAAAATGTATTGCAGATTTAGACCCTTTTCCTTGTGGTTTTAAATCAGAATAGACAAATGCTTCCCCCAAAACATATCCTTAAAGAATATCCAGCTTACTTTTAATAAAAGTCTAATGTTTTGGCACATGCTCTTTGGTTACGTTTTGGTCCATTTGTTTGTAAAATGACAGCAGGTGAAACCGACTGTATACATTTAAGACCAGAAATGTAAATGCCAACTTTAGATATCATTTTTTGAATAGAATTTTTAACTTTACCTCTAGTTATGTATGCAGCGTCCGAGTCCTCCAAAGGTTCCTCTTGTTTCTAATCACAATGTCACCAAGAGCAATGGAGAGACTGACACAGAGAGAGACAGAGAAACGGGCGGCTGAAGAATAAGGCCTTCAAAACGTGTCTAGAAACTTAGAGCTGATGTCATATCAGAATAAAAAAGCATAATAAATATATTATTCTATTTTTTGCGCTGGGGTCAGCAGACAGTAGTGATGTGTTTTATGAGGTCAGTGTGAAACACACATCTTTACCAAACTTTCAGACTAAGGTTTAAACCCCTCAGCTTTGGGATGGTATGCTCCGATCTGTTTTCCCTATTCATCGGTTTCTGAGAAATCCCCCCGTCCCCCTTCATCCCCTACTGCTTTCTTCTCCTCTCAACATCTTTTTATAAAGCTAATGAGTCTCGAGAAGGGGCCGTCTTACTCGCAGTGTGTGTGACTGTCAGGGTTTGACTAATTTATGATTTAATTCAGTGCACTTTAAAACCTTTACTGCTGTAACAAGTGTGTGTGTGTAAATATATAGAAGAGGAATGTTTCTGTGATTACTTTGAAATTTCTGTGATTGTAGAGAAGTTTAGGTCATTTTGGCCCGTAAGTTATGCCTGTGTTGTCATGGCAACTCTTTAGAAGTGAAGCACGTCCAAAACAGAAGTGCAGTAATGTTTTAGAAAGAGAGTTATGTTTACATTTTGTAAAAGCTATATCAAGCTATATGTCAGATGTCAGTATTAGATAAGAAAACAAAACTTATTTTTATGCTTTATCCTTTCTTAATGACTTTGATCATTTTACACACTAAAGATTTATTGCATTAATAAAGGCAAAATCTTATGTTTCATTGTTCATTACTGTTTGTTATGTCTAGACAGGTTCTGTTCTGTACCGACTGTCTTTTCAACCCACATAAAGCAGTGAAAAACATACTTGTGAAATATTGTTTACACATAGGTGCAGTGTGTACAGGTGTTACTTTCACTCTAACCATTTTAGCATCGTGTGTGTGTGTGTGTGTGTGTGTGTGTGTGTGTGTGTGTGTGTGTGTGTGTGTGTGTGTGTGTGTGTGTGTGTGTGTGTGTGTGTGTGTGTGTCTGTGTCTGTGTCTGTGTCTGTGTCTGTGTCTGTGTGTGTGTGTGTGTGTGTGTGTGTGTGTACAGATTCAGGCCACGGATGCTGATGCAGGGGAGAATGGAAGAGTTCTCTACAGAATTCTTTCGGGTAACAAGTTTTACTTTGTTTGCTAATGTCCTTTTCACTTCTAACATTAACAAGAAACTCTTTAGAGAAAACAGGCCATTTTGGGTCACCAATGACTTACATTATAGTCTTTTGTTCTACTATGGGAGTTGATGGTGACCCAAAATGACTTGGAAACAACCTTTTATCCCAATATTCTCTGTGTGACATTTGAGTGAATTGTTTCTCATTATTTAAAATGACTTTAGTTTAAATGATAAAAGGATATATATAAAATATATAATTTAGCATACATACATGTTTATTTAGGACAAAACATACATTTTATTTTATAAAAGTGTTTTTGAAATGTATGATTTTGACTGAATATAGAATAAAGCCAACCAATGCGGAGAATAGTTGTGGACTTAAGAGCTTAATAAACCTCTTGAGACAATAAAAAGAGAACATTTCTGCAAATCAGAGTCCAAGGTGACTGTAGATTATCAATGAGAACATTTTTTTTTTTCATTTTTTAACATCTCCAATAGTTCCTTTGGCTTTTTTCATTATTTAGTTTAATATTATATTAATTATCAAAAAAGTGTCCTAAAACTTGACCGGTAGTGTATACAGGTTTGTAACAACTCATTGGTGAGCATATGGTGACAACATTTTCATCTCTTGGGTGAACTGTAAATTGTTCTGTAGTATGTGTGTTTTAACTTTTACAAGTGAGTTGTGTTGTGGTCAGTGTGTGTTATTGTGTGGTTTTGATCTGTCTGTAGGAAACAGCGGTCAGTTTAACATGGACCGTTTGTCTGGACTCATCAGTAGAGGTGATAAAGCTCTGGACAGAGAGACTCAGAGCTCACATGTGCTGGAGGTGGAGGCCTTCAACAGTGATCAGGGCAGCATGCGAAGCTCTGTCAGGGTCTGTATGTTTGTGTTATACATAATATGCTTATATAGAATATGTGAAGACATATAGCTTTAAAACACACAAGAAAACAGTTGCATTGTATATAGTATTAATATAATGTTGTATTTTCATTTATTCTTGCATTTATTTATGTTCTTAAGCATACATTGAATGTATGTGTAGCAGTTTGTGTATTATATCTCTCAGATCGTACAAAGATTGTAACAGACATATTTTATGAATGTAGGTGATTGTATATGTGGAGGATGTGAACGATGAACCTCCGGTGTTCACACAGTCCCAGTACAATCGCCTGGGTCTCAGAGAAACGGCCGGGATCGGAACT
This sequence comes from Triplophysa yarkandensis, assembly GCA_033220385.1. NCBI lineage: Eukaryota > Metazoa > Chordata > Actinopteri > Cypriniformes > Nemacheilidae > Triplophysa > Triplophysa yarkandensis. Next base: position 6,191,846 of record CM065665.1, read on the forward strand.
TCTGTTGTTGTAGTCAGAGCAACAGACCCCGACACAGGTAAATATCACACAAACTGTGTGTGCATGACAATCAATCCATCACAAAACTTTCCCCGTAGTGCTTTTCAGATGGAAATCCACCTATTTCTTGTTTATGCGGAATTGTGCAGATATATTTTTAAGAAATCATGGAAACCATTCAACAGACCAAACAACACAAAACAATGCCCGTTTTTGGACTCTTGTTGGCCTTTATAAATGTGTGTGTGTTGAAGATGGTACATTTTTCCATTTCCAAATCTCACAATGTTAGTGCTGCACTTCTGCTTGTGTCCATAGCAGCTTCCCTGTTTCACTTCCTCATGGAGAAATTCAGAAAATCAGGATCTTTTCAGACCTAACTTTGTTGGTCTTAGCTCAGTCTAAATGGATAGTTGAAAAATAAAATTCAAGTCACCATTTATTTACCTTCATGTCTTTCAATATAGTTATTTATTCTGTCAAACACAAAAGATATTTTGAGAAATGTCTCAGTGGTTTTGTGTCAATACATGAAAGTGAACAGGGGCCGGTATTGTTTGGGTACCACCGTAATCCAAAATATCTTCTTTTGTGTTTTACAGAAGAAGTCATACAGATGAAATGACAAGAGAGCAAGAGTTTAATTTTTTGCGGAACATTTTTAAAGTGATGTGAAGTTAAATGACGTAAAAAAGTAGAATCTATGAAGTTAAAGATGGGAAAGGTGTAAAAAATGTAAAACTCTTAGTGACGGCAGTACAGTATGTAAAACCTGTGTTCTTACACTCTTTATCTCTCTTTCTCTGTAGGAAATGGTGGTGCTGTGGCATACGCTCTGGTCTCAGGGTCCGATCGTAAGTTTGAGGTGGATTTGAGTACAGGTCTGGTGACTACCGTAGATTACCTAGACTACGAGACCAAGACCAGCTACTTGATAAACGTGTCAGCCACAGATCAGTCACCCCCATTTCACCGCGGCTACTGCACCGTATATGTCACCTTACTGAACGAGCTGGACGAGGCCGTGGCGTTCCTGTCGGCAGGGTACGAAGTTTCACTGAGGGAGAATATTGCCACTGGAACAGAGGTGGTCCAGGTACAGGCACAGTCGGCTGATAACCTGAACCAGCTGACATATCGCTTTGACCCGGACACCTCACCTGCCGCTCTGGCCCTCTTTAAGATCGACAGCGTCACGGTGAGGACACGGATGATAACTTTTTTGTAATGGATTGACTAAACTGTCTAAGGATGGTCGTAGTGAATGTGTTGTATATATGTTTTTATGTATATGAACAGGGACGCATTACAGTGACAGGACTGTTGGACAGAGAGAGGGGCGATTCATACACCCTGACCATTGTTGCTGATGATGGTGGACCTAAGAGAGACTCGACTGTGGTAATATTAAGCTGGCAATCTTTCTGCAAAAGATAAAAAGTCAAACTGGTATAAAATGACAAGAGAGGGAAAAAAATATGTCACATTTTTCATCTTTGGGTGAATCACTATAATATATATAATCATCATAAATCTGCTTCCAAAATAATATAACATTATTCTATTCAAAAGCTCACGAAAGACCAATTTAAATCTAAATGTACAACCTTGATAAATGTTTGATTAAATCAGGTTTGTTTTCTTTTTTCTAATCTCTGACCTGATGTGCATTTGTAGAAGGTAAGTAAGCAATGCATTGATCAAAGTAACATTTCTTTAATATTCTTCCTAAAAGAATGAAATAATTTCCCACTGCTTTTGTTCATTTGACAGGTGTCAATCACCATTCTTGATGAGAATGACAACAACCCCGAGTTTGACATCACCTCTGATTTGTCTGTGAATATTCCAGAGGACACGCTCATCGGTCAGAGAGTGGCGGTGGTTCTGGCCCGGGACAGAGATGCTGGAAAGAATGGGCTGGTAAAAAATAAACAGAAACTATAAAAGGACAATTGATGCCATTATTTACATCTATCTCAAAGGTTGAGGTTAACATCAGGATGGGGTTTTTTTAATCCAATAAAAGCAGTTCACTGAAAACATGAACAAAAATTAAGTAACCCCACATCTTGAGCTAATTTTAATCAGTTAGAGAATTGGAAAAAAATGTGAAATCATATTTCTATTTAATTTTGAAGTTCTCAAAACAAACTATTTTAATAATAATGTCCAATAACTCCACCCCTTTATTATTTTCTTTCCATCAGGTAAATTTTACCTTGATTGCAGGGAACATGCAGGACGTATTTAAAATCAACACAGCCAACAACACGTATGGAGAGGTTTACGTGAACGCACCTCTGGACCGTGAAGCTGTGGACCGTTACCTGCTCAAAGTAAGAGAAAGATAACAGATGCTAGATAATCTCAGCTCTGTAAACCCGCCTTACCAGTCTCTATTTGAAATCCTTTTAGGCTTTCTACCTTCTGACATAGATGATTGACTCTAGTGTAAAGGCTATGTTGCATTTCAACAGAATGCATTGTTATAAGCCCAGTAACTCAGGGCTTCAACATTCCGGTCGCCCTCAGTTTTCTGAGAGTTTCGCAGGTCAAAAATAACTGAAAAGGAGTTTTAATTAAATAAATATGGTTCTTCGGCTTCCGTCAGCTATGAAAAGCTTAATAAAAACCAAGAAGCAAATAAAACATACATTTATTTAATGTTTTATCTGTTTTTTAGTCAAGTATCCTCTTATATAACATATATACATTTTAAAAAAAATATAAGTCATCAATTTGACACTTAAAAATGTAATTCAACATTTTTTATAAGCGATGTCAGTGTTAGATAAGAATGAATAGGCAATGAATGATTTTTGTTGCATTCATAAGGGAATACTTCTTCCATTGGTTGTATGCTCCGAATGCACTACAACGATGCAAATTAAAAAATTATTCAATGATATAAAACAATATTTTGATAATATATTTACTTCTATATAATCTATAAAAACAGTTTAAAGATTTATTAAGTAAGACATCTCCTTTGAATAGGAGTCTACATCAAAGAACTTTTATTGATGAAAAGTATTGATAAAAAATTTTGGGTTTTGGCAGCATTAGACTTAGTCTTTGTTTAATGAAACTGATTTGACCATGAAATTTTTGGTTCAATATGTATTTACGCCCCAGTACACATGAAGCCTTATTTTCTGGCCTAATGGCTGTCATTGGTCAGTATGTTGCATGACTGTACACATTTCCCTGTAAAATTAATTATAGTATGTTCTGCATAATTCGCTTTAAAGTGTATTTGTGTCACTATGGATATGTCGTATATTTGAATCAGGTGCGAGCGACAGATAACGGTTCACCTGCGAGGTTCACTGATCTTTCTCTCACGGTGAACATTATGGATGTGAACGACAACCCACCCGTCCTGCAGAGCCCTCGCGGGTACAACGTCAGCGTCAGTGAGGTCAGAATCACCTCTGTGATGCCACAGTACCATATTACAATTATTCTTAAACAGAAATATCAATCAGTATTGTGTCATTTGTTTAAATTTAATTCAATGTATAATTTGATCATGTTTTGTGATGTATTTCAGAATGTTGGGGGCGGTACATCAGTGCTGCGTGTCATAGCGACGGACCGTGACATCGGCCCCAATGCCATGCTGTCATACTACATCACAGGCGGGAACCAGGAACTGACCTTCAGAATGGACCGTATGACAGGAGAGATAGTGACTCGGCCCTCACCTCCCGACAGAGAGAAACAACAGCAGTACACGCTGACCGTGACGGTGGAGGATGATGGAACCCCCACTTTATCTGTAAGTTTGTGCGTGTCAAGTCACACACACATATTAAACACCAATCACACACCCGAACACTTTCAGTGGCTCTGCCCACCATCACACTTTTCTTCAGCTTTTTACACGTTACACATTAAATACTCTATTTGCTTCTTTAAAAGTCAACATGCAAGAAAAACAGGAAACCACAACCTGCTTTACTTTTGAAACAGGAAGTTGTGCTCGCAAAAACATGTTCATTGCTGTTGTTAATCTCAATGTTGTCTAGCCATCTTACCATGTGGTCTAAGTTCCTCATGTTGGTTTTGAGTCCCATTACCCATCCGGTACCTGTCTTGTACGGTTACTGTAGTGTCAACCTTTCAATGATCCGGGGTTCAGTATGATCAAAGACAATAAAGTTTAGTGAAACTCATGAGAACATAATATTTATTTGTATTTTTAAAAAGATATAAAAGCAATCTTTGATTCAGCAGATGTATTATATTGCACAGCATTATCTACATACATCATCAGGAGTTACATACAGTGTAGGGTACTACTATTGAACAGGAAATCTTGCATGTGCAACTTCAAATATACACAGTGGTAAAGTGGCATTTTTATTAGAATATGTACAAAGCAAGTTTGAAAACATTCACGTAAAATCAATCATCCATCCATCCATCCATCCATTCCTTTCGTTCTTTCTTTCTTTCTTACTATCTTTCTTTCTTTCTTCCTTACTTCATTCATTCACTCATTCATTCATTCCTTTATTGGTTTGATCATTCATTTATTATTACACAAAGCAACGTTTTGGCAGTTTTTATGGCAGTGAATTGAAACTCCGTTTTTTTTCAATAAAAGTAAAAACACAGGCACACACATACACCAGATATGGCAGTGTAAAAAACATCTACATTAAATATACAAAAAATCTCCTTCTTAATGGGATAAAAATCCTGTTGCCATTTATTCACCCTCAAGCCATTTAAAACCTGTTCATCACACTTTTACTGTAAGCAACACAAAAGAAGATATTTTGAGAAATATCTCAGCTAAAGTCAATGGGTCATGTTTAGTTTGGTTATCAAAATTCTTCAAAATACCGACTTTTGTGTTCAGTAGAATGAAGAAATTAATAAAGGTTTAAAATGACGTGGTGCATAATAAAAAGCGATGCGTGTCTGTCAATATTAAAACATACTACAAGAAATTGCACAACATAATAAACTCTGTGCTACAAACCTGATAAAAGCACCACAACAAATCCAATCCACATTCACCACCAGAATCTTTAAAACAGCCCTTCAATTTTCAGCTGTTGCTGATGATTCTGTACCGCTGATATGGTATTGGTGCTTGATCTGTCTGTTTAACATAAAATAACTTAAACTTACCATGAGATTTTAAAGACAGCATCAATTTCAGCACCATTTCAGTGGAGGTGGTATTGATACAAAGACAAATATTACACCTATTTCTTGAAGTGTGAATGAAACAGACACAAAGCAGTTGTTTGTGTGAAGAGCTGCTGGGTGAGTTTGTTACTGGCAGTTTTACTGGTGTGGAAGTGAACACTGGATTACACAGGTATTGATATGAGAGAGAATAGACTATGTCTGAGCTATTAATCTATCTCTGACCTCTATAACAGAGGATGAATATTGCAAAGGAGGAAACAAATTACAGGATGGTAGAAACAGATCAGAGAAAAAAGAAGAGAATTAAACGGTTTGCAAATCTGTATGTGATTCTTCAACACGAATGACACAGAAAGCATACACATTAAACGTCCTCTTTGGATCCCGATTGTTAAAATACCCTGACATCCCTGGGAAGCATGGTCACGGAATATTCAGATGTTCCGTCTTATCACTGGACAGGAAACATGTTACCAGAAAACATCTGCAATGATGTGAAGTGTCCTGGTTTTGGGGGTTGCTCCTCATTATCCGTACAGAAGACAGGAAGAATAGAGGCTTGATGATGTAGAGAAGGATAAAGCACCAGTTGCTCCTGGGAGTAATTTTTTTTACTCCTGCAGATGGTTGGGAGACTCAAGAATGGATTCTGGAGGAAAGAAGAAGAATATTTTCATGTTTTTGTGTAACGCTTAGTTTTACACTTCTCTTTGGTGTACTGGTGAAAGCTTTACAATTGTTATTCATGATTAATTGACCCAATTGACCCAGTTGATCAAACAAAATCTGCTCTTAAATCATTTACTAAAATATCTTCTTTGGTGTTCAAAACCGAATAATCATATACAGGTTTTGAAAGACATTATGGTAATTACATTATAATTTTTTTAAACCTAAAAATGTAATTCCAAATGAAATTCATTGTCATATTAAGCTAAAAGTCTCACATCTTACGATTTAATTCAGTCTCGCTCAATTTTTGTAATATCTTTTTTCACTTGAAAATTTGTCAAACTTAAGTTGTATTGTTACTGGCATTTCCTTCTGGCTCTAATGTGTCTTTTATATTCAAGACAGTTTATGTTTAGGCACATACATTTTCTGTGATGAAGAAACGCACATAAAAGTTATACGCACACGGACATTGATTACTCAAAATCCAACTCATCGTTAGAGAAGCAGAAATTAATGTTTTGAAACAGGGGAGAAAAGGGGAAACTGACATTCTGTAAATTCCGCTAAGTTAAAGGTTAGATGGGGTTCCTTAAGCCGTGTAAAGGAAAGAAATGTGAAAAACAATGCAGAGTGTGTTTTTTTGTGCGTGTGTGTGTGTGTGTGTGTGTGTGTGTGTGTGTGTGTGTGTGTGTGTGTGTGTGTGTGTGTGTGTGTGTGTGTGTGTGTGTGTGTGTGTGTGTGTGTGTGTGTGTGTGTGTGTGTGTGTGTGTGTATGCGTGCGTGTGTGTGTGTGTACTCCAGATGTTTCTTGTTGCTTATTGAGCAGTGAGAAGTGAGAGTGTGTGTCTTACCCGGCATAGAGAAGAAGAGTTCCCCTTGTATGTTTGGGGAGAATGGAGTTCCCGGGTCGGACAAGAGGTGGTGTCCTGTTTCAGAAGACTGGCGCATGATTTGGGATACAGTCCGTGGTTTGGGCTCTGGAGAATCACCGCAAAACACTGTGTTATCATGTCCATGTTCACTGGAAAGAGAGAGATAAAGAGATTAATAAATGTTGGAAATTTGTATATAAAAGCTAAAATCATAATAAATTAGAAGCATTTCATAAAAGCATTGTAAACATTTTTTTACTATTTCAAAAGAATCGAATAAATACAAAACTATATTTTATGTATTAATTTATTGTTTATAATTTTTTTAATTATGCCCTTTTTATTTATATTTTTTGTCACTCACCTGTCCATACGCACTAGCTCATGTGCACCTGGGAAAAACAGGAACAGGAAACATATCACAGTGGGAAAGGAAATGCAGTGTCTATAAAACAATAAGTGCATGTACTGTATTTTGCCATCTGCAAACTGTGCAGTGCTGCATAGGATGTGTGTAACACTCTTTAACACACAATGTAGGTCAGAGTGAGTGTGTGAGTAATGATTGAGTAAGTGTGAGTGTGTGTGCCTACTCACGTCTGCTGCGCTCAGATGTTTGTCTCTGTCTGTAAACCAGAATCAGTATAAGCGGAAGACACAGAATAAAGGCAATGCAGGCCGCAATAGCCAGACCTTCAGCCACTGAGTCTAAAAGACAAAATAGACATAGTTCACTGCAAAAACTACTGTTCTGTCTGAATTCTGTCTTCATTTACTCACTCTCATGTACTTTTAAACCTTTCTTCTGCAGAAGATCAAATATATTTAGAAAAATGTCGGTTATCAATCAAGAGCTGTGCCCTTTGACATTTATTGTATAGATACAAAACCAATCCAAGTGAATAGGTTGTGCTCTTGTTTAGTAAGTGACATTCTTCTAAATACCTTGTGTTCGGCATGCATATAGGTTTGAAATGACAATATCACTTTAGAGAAAATCTAGAATGACATATCATTTTTTTTTAATTAGGCTTAGAGTAACAATGAAATTGAATAGTTTTATAGTTTCTAAACATATTTTACAAAATTATCTAACATTAAAACATACACATATACATCAAGCCATTCAAGATGTATATGACTTTGTTTTTATTGGTTATACACAAAAAATTATCTATTCCTTTAACATTTGTAATAGTCAGTGTATTTTGTGTTGTACATACCATCTGATGGATTGTCAGTCCACTCATAACACTCCAGACTACCGTTGTGAGCTGTGAAAACACTCAACATTAAGATCACAAAGAAGCAAAGAACATACGAGTGCCACGCCTGACCCCTCTCCTCTCTCACATACCTGGCATCACAGAAAGGTAGATATAGTTATGGCCCTCCTGCTCGATTTTGTGATTTTTAGTCTGGACATCCAAAGCCAGGCAGCAGTATCTGCCCTGGTCCTTGGCTTTGATGTTCTGCAGGCTGATGGAGAAGATCTTTTCACCGGCACTATATTCTACACCCAGCGAGCGGTTGGTGTAACCGGTCCCACGAGGATGTTGGCCTTTATGACAGTGGTCTTGTGTGTTAGATGTGTAGAGCCAAATGTGATGAAACTTGTCCCTCGGTTGAACCTTGATTCCAACCTGGGTACATTGTAGAGTGGCATTGGCCCCTTCGGGACACTCGTAGAACCGCTTAACCGCAGAGACACTTAATGAGTGGTGCTCACTGCTCGCTGTAGAGAGATTAAGAGGAAAAAAATGTTAACAATTAAGTTTGCTCGAATTTGATTTTTATGTGTTAATGTAGAACTACATTTGTAAAAAAAGTATATATTTTTTGTAGTAAAAGTTACAATTCACAAGTGTTGCCTTTTTATCGCCCTCACTCTTTGAATTGCAGCTTACTTTACATACTTTTGTTATGTCAAAGTGTTATGTTAAGTCATGTTAGAATCCTGGAAACGTACAGAGGAAGTTTTGAACACTTTATTTTTAACCAAAAAAAGTTTTGTATCAAAGCTTTTTTTTCCTATACAAGTTCTATACATAGAATTTAGTACAAGATTATAATTGTTCTATTAAATATTATACTTATTTATAATTATTTATATACATTTTAAACATAAAACCATATTTAGGAATTTCAAATGTAACAAATGTATTTGTAAAAAATATTTGGATTTAATTTTTACTTTTCACAATTGAATGCAGTAATGTTATCTTTGTTTATTTAGAAGCTTATTTTATAATAATATTTTAAAAGAATTAAAACAATATTTTATAAGAACTATGTTTTTTATTTTTATTTAGATATTATTTTTATCTATAATTATATAGTTAATTGTTGATAATGAACATAATTGTTTTTTATATTTACAAACTGGACATAGATTTTTAAGATTTAAATTTTCATTAACTAAAATTTCAAACATGCAGTCTGATCTACATTGAGTGCAGTTGTCACTGCATCTGTTTGTTATATTAATATCTTTGTATACACATGCGGATATTGAGAAGAAGGTTGCCAGATGGAGTCCATTTTGAAATTTCCCATCCTTTATTAGACCAAAACGACCTACACCCTAACTGCATAAACTGAAATAACTTAATGTTAACATTTATATCTAGGCGTTTGGCATAAATAATATATAATGATATAAACATTTAATAAATCTAAATTAATTTAATCAAAAAGACGAAACAAATGGGAGAGAAAGATTTCTCAATATATATAAATATTTCTTACATTTCAGAACTGACCGCTTGGTTTTACAACGTGTGTCTGTCTGGCTCGCTTTTGAGATCCATGTGCAATGTTCAAATGCTAACTTTTCATACATAAATGAGGGAATTGCATGTGTGTGATTCTCAGGAAGAGCAATAGGAAACGGCTTCTGTGTGATTACAAGCTGCTTAGGGCGGTGTGTCTGTTCTTGGCTCTCAAAGACACAATGTGATTCAAATCCTGCACTGTTATTCCTATAAACCTCATCCGTTCTTATATTCCCAATCAGTTCATAATTATCCGGCCAAGGGCTTCATTTCCCCCCTGTGAGATCCTGTACTGTGAAACCGCTCTGGTTTGCAAGCAGCTGTCAGGGGTCTGAAAACCGCTTTGTTGTGACTAACTTCAACCACTCATCTTCTCGCTGGACATAAATGTCCTCTATTTGAGATCTAGGTCATACTTGGATGAAGGGTTTGTTTTGAGAATGTTTGAGTTAGAGCCAATATAAACAGTTGATTTAAAAACAAAGTAATCAATTCATTCAACACAGACTGTAGGATAAATAACATGACAGAAGAAAATTTAAAGCTTAACCGTATCTGAGATTCTGCTTTGACGACTGAAAATAATATAAATTTGTAAGCAGAGACACGAATGATGCTTGCTTTAAAAGCAAGATTTAACATTCATTCTCCTGAACAAACATGTTTGTGTTTGAGCTGTAAAGTTGTCTAAATGTTTTTTCTTTTGGTTATGCATTACTATTTAAGTGGTTTTAGTGGCTTTTAAAAGTTAAACGTTTAAGTTTTGTTAAATCTTTAAGTTGTTTTGCTCTATTTAGTTCAACTAAATATTTTTATGATGTTTGCTATAAAGTTATATTTCACCCAAAAATATTCATTATGTCATCACTAACACACTCTCCCCCCATTTCATTCCTGTATGACCTTCTTTCTTCTACATAACACAAGATGTTTTGACATAATCTAAAAACATGGTCACCATTGGTTTAGATTTTAAACACCCAAAACTACTGCAATTAGGGCTGTTGGATTTTTGTTGCCAACATTCTTCAAAATATCTTATTTTTGGTTCTGCGGAAAAAAGAAAGAAATTCAGGTTTGTAATGATAACATGTTGTGTAAATGATGAAAGAACTTTTAGGGCAATACTGCAAATATCCAATTTGTGACACATACACATTTTGGTTTTGTTTTGCAAACTTGGGGAAAAAGTTCAATAGTTTTCATTTGAAAGCACATCACAGGTGCTTCTGAGACTATGGAGAAATGGCAATAAAATGTCTAGTGCCTGAGGGTATCTGTCTGAAAATGTGTTTATCTGTCTCATCTGTTACATTGACATCTTCAGCATCATCAAGACTTTTTACAGAATAGAATGCCTTATAGAAATACTGCCAAATAATGTTTTAAGACATGTTTTAAGATTAAGGGCTTTGGAAATGTATTAGTTGTGGCAGCAGAAGTTTGTAAAAATAGCAAATTAACTGACCAAGTTGAAAAATTAAGATGCAATGTCAATAAAATGTTTGATGCAGAGGCATGGAAAGGTTATATCACGAGGGTTGGAACGTATTTATATTTTGGAATGACAACCCCCCCCCCCCCCACATGTGTTCACAGGTAGTTTCTCAGAGACTTTCTGTATCAGTGTTTATGTAAGAACTTCATTAGAGGTGTTAATGAAAACCGCGGGGGACTGAGTAACCTCCTCCCCCTCTGCAAAGAGGAGAACAGTGAGGGACCGTCCCGTTTCATCAAGTAGTGTTTCCTATATTAAAATATGTTTTTTTTTAATTTAAAGAATCTTTTCTGTGCTGATCTTATGTGAGAAGTGTTACATTTAACCCACAGTTTTGTTGAATGAGAAACAAGGTTAGTAAAACCAACAGACAGATTTTTCTTTTCTTGAAATTATGTTTTAAAACATTTTCTCAATACTATTGAACAGATTATATTGAGGTGTGAGATAACATTCAGAATTAAATCTTGAGGTTAGGGGACTGTTTTAAATTCATAACCGCAAGTATGAGAAATAACAATATTGTTGCTTGTATCAATGATCATCAAGGCTTGTTCTTTCGTGTGATTTCTCCACGCTTGTTGAAGAAACTGTTTGCTCATTATGACAGTAAAAGTCGATGTGGATCTCCTCATGAGGATTTACAAACACAGGGGGTCAAGAATGTAATTCAGAAGAAATATCCAGGCCGTCTCCCTGATTCTTTTCATCTGGCATCATCGTCCCTTTCCTCTATCCCTCACTATGCAAAACCATCAGAGCTAACTTCTCAGTTTTGGTTATAAGGAAACAATCTGTCGTTTTCTTCTTAATGTGATGAGGAAGTGAACATAGTTAGGAATAAATCAATACCCCCAATATAGAGAAGTGATCTATTGGGTAACAACAGTTGCCTCTTCTGCACAAGATCTACATCCCAAACCATTGTCCTATAGACCTGATGCTCTTAAACCAGCACAAATCCATATAATGATGGGATGGATGATGTCCAGGGGTCAATGAGTTTATTTCCAGAAGCCGGGTTGGATGAATTGCTTTAAAAAGTGATTATTGTTTTTGATATTCAAAGGGTTATTGTGGTTGAACACAATAGTGTGTGTGTGTGTGTGTGTGTGTGTGTGTGTGTGTGTGTGTGTGTGTGTGTGTGTGTGTGTGTGTGTGTGTGTGTGTGTGTGTGTGTGTGTGTGTGTGTGTGTGTGTGTGTGTGTGTGTGTGTTCTTGTGTGGGTTCTTGTGTGTCAATGAGGAAGGAAGTGTCTAAACAAAGCTTAGTTTCTACTTAGGCAATGCCATATTAACAAATGCAGGAGTTTAAAATTCCATTTCAAAAACTGAGCCTTATCATTTCTATATTCATGTATGGGATTACACTATATACAGTGACGTCATCGCTGCTCACCTGTCCATTTTGCACTGAGACAAACTTTTTAAATTAAACCCCGATAGAACACATTGTGTTATCAAATTGTGTAACACAAAATTCACATTATTTATTTATTGCACAAAAATGCAAGTTTGTGTGGTTTGTGTACACGCCCCCCCGCAGCCAATCACAGAAGCCGTTTGGGTTGAACGTCACGGTGCGTGATTAATATTCATGAGCTCAGCCGTGTCCATAATAAGATCACACGACAGATGTTTTAAAACATGTGCGGCGGAATCCGATCTGAGTTTTGACACTTTAACGTTGTTTAAAAACACTGTCCAAACTGTTATAAATATGACGTTTTGCAATCTAAAAGTGGCAAAAAAATAAAAAAATAAACTATTTAATAATATTTATTTTGAGCACTTGTCACAAGTATATGACAATGTCTTAATATTGTTTAAAAGTTAAGAAAAAGAAACTTTACAATATCTGAATAACTCACGCAACGAGACGCGTCTCAAACGCGTGACGTAATCACAGAGTAACGCGACGCACGCACACGCATAACAGCGCTGACAGCACGCAAACACGCAATTACAAACAGAGCCTGTGGTTTATTTACCTTTAACAGCAATAAAGAGATGAAAGCAAAGCCACATATGTGTAAGTAAATCCATTTGTACGTCTTCAGTGTATATCCAAAGTTCCTGACAGTATCTCCAGCTGTTAAGATGTAATTCTTCCTTTTATTCCTCAATGATGTTAACTTCGTTTCTTTCTTTGAGAAGGTGAAACATCTCACAATGACTTTAGATGTGAGACAGAAGAGCAAGGCACACTGCTTCACACTCTCTCTCCTCCCTTCTGATCAACTCCACCCACCCTGACCACATGCATGCTGTTCCCTTTAACACATCTGACAGAAGTAACATCAACATAGGCATCAAAACTATTTTCACATAATAGGATTTCATTATTGTGTTGTATCATGTATTGCACTTAAATAAAAACACCCAACATTGGAAATTACAAATAACTATTAGCCACACAAAAGAGTAAAATTCACAGTGTGTGAGTCTTATAAAAATAAACTGCCGTGGATATTTATTACTTGATACATTTACTATAGTCACATAACATTACTATAATTAATACTTTATACTGCAGTGTTTTGTATAAACAGTACTTAAAAAGAAAAATAATCTTACATTATTATACATTACATTATTATGGTGCTAAATTGGATCCTGGAAGTGTTCAGTTATGAGCATTGTTCTAAATATCTTTCTCTCTGTTATGCAAAAAATATATACATGTCATTTTAGTCAACTATCCACTGAAGATTTCTGTTCTTAGCATTTTCAAGAGCTTTTTTATTTATTAAAAAAAAAGATTTTTTGAAGTCTAACGCTCTTTTGATCAATCTCAGAGACTTGGATTCAACGCTTTGTTTTTATTTATCTCAATGTTAAACACAAGATAGTTTGAGTTTTGACGAGACATTGTAGGTATTTGATAGAATGAAACACCAGAAGAAACATCAGTGACATCCCCCCATTCTCACACTGTCGAGTTATGCAAATGATATTCAAACTTGTTACACCAGTTCAAAACCATGATACCATGAGATAAAGGTTATTTCACTGTCTGTGTGAAATATGCAGATAGGATCATCAGACTGTAACATTAGTTACTTACTGGACAACTAGAAAAACTAAGCAATGTCAATCAATGATCTCTATACCATTCAAATACAAAGGAACAAACATTTGTTTTTATTTATTTTTAATATTTTACAATAACAAAATGCTTCATGCTTTCCCTTATTATTTAATTTCATTTTTCACTTTAGTAACAGATTTACTTTTAGTTAATCATTTGTCATTGTTTCCACAGACGTCAACCATCGTGTGGGTGAGCATCATCGATGAAAACGATAACGCTCCAGAGTTTCCGGAGGAAGAGTACGTAACAGAACTCAGAGAGGGTCCAAACACTGTGGGTGCCACCATCGCCACGGTAACAGCCATCGACCCTGATGAGGGAGTCAATGGAACCATCCGCTATGCCATCTCTAAGGGAAACCTGGCACAGACCTTTCAGATCAGTGAAATATCGGTGAGGAGTGGAAATGATGGTCACTTGCTTGTACACATCCCAAGGGCATGTAAATGTTACAGGAAAACAAGTAACCCTAATATTTATGATTGACTTGACAACCATCCTTCCAAAACCTTGTATTTCTAAATATGCTTCTATCTGTTGAATTGGGAAAGACATGGACAGCACAGCATTTAATAATTTCAGAAAACGCAAAGTTGACAAGCACTTTTTAATACTTTTTGGATAGATTTTACACAAAACCCAATCATAAAGGGGAACTTATAATAATAATTAATGAGAGAGTTTGACTTATTTTTGTAGCTTTGTTAAATAAGCTCTACATCAATGCAACGGAAATATGTAGACAAATATTTTGAATAGACACTTTGTTTAGTTCTTGTGCTGTTTCTCAGTTTCAACGTGTTATAAACCACACTTGTTATGAACCACAAAGCAGAAAAACTAGTTTTGTGCCAACAGTCAAAATGTTTTCGGGGTTCAAGTGCAGTGCTAACATTTCACTTGTGTTTACTTTTCATTTTTCAAACAAAAGGTTATTTAGTGTTATTTGAAATATACCATGGAAATAATGCTGATGAACGGGAACAAAAATAATCAGAAATTGGCATTAAGCAGTTTGTTGTAAAATTGGGTGTGTGTTTACACTGTGTGTCCACAGGGTAAGATTGTGGTCATAAAGCAGTTGGATTATGAAATCAGTAATGGTCATTACGTTCTGACGGTCACAGCCACAGACCAGTGTCCTATACCTCAGTTTAGACTCACCTCCACAACCACTGTGAGTTCACATCTGCAACAAATGTTTATACACCCTGTGTCTCTTTTAATCCACACACACACAATGCTGTGTTTGTCCTCTTTGCAGGTCCTGGTAAATGTTGTGGATGTAAACGATAACGCACCCATTTTCCCAAATGTGTTCGAGGGACCGTTTGAAATTACGGAGGGTCAGCCGGGTCCACGAGTCTGGACAGTTAAAGCCACGGATGCTGACTCGGGATCCAACGGGAAAGTGGAGTACAGCATCACGGCAGGGGACCTGAAAAGTGTGTTTGTGTGATGGATAACCTTTTTGTGTTTGTTGTTCTGCTTTGGTCTGATCTCTTTGTTTGTCTTTGTGGGCTCAGATGAGTTTGTTATCTCATCGGTTGAGGGCGAGTTGAGAGTAAGGAGAGACGTTGAACTTGACAGAGAAACCATCTCTTATTACAACATCACTATAACGGCTAAAGATCTTGGAACGCCTGCACAGAGCGCCATGGTGCACACACACAAACATTAATAAATTTTGCTTATCTGTGTTTGTTTCTGTTATTATTAATGAAATTGTTCTTGCACATCAGGTTGTGGTGGGCGTGCAGGTATTGGACATTAATGATAATGACCCGGTACTGATCAACTTACCGTTTAATACCAGTGTGAGCGAGAGTGCACCGGTCCACACCTCCATCACTCAGGTGCGAGCGTATGACTCTGACAGCGGCCACAATGCTCTGCTCACGTACAATATTACTGCTGGCAATACTGATGGAGCGTTCTACATTAATGAGACGGTGAGGATGTCAATGGTCGAATTGATTTAGAGTTTGAAGAGCCATGGTAGTTTTGATATATGTGCTTCTGTTTTCAGTCAGGAGTGGTTCAGGTGAACAGGCCACTGGACAGAGAGAGAGTGCCTGAATATCGGCTAACCATCACTGTCAAGGACAACCCTGACAATCCCCGCATCGCCCGCAGGGTAAATAACATCACATAAAACAACACAACATTCACCTAGAGGGTAACTAAACACTACACCACACGACAGCACAACATCTGGAACTCTTTTAGGTTAACTAATACCATACAACTACCAAAATCCCTGAAGGGTAACTTACAACACACAAAATGCTGGAAGGGTAACTAACACCACACAATACCCAAAACACCATAAAACATAACTCTACAACACCTTAAAGCTATTAAGGGTAACTAACACTACACAATTCCAAAACACCCATAGGGTAACCAATACAACACCTAAAAATCCAGTGGGGTGACTAACACCACACAACACCCAAAATGTCAGTAGGGTAACTAGCACTACGCAACATAACTGCACAGCACCAAAAAAGCCTGCAGGGTAACTATCCCAACACAACATAACTAAACAGTACAACACTCAAAACACCTTCAGGGTAACTAACACCACAAATTATCCAAAAGGCCCAAAGGGCAACATCACAAAAGCTGCACAACATCCAAAACACCTGCAGGGCCGGTAACACCACACAACACCCAAAATGCTCACACGGCAACTGTCACAACATAACTGCACAACATCCAAAACACCTGCAGGGCAGGTAACACCACACAACACCCAAAAGGCCTGCGGGGTCAGTGACACCTCACAAAACACCAAAAGCATGAATCCAGAAATTAAAAAGCTCTCCTCCACTCAGGACTCAGAGTTGTTTGTGGTGACAATTCTGGATGTGAACGACAATAGACCCATCTTCAGTCAACCCAGCTACAGAGGGGAGATCAGCGAGAATTCACCCGCAGGTAATAGCACGGTTCTCATGTGTTAACTGCTAGTTCTGACAACCACTTCCTGACTCTGCAATGAAAGATTGTATAGAGATGTTTTTCAGAAAGAGGTGTGAAAGGCCGGTCTTTCGTAGAGATGAATTAGAAGAATGTGTTTTCCTGATCATGTTGTTTTTGCACCTGTTGTTTAATTAACTGTTACATGGCAAAATTCCAAAATAGAATAGGCAAGACTATATGGAATCTCTCTCTCTCTCTCTCTCTCTCTCTCTCTCTCTCTCTCTCTCTCTCTCTCTCTCTCTCTCTCTCTCTCTCTCTCTCTCTCTCTCTCTCTCTCTCTCTCTCTCTCTCTCTCTCTCTCTCTCTCTCTCTCTCTCTCTCGCTCTCTCACTCTCTCAGGCACAACTGTGGTGATTCTGAATGGACCTGTTCTGGCAGAGGACAGAGACATTGGGGAGAATGCAGTGGTGAGATATCGTCTCCTTGGGGCCAGAGTTGATCTCTTTTCTGCAGATCCTCTCACTGGTAAGACTGGTGATAGTTCACCCAAAAATTAAAACAATATCATAACTTACTGACTCCATGTCATGTCATTTGCAGAACACAAATAAGAAGTAAAATAAAAGCAATATGAACAAAAGGAATAATATGTTCTCTCTTTCCCTCAGGGGTGGTGTCGGTGCGTGGGGGTGCTGTGCTGGACAGGGAGGCTTTCTCTGAGCCGCGGGTGGAGCTCTTTCTGCTCGGGGAGGATGTGGGGGCGTTGAACAGCAGTGTTCCACTCACCATAACCATCCTCGACAAGAACGACAACCCACCCGTCTTTAATCCTTCCAGTTTCACTATTCACCTGCCTGAAAACAGCCCCACCGGTGAGTGACAGGAAAAGTGGATCAACTGGTAGAGAAACTGGTTTGATCTGATATGCTGGTTGTCCTTACAGATTTAAGTGAAAGTAGCCATAGGCCAAACCTGCAAATGAAATAAATATAAAGGACATAAATATATACTCTAGCAAAACATTTAACTTTAAAAAGATCAAATTGATTGTATTGTCAGGTGTGGTGGTGACGCAGCTCTCAGCGAGTGATGCTGATGCAGGCTCCAACGCTTGGCTTCAATATCGTTTAGACAGTGGTGCTCAGGACCGTTTCATCGTGGATGCTCTCTCTGGTGCTGTCCAGGTTGGCAATGCTACACTGGACCGAGAGGAGCGCAGCTCGTATCGCCTGGTCGTCATAGCCACTGACCGGGGCACTCCAACTCTCTCAGGCACAGCTACGCTCTCTGTCGTTCTGGACGATGTTAATGATTCTCGTCCCCAGTTCATTCGTCCCGTCCAGACGATAAGCGTGAACGAGTCCACTCCGCTGGGAGAGGTGGTCGCCACACTGACTGCTGAGGACCCTGACCTACGGCCTCGTCTAGAGTATTACATCATCTCTGTTGAAGCAAAGGATGATGGGAATAAACCGGTGGATGGATTACAGCAATCGTTTGGAATTGACTTTCACACAGGTTAGTTTAATATGTTTTACGTTTCATTTGACATTAATTACATTTGTATTCAAAGAGAGCATTTTATAATCTGTTTCTGATCCAAAAAATAACAGGTAATATAATAATTACAAATATTTTAATTATAGAGTATTACAATAATAAAATTAACCATAGAGATATTTATTTATTTTATAATTAAATACACAATTTTATAGTAAAGTTTGCTCAGTTTTAAACTAATTTTCTCATTGTAGATTGGAAGCAGTGTAAAATGTTGGAATCCCATTTGTGTACAGTATCTTAATTAATACTATATTCTATGTTTTGGTTTAAAGGTGCTGTATTTGTACGAAACCCCTTAAATAGAGAGCTGGTAGCCACTTTTGAGATCATAGTTTCAGTTCATGACAATGCCAGTGAAGTGATTGACATGTCTGTCAGCATCCCCAATGGTAAGAGAGATGTCTTTTCTTTCATTTCTTCTATTTCCTTTTATTTTTTCCTAATGTTCCTCACCTCTCCGTGTTTCTCTCTCCACAGCCAAACTGACCATCAACATACTAGATGTAAATGACAACGCTCCTCGGTTTCGTCCTTTTGGGGTGACAAATTTCTCTGAGAGCATTTTAGAAGGTGCTCAGCCAGGTACAACACTGCTGTCTGTCACGGCTGTTGATCCTGACAAAGGACCGAACGGTCAGATCATCTATCAGCTGCTGCACCTGCCGCGTGGAGACTACATACGTCTTGAAGATCCATCCACAGGTTACATTTACACTGCATAAAAACCACAAAAGCAGAAATGCCAATGTCTGTGACCATTGATTTCATGTGTTATAAAATCACAATTCAATACAAACATGATTTCATATCCACAGGTAAAATTGTGGCTAATCGAACGGTTGACTACGAACAGGTGCAGTGGTTAAACTTCACAGTTCGTGCTCAGGATCACGGCACACCTCCACGCTTCACTGAACTTCCTGTCTATCTGCGCATTGTAGATGTCAATGACAACAACCCTGTCTTTCAACAGCCTTTGTATCAGGTACATCACCATCACCATGACCTTCAAATTCATTTTAACAATGTATGTTTGAGGAAAGTGTGGGTAATACTTTACTATATGAGTAAAGTATACTAATGTAAATCTACTAAATCGACATTTGTAGCACTCAGTACTGCTTAAGATTTATGGCATTTTTAGTTTGAAGCATATAGCAGTAAACTTTTACATATACTTTATATTTAAAAAATAAATAAAGCATATTAATTTATTCCAATTATTATTATTATTAATTAGTAAAATGGTGGTTCTCTTAACAATTATTACGCATCTTATCACCGGCATGACTTTCTTCCGCCACAACAAAGGAAGATATTTTGAAGAATGTTTTGGTAAATGGCACATATTCAATTGATTGGTTTCATGTCCTTAGAATAGAAGTTTTCAAACTTTTCTCCAAATCAATGATAAGAAATTACAAAATTTGAATTACAAAAATGATGATAGAATGTTCATTTTCGGGTGAACTATCATTTTACAATTATATAAAATCATACTTATATTTTTCTTCTTTATTGTTACTTTCTTGACTTAATACTACCATTGTCCTAAGTGGGTAATAATTTTTATCCCTTAAAATAAGAGAAGGCTCAGTTAAATAGATATGAGTATGTTAAATCACTACTACTATTACATATTTATTACAAGGATAGCACACATATGTAGAGGATTATGCGAATGTTTAAATGCTGACGGATGAAAGTTGCATAGATTGCTCAATTTCAGAATATGTGTTTTACATGCAGAGATCCTTACCTGAAGACGTTGCACTTGGCACAATTATTGTGAGTGTCAGTGCGACCGATGCAGATTCCGGACTGTTCTCCGTTATAGAATATGGACTGGTGGACGGAGAGGGCAAGTTTGGCATCACACCCACTACGGTACGCGAGTGCACAAGTACAAAATATCACAAAAAGCGTTTTTGTATGTCAGTCAAGCCACAAAACACTATGTGTTTACATGTTTACAAGATTTTGTGTATTATGTTATCAGGGTGACATCTATATCCTGTCTCCGTTGGATAGAGAGACCAAAGACCGATACACTCTTACAGCCTATGCTAGGGACAATCCTGGTGGCAGCACCAACAATCGAAGAGAAAACTCTGTCCAGGTAAAACTGTATTTCCTTGTTTTTTAAGCAGGATCATACACTATAGCAAAAGCAAACTAAGAGAAAATAGTTGAAGCAACAGAGGCCCTGGCACAGACTCACTTCCTGTTCCTGTTAAAAGAGCATATGCAGAAAACATCAGCAAATGAGGTTTCACAAGAGTTTGGACTAGCTGAACGTTCAGTTCACACTTCCTCTGTTTTTCTGAGACTCTGATATTATGAGGAAGTGAGTTTTATAAAAGCAAAATAAGAGTATTTTAATCCCAGATCATTTCTTTGACATCCATAAGTCTGTCTTAAATGAATCGGCTGTATGATTAAGAAAATGTCTCTTTAAAAACATCCAGAAAGTAATATTTATTATATGATGTACAGTGATGAATAGCATTTTTACATGCCAACATTTAAATTTTTTGCACAGGAAATTTCAGTTTCATGTAAGCAGTTTGGTATTTGCACACCTAGTGAATCATTTTTTTTGTGCTACTCAATCTATCCCCGTTGTGTCTCTCTCTCTCAGGTGCAGGTGACAGTTCTGGATGTTAATGATTTTCGTCCACGTTTCTCAGAGAGGGTTTTCAGTACGAGTGTTTTTGAGAATGAGCCTGTTGGGACATCAGTGATTATGCTCACAGCAACAGACCTGGATGAGGGAGAGAATGCATTACTCACCTATAGTCTACAGGGTCCTAGAGCTGGTATAACAAATTACACACATATATAAAGAGACAAAACCTTTTGATTACATTTTAAAGATGGTTTTTCATATTTGCATATACCTTATATGTATGTACTTTGTACAGATGCATTTTCTCTGGACCCTGACACCGGGCTGATTCGTTCACTGCGATTGCTGCAGAGTTCCGAGAGGTTTAATCTGACAGTGGTGGCAACAGATCATGGCAGACCTCCACTTTGGGGCACAACAAGTCTCCAGATCACAGTCATAGATGTGAATGATAACAGGCCCATTTTTTTGCGTCCGTCTAATGGAACAATCATGCACATAAAAGAGGTGTGTGACTGTTGTTCTATTCTTAATCATGTCAGTGAAATGATTTTCATATTAAATGCACAGTTTGTTGTGCTTTATAGGGCTTGTCATCTGCTCAAATACACAGTACTGTTTTTTATATGGAGAGTTTTGTGTAGTTCTCCTTGCCATATATTGATGTCCTTATTTTGGGTCTTTTTGAGCAGAAGTGTTGAAATCAGTGATGTAAAAAAGATTATATTTTAAAATTGAGCAACTGAAGTTTCTCTTAAATGCATCAAAAGAGATTTTTAAGGGAATCTTCAAGAGCATTGATTTTAAATAAACAGTATGTTCAAAAATAGGAAGAAGGATACAAACATATTATTTCATTAAAACTGTGGGATTTGCATCACAATTCTATGTCAGTTTCAACAATTTTATATTACATTCACATTCAAACTCTTCAAAATTTATTTTTTAAAAGATCATATTTAGCCCTTATGAAATTTGTGTTCATCTTTTTTAAAAATGTTTACATTTTTGTGTAATTTGCATTGCAATGTATGTGTACTGGCCACTTTATGAATATATATTTTCTCATGAAACGAGGATGGATTTTCTTTAAGCCTGTATAAAATGAATCAATGTTTTGAACACAAAAAGGAACACGGTTTTACTACAGTTATTAAAAATATGTGACTGCAGTAGAAACATGGTTTTGCCAACAGTAATCAATACATCATAAAAAAAAAACATGGGACATTTTTGTAAGGAAGGATTCGTACTCAAAGTAATAGTTTGGTATTTATCAGGTTAAATTCCTATAGTCTCTACTCCCGTCCTCAAAAGTCTGCAACCCACCTGAGAATGCAAGGTGATTGAAATGGTTTGTATAAATAATTTCAGGAAAAGCCTCCTGGACTGGTGGTGTTTGAAGTGTTGGCTACAGATGAGGATAAGGGAGTGAACGGAGAGGTTCGGTACAGCTTCCTCCAGACTGGAGCTGGAAACAGAGACTGGGAGAACTTCCATATTGATGCTGTGACAGGAGTGATCACCACTGCCGTTAAACTGGACAGAGAAAAACAAGCCTTGTACAGCGTGAGTGTCCACGTTTCTTTCCTTTTTCTTCCTTTCCTTTTTTTCTTTCATGTTAAAATGTTTATGACTTTGTGTAGCTGGTCGTGGTGGCGTATGATCTCGGTCAGCCGGTTCCATATGAGACCATGCAGCCCTTACAGGTGGCTCTGTCTGACATCGATGACAATGAACCTGTCTTTCTTAAACCTCCGGTAAGGTTTATCACATTCAATCACATCTTTTTACATCATGCTTTTAACAAGTACACTTTCCAATCATTTACAATACAATGTTTGTGTTTCATGCGTCTCAGAGAGGAAGTTTACCCTATCAATCCCTGTCGGTCCCTGAGCATTCCCCTCCCGGTACAGTTGTGGGTAATGTGACCGGCGCGGTTGATGCTGATGAGGGCTCCAATGCTGTCGTCTACTATTTCATTGCAGGTGAAACCTCTGTGTTATTATCATTGTCCGATGCTTGAAATATTCCAGGCCAGAAGTACTAGATGCAGAGTAAATGGATATTATTACAGGACAGAAGGTCAAGAGTCTTTCCTAATAGAACATTTCTGCATAGAGTTAGCAATAAAGTGCTCAGTTTGCACAATAACAGTTGCATCACCGCACGCCAAAATTCACATTTCTGAGAAACCAACCCATGTGAACGTTGCATTGACCCCAATACCTGTTTTTTCTTTAGGGGGTGATACCGATGGAAACTTTGGCATGAGTGTGGCTGGTGTTTTACGGGTCAAGAAAGATTTGGATCGGGAGGAAGTCCCAGTGTATTCTATAATTGTTAAAGCCTCAAGCAACCGCAACTGGTCCCCTCCAAGAGGTCAGAGGTCACAGCGGGCACAAATTCTGGACCCAAGCCGTGACCCCACATTGCAAGAAGTAAGAATCTTTCTAGAAGACATCAATGACAAATCTCCTATATTCACCAAGGCGGACTACACAACAGGTAAGGCCAAAGTGTTTGTGTGCGTGAGCCTTTGAATGCCTCCTAAAATTCACAATCTGGTGTTTGAATTGAACTACAAGTTAAAAAAGAAAAGGAATGAAAAGAAATTCCCTGAACTCGTTTTGTGTTGTTTTCTTTTTGTCAGGTGTTGCTGCAGATGCGAAGGTTGGCTCAGATCTGATCCGGGTCAAGGCGGTCGATAACGACATTTCAAACAACAGTCTCGTTCTGTATCACATTCTGTCTATTCGCTACTTCAAGCGCCAGTCCAATGACTCTGAAGACATGGGCAATGTCTTTATCATCGGTTTGTGTGCACTACTCACTCTGTGATGATTGAAGATCAAATCATGTGTCTTTTAAAAAAAAAAAAAGGGTGTGCTGCTTCACATGAAGGCTGATGATTTTCTGCAAGATAATACAATCAACCCTTCAGAACCTCCTAGAAAAACTAGAACACCTTGGCATTCACCCCAAACATCTCAAAAACACTTTAGTAACTACAGAGAAAGGCTCTAGCACCTACTCCAGCAACCATGTAGCAATGCATTAGTAACCACTCAACACACTTTACTACCACAAAAAAGCTCTACCAAACAAAAAAAAAGGACACCAGTAACCATGCAACAACGCTCAAGCAACCACTCAAAACACGTCACAATCCACATAGTAATGCTCTGCTTTGGCTGTTGATAATTTTTTAGAAATACATTTAAGAAAATGTATGTTACTTTTCTTTATTATTCAGGAGAGACTGATGGAATCATCCGGACATTTGATCTTTTTATGGCATATGATCCGGGATATTTCATTGTGGAGGTGTTGGCTAGAGATCTGGCTGGGCACAGCGACATTGCTAAGGTGGGCATTTATATCCTAAAAGACGACCAGCGTGTGAAAATCGTCATTAATGAGATACCAGAGCGGGTCCGGCTGTTCCAGGAAGAGTTTATAAACCTTTTGTCAAATATCACAGGAGCCATTGTCAACACTGATGACGTGCAGGTAACTATACCTTTTGCAAATTGATTTTACTTAAAATATGTGTTGTGTCACAGAACTTAATTTTAACCATATCATTTCATGACACTTTTATTATTTTTATACTGATGTGTCAATCATCTTTTACATCACTGATTATATACAATAATTTAAATGTTTTTTTCATAGTTTCATGTTGATAAAAAGGGACGAGTGAACTTCGCTCAAACCGATGTATTGATTCATGTGGTCAACAAGCAGACCAACAGTATTCTGGACGTGGAGAAGTAAATGGCCTGTTAATAATCTGATTAAAAATTTTGATTCTATATTTCATTGCTCCATTTATTCATTCTTTGTTTGATTTTCAGAGTGATTCAGATGATTGATGAAAATAAAGAGCAGCTGAGGAATCTGTTCAGAAACTACAACGTTCTAGATGTTCAGCCGGCAGTGACCATACGTGCACCAGATGACCTAACCACATTACAGGTGTTTGTTTGTCGGCATGGATTTGTTAAATCAGAAATACAGTCATACAGAGTATGAACACACTTTATGATTTCTGTTTTTCAGATGGCTATTATCATCTTGGCAGTTTTACTCTTTATGGCAGCCATGTTGTTTATCTTGATGAACTGGTATTACCGCACAGTGTAAGTGTTCTGATGCCTGCAATGGATTTGTGCCACAAATATAAATAGGTGTGCCATACAATATGTTAAAAACGTTTTATATATAAATATATAAAAGATTTTTTGGGGAAATAGCAGCACATTCTGTTCTGATACTATAAACTACCTGGGGTTTGAACTTGCTTGGGAAAATCAGGCTGTTTAAATTGATACTCCACCAAAAAAAAAAAAGTCTGCTTTTAACAATCCCTTTTAGATTGTTCCAAACATGCATAATTTGTGTTCCATCACAAAGATTGATATTTAGAAAAAGTTCAGCTGCTCATATTCAGGGGCACTACCACCATAGGAGAAAAAATGAAACTGTTGTGTAAGGAGTTTTGGTTCAGAAACTAACAGTACAAAATTCACAAAGTCACAATTTGATTTCAATATAAGAAAAACATACCCTACTCAGAAAATACCCACCTGACCTATCTTCGATAAGCATCTGTTTGCATGTTTGTGTTTTTTTTCAAAGGCACAAGAGGAAGTTGAAGGCAATTGTTGCCGGCTCCACAGGTAAGCTGCAGAGAAGGTCTGGTTCCTCTGAGAGCAGGAAATAATACATACAAGTGTCACGTAAACCGAGAAGTTAGATAAATGTGGCTTTGTGTTTGTGTCATTACTGTAACAGTGTGTTTGGTCATTGTTTCTCTCTCTGCAGGAAATCAGGGGATGATGGATATTCTAGACATGCCTAACACTAACAAGTACTCATTTGAAGGGTAAGAGATAAAAACGGACAAACACAGCCATGTCTATTTCTAGTTCTTGTTTTTTACTGAAAGACAGTGTCTGAAAGGTTTTGCGTCAGAGATGAGTTTCTTTAGAATTCACTCATTTGCTTAATTGTTATTTTTACACACTGATCTGTTTGCATGTATACAAAGCTTTAGGCTGCAAAAGCGCAAAAACAGAAACGTGCAACAGGTTTTGCAAGCCCTTGTTTCATCATTAGATCTGCTTCCTTCTGTTTAAACTGTGATCTTCATCTCAGATGCCGTATCTGGTTCTGATGTTAACATAATCACTTGTATAGTAAGCGTGCAATTTATCTGTGCAACTAAAAAAATGCGGCAATGTCAAGACGTAATATTCGAAACACAACCTTTAAGAACAGTTCCACCGTGAGGTCAATAAATATTTGATTACCATGTGATTTGGCATGTTCTCGCACTTAGAAATCATGGAGGCGTCTAAAATTTTCAGCATATGTGCATTTCCACTGTTAGAGACAGAGTTTAAAAAGAAAAAACCACATTGTATGATTCGTTAACAATGTATTTGTAAATTACTGCACCAATAAGTATTTGACCACTTGAGTCAAAAAATATATATATTTGGTATAGAAGCCTGTGTTAACAGTTACAGAGTTCAAACAGTTTCTGTAGCTCTTCTCCATATTTGCATACAATGCAGAAGGGATTTTCAATTAGATTTAGGTCTGGTGACTGGCTAGGCCAATGCAGAACCTTCATATGCTTCTTATGGAGGCACTTCTTGGTTTCCTTGGTTGTGTGTTTTGGGTCTTTGTTATGTTGGAAACCCCAGCCACATCCCATCTTTAATGTTCTGACTTAGAAAAAGGTTTTTTTTGCCTAATATCTCACAATCCATGGGAATTCCAGCGAATTGAGTTAAGACCACAAAAACTTTGGTCTCATCTGACCACAGGACTTTCTCCCATGACTCCTCTGGATCATCCAAATGGTCCCTGACAAACTTCAGACTGTAGCAGGAGAACCTTCCGTGTAATGCTTAATTTTAAACCATGACGTCTTTTTGTATTACTGATAGTAGCCTTGAAAAACGGTGGTCCCAGCTCTTTTCATGGCATTGACCAACTCCTACCGTTTAGTTCTGTGCTGATTCTTTACCATTCTTAGCATCATTGATACCACACAAGGACAGATCTTAAGTGGCACCCCAGTCTGAGGAACATTGACAGTCTTCATTAGACTCTTCCATTTTTTGACAATTGCTCCAACAATTTTTCACCCAGGTGCTTTGCAATTTCCCTGTAGCCTTTTCTAGCTTTTTCGAGGTCTAAAATTTTGTCTCTTGTCTCTTTTGACAGCAACGTTTTGCCCATGTTGTTACTTAGACTTCTGACTGATTGTGGGGTGCACAGGTGACTTCGTGAAAGATACAGACCTCAAACAGTTGCTACTAATGTAGAATCATGGCTGATCAGCAAGGGATAAAATACTTGTTTGACACAGTAATTTGTAAATTTATTGATAAAAAATGATTTCCAAGTAGGAGAACTTCTCAAAATCAGACAAAATCTCAGGCTTACTGACCTTACTGTAGCTCTCAAGCTGCTATGGGTACACAACCAGACACATCTGTATTCTTATGACTTCTTTGATTATGCACTGGACTGAGGCATTTTTCTAACATATTTTGATCAAAAATGTTATTTTGCTGTGTCTGTTTGTAGAGCAAATCCCGTGTGGCTGGATCCTTTCTGCAGGAATCTGGAGTTAGCTGCTCAAGCAGAACACGAGGACGATCTGCCTGAAGATCTGAGTGATATCACAGACCTGTGGAACAGCCCAGCTCGCACACATGTAATACACTCCATAATAAACTTGACATGATCTAGTTTTCTAGTCATCTAAGATGATATTTTAACTGTATGTAGGGTACATTTGGTCGTGAGCCTCAGGCCTCCAAACCAGAAGATGACCGATATCTACGAGCTGCTATTCAGGAGTATGATAACATCGCCAAACTAGGACAGATCATGAGAGAGGGGCCAATCAAGGTGAGAACATTCACAAGTTCACAAAAACCTAAAGAACATAGGAAACAAGCAAACCAAGTAAAACCTTGGATTGCAAGCAATTAATAAACAATTTAAAACTAAACTAAATATAGCAGACATTGAATGAAAAATAATAATACATGTGATTGACTCCTGAAAATAAGTCTTTTATTTATGTTTATTATCCTAAAAACAAGTCCTAATGTGAACATGGGAAATTTTGAATATGATATTGAAGCGGGATCATATTAGTACTAAAAGACATCACATGACAAATCCTGCCATCCAATCAGGGCTCGCTGCTCAATGTGGTTCTGGATGACTATCTGAGACTCAAGAAGCTGTGTGCCGCCCGTCTGGTCAACAAGTTAACCAGCCAGGGTGACCAATCATCAGTCACAGAGGTGGGAGATGTAACAGGGTGCTGTGTTAGCCTTTTATGACACTCCTTTTCCTCACTGCTGGCTGACCCTATCCTATCAGATTCATCCCTGGAATCTTACTGCTGTCCTTCTGGTTTAACTTCCGTTTCTATTCCACATGACCCTGATGTTTCCTACATGTGTATTTCATCTTAGCGCTCTTCGCAGACTGCTGCCTTGTGTGCAGTGTGAAGTGAGACACTTTATAATGTTGTTGATCTTTATGTTTCTTCTTCCTCCCTACACCCATGCATTCTTTCACCATTGCTTTCTTAATTTCATCCCCCATCTTCTCTCAGCTGATCCAGAGCGACGTGGACGACGAAGACGACGAGCGCGTCGGTCGAGGTACCCTACGATTTAAGCACAAGCTCCCTATCGAGCTAAGGGGCCCAGACGGTGTCCATGCTGTCCACGGCAGCACGGGCACGCTTTTGACCTCTGACCTCAACAGCCTTCCTGAGGATGACCAGCGGGCCCTGGCACGCTCCCTTGAAGCTCTGCACGCCGATGGCGGACTTTACGCGGAGCGGAATGCCCGAACAGAATCCGCAAAGTCCACGCCGCTACACAGGAACAAGGGCAGCGACACTCTCTCTGGAAGTCCCTTAGAGATCACGGAGTTATGACTAGCAGAGGCCTCACTGGTTTGAGAACAGCGCGCACGCCACTCCTGGCTCACGGTAGCACATCCCAAAGGTGTTGAGAGGGTCGGGTCAGGCGTGAGGGGTGTGTGCAGGTGTGTGTGGAATTAGAAAAACCCACTCGAGGGCTCCGGAGGCCCTTAGAGGAATTTGTCAGAGCTTTTTTAAGAGACTCTCAACTACACACCCTGACCATGCAAGAAGAAATGAATGCGCTCTCAGACCAGTGGAAGGCCGAACACAGACTCTAGTTTTATTTAGTTATTTTTTAAATATTTGATGTAAAGATTTGTGAAGATTTTCACACTGTGATTAACCCTGGGTTAACATCTTTTTAACCCGGGCCAAACAGCACTTTTAAAACTTTGATGTGCTAACAAGCAACTGAGAACTAAACAACAGTTGTCTCAGTAAACATTTATGCACTTTGAATCACTGCTGTTTAGTTTTAGTTTCTGAAGGTAGAGTTGAAAAAAGTTGAACAGTTTTTTAAAGATGCAGTTTTTTTAAATGCATTCTTCAGCAATCCTTGTGTTCTCGGTCTATGTCATTATCAACCATCAAAGTTCCAATATTCAAGAACACAAGTACAGAGAATGCATTAAAGTACCTGCATCAAATGCAGACATCTGCATACCAAACCCATTCAAAGAAATTGTGCGGCGTGTGCATCTAAATTTTACTCTTCTGAAGTCTCCCAAGAATACAAGTCTGTTCTTTGCATTGCTAGATTTGAGAAATTAGTCGACATTAATTAAATTTTTCCTCAATATCTGATTTTTGTTTATTTTATTTGTAAGGAAAGGTACTTCTCAAGACTCCTGAAGTCAAGTTTTATTTCACTCAAATAATTCAGTTCCGCAAATCAGCCTGCTTGTGAAACCCGGGTGAAGAATGAATGATGAAATAACCCAGAATAATGTTAATCCAGGGTTACACAGATACAAATTTGGAGTGAAAAGCCCATATTATATAAAGTTAATAGGGAAAAAATAGACTGTACAGCAAGCTGCTTTTCCTGCAGTGCTTCACAGATGTGAAGAAATCAGAACAGTTTTTAAAGAAAAAACTAAGAATTTCAACACATTGAAAACTTTGATAAAACTCATCGGCAAAACTTTCCAAACAGAGACTCCTTTTCAGTACAGAAAATACATTTGGACAAAGTTATTTCATGGACCAATGAGGAAAATGACCAAACACTGTTTCCACTGAACGTACAGGGGCCAGAGGTTTGTGTCAGATGGACTGCAACAAAAACGCTCATTTCATTTTTGCTTGAACCAGGAGACCTCATGTCATGTGTTTCTAAGAACGGCAGTGAAACTAAACAAGGGCATTAAAGCTTGAGGTTACAGGAAATCAGATACTTCTGGACTCAAACTGAACTTTAAAAAAAGAATAAAGTCAACCTGTCAAAAATATATAGTCAAGTTAACACGGTTCTGCCCAGCCTGAGAAGACGAAAATACCATGACTTTATTTTTCTTTAAGTTTTTTGATATGTATTTAAAAAAGAATACAAACACTATTTTTGAAAAAGAGAAAACTGATGACCTACCAAACTCAGTGTATATGGTTATATAAGTGTATTTATTTTTAACTTCTTTTATATCAGATTGTTTTATTGGTCAAGTATGTTGTCAGTATGGCATTAATTTTTATATTTCTCTTTTTGTAAGGATTTCTTTTGTGGTCATTTTTGTCTGGTCACCAGAGTTGAGACTGTCGATGGAAAGTCTTTGTGGGTCATGTTGAAATAAAGGAAGTATGAAACTATTTTGCCTCCAGGTCATGAACATCAGAAATTGACCACAGCATTCCTTTGTTTTGCTGCACATTTTCAGGATATTAAAGACAGCATGTGACTAATGTTTGCATACAGTGCAGAAACTCTGCATTAAGACAAACTGTATGTTTTAACAAAACTGAATGATCTTAGTTTTTTGTTGTGTATGTATGTAGTTTTTAAACTAAAACTCAAACCATATATGCAGATTTATAATTTAGAAAAATTACAGAACCCATGAGATATGAGGAATATGTGTTGTTTCTGCTGTCAGAATAAAGTATAAATGGGTATATGTAGTTACATCGTGACAAATATTTTTCCAAGAGTTTGTCTGACATCTTGTGGCATTATTATGGTAATACATAACTTTTTCCTTCAGTTCTATCAAAACAATAAGATGCAAAAAAAACTCCAGGGATAATTTTAGCCACATCAAACTTTATTGACTTCTAAAAAAAGTGAAAATGAATGGATAATATACTTCAGAAATAGCCTTTGATTGGTTCTGTATCAAAGATGATTCCTGATTAGCTGAGAAGTTCAAGACAATATCACAGTCCAATCAAATGAGTTCTGACTGGTACAGTTGGGAATTCATTATGTGGCACGTGATGCAGAGCTGGTGGATGCCGAAGCTGCTCCAGCTAGAGGCATTTTCTTCAGAGTCCGGTTAAGCTACAATAAACAAATTTTATGTTCTTCATTGTATATTTACACATACATTATAATATTTAAATTTTTAAGGGATTGTCTTAAAAAATATTCCGATCATCAAATTACTTATGAATAAGTTTAATTGTTTCATTACATTTCCAGCTTTAATCTAAAATTGTATCAAAGCGTGTACCTCCTCAAACTTGTGGATCTGGCGGATAAAGAAATCTCCATATCTACGGGCAACCTTGGTATCTGCAATATGGATCATATCCTGATGGAAAATAAAGAACTTATTAGTACAATTACATGACAAACTGGTAACATTTTAACCTTTAAATCACAGAACATTACAGGGTTGTCAGCCTTTACATAGTTCTTCTTACAAGGTTTTAAAATGAACAGAGAATGCACGTATAAGATCCCATTAGTTTAAGACACAAAGTATGGCAAAGCATTAATCTCATTTTTGATCTTAAATTAAAAAAACACACCTTGTCGATGTAGAAGTCCACCTCAGAGGCTGACTGAAACTCTCCATCGAGAGCTGAGATGCCGCTGGTCCACACCAGGTTCTTCATCTTGTGCTTAAAGACCAGCAGCTGGATACGGAACTCTTGTTCGGACATGTCCAGGAATCCGGCAAGCTTGGCCACAGGCATGGTGGTGTAGAGCTTGAGGAAACTGAGAGTGAAGAAGTTTTTTGCAAGTTTATTTTAAAGAATCCGTGGAGAACTGAAAAAACAGTGTAATGAAAGGAACTGTGTGTTGTACCTGCGGATCGTTGAGAGCTGTGCCTGCTGCTGAACCTCTTCAGCAAACACCTTCAGCTGCTGCTGGAAAGGCTCCTTATGGTAGTTTGGATGAACGTTGTCATAGTTTGGAACTACAGGGGACAGAAACTTAGGGCAAGCGAAACTAAACAACTCCTCAAACACCTGAAGATCTCTAAAAGAGAAATGTAAAGGAATAATTGATGTGATAAAGAATAAGTTGTTGTTCAATTATAATTATGATAGGGTATGATTTATATTTGCTCTTACCCTTTCTGCATGCGGAGCATCTTGTCTCCATACTTCTCTCGGAGTTGCGTGTGGATGCTCTCGTCGATGCGCATGGGGTACATGGTAAGAGCAATTGCCAGCAGCCCATGCATCTGCTCATTCTGCTTATTGATCTGAAATCAAGAAATCCGAATGACATCACAGTTAAGACCTGATGACATAAATATAATCATCTGAGCATTTTCTGTACAAATATAAGGACAGATTTGGTTCAACAAAAATAAAGACATGATGTAATCACTGACCATCTCGTATTTGTAGGTGGATCTCTGGAACATGTTTTTGGTCCTCTGGATGTAGAGAAGGATGTTGGCAAAGACTCGGATAGCATCCTGATAGCGTCTCATCATCAGGTATGCAAAACCTACATAGTAGTAGGTGGTGATCTGACACTCGGGCACTCGTGAGTACATGCTCTGAAACAATAACGACAAAGTCTTTTTTTAAAAATGCATATTGTAAAAGAATATTAATTTTAAATGTATTGATAAACTGTTGAATATTTATACATCACATTAAACCATTTAAATCTTTTAAATCCTGAGATATTTTATTACCTTCTTGTTTAGTTCAATGTTCTCCAGGACCTTGATAGCCTGATAGTAATCACCCAACAGAGAGTGAAGCCTAAGCAGTCCAACCAGACTGAAGTAACCCAACATCTTATATAAAGAGTGACGGCCATATTCCCCAGCGACTGACTCAGGGTCACCTACAGTAAAAACATACACAGCCGTCAGACTGACAACTACATAAACAAGCAAAAAGCCAGTATGAGAGGTCAAGATCGTCCCCTCACCTCCGCTGGTATACACCTCCAGCTGCCTGTTGATGTTGCTTTTGTCCACAAGAGAGTGGAGAACATTCAGCACGCTGTGAACGTTCCAGATCTTGGGATTATTTCTCAGAAACTCAATCTCCTCTTCAGACTTCTTAGCTGTCTTACAGCGATATTGACTAAATGACTGGAACTAAAGCGCGGGAAGAGAACTTAGCATCAGAAAATTTCATTAAAGATAGAAAACACAGCTGTCAATTTTTACATAAAAACACTGTCCAAACATAGACAGTGAGGGCTGAATATATCCTAAAACACAAGCTGTTTCAGGTCTCTAGACTAAATTTTTTTTCTTAGGTGCATCAGCACAAAAGCTTGTTTTTCCAACACATCAATTTTAACACAGCACTTTATTTACTAAACAGAATTTTTTTTTATGGTAAGAATATTACATTTGGTTATTGCTGGTCAAATTGGTGGCATAATAGAGCACTGTGTTTGCATTTACCTGGTAAATGAACTCATCAATAATATCCCACAGCCACTGGTTAGGAAGCTCCAGTGGTGCTGGTCCATCAGCATCTGACAAAAAAAGTTACATTTAATGGTCTGATGTAAAACAATCTCAAAGTAGATCATTAATGTATTATGTATATTTAATGTATTACTCATAACATTACATCTAGTTGACGTGCGTTTACTCACTGAGAATGTAGTTGAAGAGGTTGCAGTAATTGTAGTAGGATTCAAACCTCTGGTCTAGAGTTGGGCCTCCCTATACATGAAAAGAAACCACAAAAAGGTTATTTTTTCATACCAAAGTGTACATATAATCTAAAAAAATACATTTATATACACCTGTCACCAAGAGAACTCAAAATGTTTGAAGGGCGCATAAACTAAATCCTTCAGGACAAATATGCACAGAAACACTCACGCTGACTTTGGCATAGATGTGCCTATAGTACAGCTCCTTATAGAGGATCAGGAAAACCGCATCTGCATAAACCAAAATAAAAATGTTATACCATTATCAACCAAAGTACCTTAACAATTGACAGGTTCTGAGTCGTGAAACTTAAATAATTGCACTCACCATTACCAACCAGAGAAGCAATGGCTTCTGCCTCTGGCCACGGAGACGTCTTGAAGAAGCGATCTGTAAGCTTGTTCCAGCTAAAATAAAAAACAGACAATTCTGATTATGATGCATTACATGCATCCATATCATTCTTGAATATTGTTAAAGGCTCTGCACCTGTTCTCATAAACATCCTGGATCTCGTAGATCTTTTGCTCGATGCTTTCGCTGGACACGCGGTTGGACTGCAGCTCGTAAACCTTCTGGTCGATCAGATCAGAGGTGGTTTTATGAAAATACTGCAGGA
This sequence comes from Triplophysa yarkandensis, assembly GCA_033220385.1. Classification (NCBI taxonomy): domain Eukaryota; kingdom Metazoa; phylum Chordata; class Actinopteri; order Cypriniformes; family Nemacheilidae; genus Triplophysa; species Triplophysa yarkandensis. The sequence goes on from CM065665.1 coordinate 6,226,731, forward strand.
AGTTCTTGATGACCTCCGGGATCACGTGGTACGTCTGCTGGTGCTCATACTGACGTTCATAAGCCAGGTCAGCTTTGGGGTCACCTGCAAAACAACAGTTCTGAGATCACTGGCTATTTGCAGCCTGTATATATACATATATTACAAATATTGTTATTAATCTGTATGCATTTTTACAATTCAATAAATATTGCTTACCAACCTATCAGCCCCAAACAATGACACAAACCAAGATAACACAGCTGATGTTTATTTTATTGTCTTGTTTTTGTCATTTACAACCCAACAACCTGTCCATCCATTCAGTCTTATTATTATTATTATTATTAATAAACATCACAGATGTGTTAATAGTGTAAGATCTGATACTCACCCGTGTGGTAGTCATAATCATAAGGGTCATACTGCACACAAAAAGAGAACACAATCAATTTAACAGCTGTTATATTACAGAAGAGCACAAATACAATGATGTTTAATGTGTGCAGCTAATGTCTGGTTAGCATCCTCAGATCATGATGAGCTACACACGTTTAACTTTTACAAGCTCGTAAATGTCTGTTACAGGAAGTGCGATAACGTACATTAACTTCCTCCTCTTCGGCTGGGAACGACATGATGATGTTTATTCCTTTAATTTGAGTTTATTCTGCTAATAAACCTCACTGGGACCAGCACACCACGCACGGGGTTAGAGAGGAAGTCCACTCTGAGTACTTCCGGTGACAGCGCCGGGCGCGCATGGCATTGTGGGCCAGTGGCGGAGTGTCGCGAGGCGCTGCGTTGTTAAAGTGTTGTTCAGAAATGTCATTTAAGCTTTTATTTTGTTTCTAATTTAAAATATTTAAAATATTTAAAATATTGGTTATTTACCTTATAGCAATGACAGCGACTTTTTAGATTTTAGAACACAACGATTAAATACGCGTAATTAAGTTTAATACAATTTAATACGTTAATGTATTAAGATATAAATAATTACATGTTCAGATATGCAAGTACAAATACTCTTAAGTGATATAAAGTGATATAAATTGCGAAAGCCCTTACCAAGCAATCAAAAGCTTCATGGGTTGGTCTCTGGTAAAGAAGAGCGTCTCTGATTGGTCTTTAGTAATCAGAAGCTTCCGTGATTGGTCCACCCTGAAAAGAGTTGAGCAAAGTCGCAGGCATCACGCGTTAACTCTTGGTCCCTTTAAGTTGAGCCAAGGTTAAGATTATGATTGACATATTATGAAACAGAGTTTAATAGATAACACGAGTCAACAAGTAGCCATTCACTTAAAAGTTTACACTGAAAATAAAAAGAACTTGACTAAATTTGCTAGGATATTTTAGTATAGTAACTACATGTTACAACATACAAGTTTCCTGATAATCTCAAGTGAATTTTAATTAATTTCCCTGGCAGTGGTATTTATTTCCACGCGTAGTTCCTTCATCTGTCCAGCAGGTGGTGCCAATGTTCCATTAATTGAGCATTGACTCTGGTGACGTCACTATGTAACATTTCATCTGCTACATTGTGTTTCTGGTCTACAATATTCTCTTATTATCTACTGCAGACGAATTCTGTCCTCTAGAATAAACAGCAACAGTTTTGTCTTTGCCGTTGTGGGAATAATGTCTGTTATGAGTTTCAATAACTGCTGCCATATGTTTCTTTGGCTGGAAGAGAATAGAAGAAATATGTTGGTTTTGAATTAGTTTAAGCCACTTTGGCATGTTTCTTTAAGCAAGCTTAAGTGGTTAAAAACTATAAGAAACACATATTGAGATACCAGAGGGAATGTTAGTGATGATGATGTCATGGATAAGCACCTGCTACCATGTAGAGCTATACAATCACATTCTATAATGCTAACATATTTGTGATTCATATTATTAATGACTACAAATGTTTCTCAGTATTTTAAAACTTTTTCTTTTAAAACACATGGCTTTTCAGCATACATTATTTAGTTGTCTATGTTTTCTGGTTGTAAACAAATCTAAATAAAAACTGAACTACAGTAGGTGCCATGCTTACTAAATACTAGTGAAGCAGCACAAAATTCTTGTTCATTTCTTAACTTTAACCAGTACAGCTCACCCAAACAGAGAGTCATTCACTTTTGCTGATGAAAAGAAAAGAGAGAGAGAGAGAGAGAGAGAGAGCGGATAAGATGATAGAGAAGACTTCTGTCCCTACCAGCATCTCTAAGAGATTCCTCCCAGAGAGAGAGAGAGAGAGAGAGAGAGAGAGAGAGAGAGAGAGAGAGAGAGAGAGAGAGAGAGAGAGAGAGAAGGGGACAGATACAGAGAGAGAGAGAGAGAGAGAGAGAGAGAGAGAGAGAGAGAGAGAGAGAGAGAGAGAGAGAGAGAGAGAGAGAGAAGGGGAGAGATACAGAGAGAGAGAGAGTGAGTGAGTGAGAGGGAGAGAGAGAGGGTGAGAGAGAGAGAAGGAGACAGATACAAGAGAGAGAGAGAGAGAGAGAGAGAGAGAGAGAGAGAGAGAGAGAGAGAGAGAGAGAGAGAGAAAGAGAGAGTGAGAGTGAGAGAGAGAGAGAGAGAGAGAGAGACAGAGAGAGAGAGAGAGAGACAGAGAGAGAGAGAGAGAGAGAGAGAGAGATAGAGAGAAGGGGACAGATACAGAGAGAGAGAGAGAGAGAGAGAGAGAGGGGAGAGATACAGAGAGAGAGAGAGTGAGTGAGTGAGAGGGAGAGAGAGAGGGTGAGAGAGAGAGAAGGAGACAGATACAAAGAGAGAGAGAGAGAGAGAGAGAGAGAGAGAGAGAGAGAGAGAGAGTAAAGACACTCCAAACGGATTGCTTCACCTCATTACGCACTCATTGGCAAAAGAGAAAACACTTCACCATACATTTTCTTTCTAGCCACATGTTATTTGTTGGAAGCTGCCAGTGGAAGGGAATAAACCCTGAGTTTGAAAAGTTTTGAGAACGTTTTTTTGTGGATTTTGTGCGTCTGGAGAGGTGTAAGGATGCGCTCCTCTGTCCTGCTGGTGCTGATGTGCGCTCTTTACGCAGGAGACGCGCACAAACTCTCCGCGCTCACGGTGGGTCACCCAAAAACTTTTTTTGTTAAATGTCTTTCATTTATTTCTCCTTTGACAACTGTAGTGAATTTAAATGATGTCTGAATATTGTTTCAGAGGTTTAAATGTGAAAGTGACGCATTTTGTATTTGAGATGACTGAAAGTGTTGGAACAGCATTGTTGTTTTATTGTTTTCCTTAAAATGATACATTTTATGTCATATTACTGATATTTTTGTTAAATTTTTGTAGAATATTTTCTTGAAACCTACATAGATTGGCTTTATTCCATAATCAAAGTCACAATTATGTTATGGGTGATGAAGGGTCATTGTGCCCAAATGATAATTTTAATTTTCTTTTCTATTTAAACAAATCATTTTGAAGTGTAAGTGTTTGTATGCCGTGCATTTACTTATATTTGCTCTAGTATTTGTGTTGTAAAGCGAGAAGCTCAGATGCTAGAGTAAGATGAGATGAGCAATCACAGGAATCCTGTTTGGAGAGGTGATGTTTGTGTACTCAGTCTTAAATTCTTCAGCAGGGTAACCAGAGATCCATGAGGTGTCTTTCGAATGATACCAAACACACACAAAGCTACAGGTGCACCGGCCTCCCGCTTCACCCGTTTGCTCCCCAGCTTGAGGTTTTCTCCTCTCGGTGACCACTGGTTTCTTCATGGACGCCTGCCCGTGTACACAGGGTTAGAGCTGCTGATTGCGGGAAGCCGCTTCTCATTAACTGAATGAGAGAGGGAGTGTTGCTCTTGCCCCGTGGGACATGGTGGGTAGAGTGAGACACACGGGTTTGGACACAGACCTGCTTTGATGGACTCTGTACCCTGGGCATTTATGTCCAACCAGCTCAATCCACAGCAAAAGCTTATGGTTTGCACATTTAATAGAGAGACAGGAAACAGGCCACTTTCTAATCCATAAATGTTGGTAAACAGTCAATATTTGTGCACATGTCAGGAATACTAAAACAGCAATGAAAGCTGTTTTGCAGTTGCCATAACCAACATTATGCATTATTGTATTTTGTATAACTCTTTGCTGAAAGAATCTGTTGGTCATTTTCACATGATTACAGCTTGCCTGTTTAATATTTAAGTAACTATATAAGGCATCCCCAGAGAGCTGTTTTCAAATTCCCTATGTTGAGACTCTGAAGTTTTCACCTGGCATTCCCCTCGTGGTGCTGATGGAGGCTGTTAGCACCATCGTCCGAGATACAGTTGCTGTCAATGTTTCTCTGCTGGCATCTGCTCCGCTCGGTCTTGTGGGATGGCAGCTATGTGGCACGGGCATGAATTAGAGCCTGTGATGAAGAGGTCTCCCGGAAGACAGAAGATATGCTGTTATAGGAGAGAGTGAGAGAGAGAGAGAGTAAGAGGGAGAGAGTAAACATGAAAATTCATTTCATGTGCACTGGTCTTATTTAAATATGCTAACTGTCCCTATATTTGTAATTCACCTGTACTGGGCCATCGAAGGGCTCGATTAGGGGAGGGTGTCGGTGGCATAAGAAAACATTTAAAGACTTAATCGATCCAACGCCAGTGAAGTGGATTATGGCATGGAATGCACAATGTCAGAGAAGAAGTGCCGTGATTTACGGAGAAACTCTAAGGCATACGCCCCTCTGCTCATTATTTACAGGCTGAGAAGAGGTGGCTCTACATTATACGTTTACAAATGGCTGTGGGTTGTTAACCTGAGGGTCGGAGGTCATCCCGTCTCACTCTTACTCGACCTGGCTGAGCGGAATGTGGGAGGCAGAGATACAGTTGTGCACTACAGACCCTAATCTAGAATCACACGTACACACATGTTTACTAAGCTATACCATAGATGTGTTATTTGTGTGTACAGCTTGATAGAATTAATGTAGAACAGAAAGACTGAACAAGTTTTATTGGAACAAATAGGGGATCTAAATGTCTCCAAATCTTGAAAATTTTGTGCAGTTAATTTTCATTTCTTTTATCCAAAGTTCTCAATGCTCTCTATGGATTGAACCCTCAACTTTTGGTTGATTCCACAAAATGTATATTTTTTGATTCCACAAAATTTATATTTTTTTTAATATTTTGTATCAAGTTAATGATAAACGTGTACCCTAAACTGAATCAAAGGAGAATTTAAATTCTGAAAGACATCTCTCACTTTCTATTTATTATAATCTTTTTGTTCTTGTGAACACAGCGAAAGATATTTGGAGGAATGCTTGTAACTAAACAGTTCTTAGACCCCACTGACTTTCATTGTAGGAAAATGATGATGGCACTCAAGAACTCCAAATAAATTGTAGTCCTACATTTCGAAATATCTCAATTTATGTCCAACAAAAAAGAAATGATTAAAGTATTTTTTTCCTATTATGATCATGAAAGCATTTGGTGCTACACGTCTTTTTCCAGGCACGTTGCTGCTGACAATCCATTAGGGCGAGCAAAACTAATGGTTGCTTAGCACTGAAAAAAGTGCTTTGCTTGCTTTTTTAGATTTAAAATGTGAACTAAAGATGTCTTATTATTACATCCGGATGTCCAGGGGCCTGTAATCGCCCTTACTCCATCCTTTGCCCAAAAAAACACGACTTATTGAAACAAAATTTTGTGGCACATTCCAAAGTTGTATTAGAATCCTCAGTGGGTTGAAAACCCACGCCAACAACATCAATTCATTACTTTAAAAGTCTGTCCGCTCAGCTGCGGTTAAGTAATAAAGAAGTCGGGTGTAGGAAACAATATAAGGCCACATGGACTCAGGAGATTCGTAACTTATCTGTCCAAGTACCTTTGAAAATCATCACAGCAGGAATGTGCCTGTTTCTACAAAGATATAGCACATTTTCCACAATTTGAAATCAAGGTTTTCTACTGGTGAGAAGCTGAAAAGGAATTTAATTTTTTGTGATGCTCAAGAATGAAAATTTTAGAATCAGATCTTATTCCAAACCTCATTTTTGATGATCATTCACATCATAAAAAGGCCGGCATGAATGGTGTCCGCATTCATAATCAAAACAGTGCACCTGCACGGGAATGTTTTTTTCACGTTCTTCACATTACAATCAGCAGGGCTTTCCCTTTTCTCGCCTCCATTTTTCACAGCAATTATAGGCTTTTCTTTTTGATTGAGTTAATAGACTGGATCTAGGCTGTCACTTTTCACCATGCTGGAGACTAACGATGCCTGGCCAATCCCAGGAAGCCCCCGTCGGGACCCTTTCACACGTCCTCACCCACTCTCTCGCTCTCGGACGGGCCTCCATTGACCCATTGCGGCCAAGGTGTGAGGGGCCTCTCTGGATCTGTGGTAGAGAGAGCCCCCCATCCTTCTGGGGCCCCTCGGCCCCCATGTGGCCCTCTGTCGGCCACAATGCTTTCACTGCTGGAGATTGGCCTCTGAATCGCTGCTTTCAATCCCACAATGCTTCACTGCCAAAAGGGGGTAATAGGATTTGAAGTTTGTGTGCTGGTGGGTTCTTGAAAATAATATGTCATTTTTTTCTGTCTGTCTCGCTTCATTTCATTTTGCCTCTTTTTTCATCTTTGTCTCCAAAATGATTTTTTCTTTGAGTGAGGGGGCTGGCAGATGTGAAAGATCCAGTGTCAAGGATGTCATGTGGGAGATATGTTAATAAGACACAAAGATTCTGACATTATATGTATAATGGTTTTACAAAAATATTTGTGTTATTTAGGTCCGTATAAACTTTGCATATTTTAGGTTCATATGTACTAATGGCATATAAGAGACCTGCTTTGTGATTGTGAGGTTTATGAAAAAACTGTTTTGCTATACAGTCTTAAAAAAGCATAAAAGTAAGTGAAAATGTACAAGTTTGGTGTAAAACAAAATAATTTACTTTGTTTTTCTGTTGTGGTTCATTCTTGAAGTTTATGCTTGATTAATTTTTTCAATGTTTTCAATAGTTTGTATCCCTCACCAGCTGTAAAACGAAAAAGTCTAGAATTTTTGTGATCAGCTGTTGATGCAGACAACTGTTGTGGGTGGCTCGAGATTCCCTCTGCGATCTTTCAATAGAAGAGTCTTGGTTTGGCCATCTCTAAATTGGCTGGTGATTATTTGGCTGTGTCTGAGTTCATGGGGTCTAGTTTGGGATAATCTTGACTGTACTTTTGAAACACTAAATGTGTCTTGGCTGTGATGAGTCCTCTGTGGTGGTCTTGTTGGTTTTGTCCGTGTTTGGGACACCAGCTGTGACCCGATTGAACCGTGTTGGCTGGGAGAGCTCTTCAGCAATCGCTTGACTGAGTTTGGGCCGCCCGATTGCGGGCATCCCGAGCACTGCCTTGGCCATGGTCATAAAATGGCGATTGTGGTTCGGTTGATGGCGCTCCAGGCAGAATATGTTTCCTGACATCTCTGTCGGGCCTCCTGCGAGCTCCCTGACAGAAGAGTTGAGAATGACGAAGCGGAAGGGCCACAGGGTCACAGCTGCAGGAACGAGAGGGCGATAGAAAGGGAAAGAAAGTGCTTGTGTGTAAGAGAGACACAAAGAGAAGGCAAGAGAGCGAACAGAGAGAGAAAGACTGTGTGTTTGTCAGAGACAAAGAGAGAGATGGAGAAAAAGTTTTGTGGTGGGAATAAGTGTATGGGGTAGTGGGGGATCAGTGTTGAGCCGTGATCCCAGACAGCAAAAGTCTGTCAGTCAAAAACATGAGACATACGTTTCTTGCATTCATATGTGTTTGGAATTAAAAATAGCCCGAGATGAGGCCAACCATTGTCCATTTGTAACACATTTACTTTTTTCTTAAACTATAATATTTTGTAAACCTTTTTTAAATATGAAAGTAAAATATTTCTTTATGTATTTTTGAAATATTTAAAAAGCAAAATTATATATTCCTTAATTATATTTTATATTTTTTGTTAAACACAGAATCTATTATCTCTGCTATTGGCATCAAACTGGAATTTTAATACATAACCTTTTTGAAGAATTAAAACTAGTTTGTGCAGACTAAGAAAATCATACAACAAATTTGTATTTGTAAAATTTGTAATTTTTCTAAATATTTGATTATTTTTAGTTTCAGTGTACAGTTTTCTATTATTTATTTATGTTTATGTATGAACTGCATTCATTGCCTTTTCCTTTAATATAGCTTTTGATTATTTTATGATTCACAATGTGTGATTTCATACAAATTCCTTTTTGATCAAGCTCTGCAAACAACTGTGACATGCATATTGCATTGTATCGGATTTAATGAATATTGTTATTTTAACTCAATTTAAATTATAGTTCAGAATGTATTCACTTTTTTTGTATGTGTAGGCAAACGTGGGAAGATTTGTCCTTAAATAAACTACTTCCAATTACACCAGTACACACCCACAGGAAAGATAAATCACAAAAAAAGACCTCTTTTATATTTAAAAGAAACACCGGAGACCAATGTGATTCTTAAAGGAAAATTCACTCAATTAGGTGTCGTAAACTTTGGGCAATTCTAACTTCTGAGCAATTCTTTTCTCCTCTCGGCACAAACACACACTACAGCAACTAAGACTCCAAACTCAATGAACAATAAGAAAATGATTTGTTCAGTCTGTGTACACTCGCATCCTTTATACGTGGTGCTCAAAGCAGCTTATTCCCTCACACATACATATACTTCCCCAGTATGCATTAGCCAGAGATTTACGATCAGAGATGACAGCAGTTCTGTCTCAAATCGCCAGGGGCAAAGGGCTGATCCTTAAAGCCCTTCTGAAACCATCTTCCAGGTGCAAGCTCCCTCACAGACACACACACACAAAGTCATTTGTAGGATGTCATCCAGTGCTAATTTTTGAGTGGTTAATGATCCTACCCATCCGTTTGATATGAAGGATCTGCTTCCTTTCAACACCGCTTTCATTTTCTGTTTCCCCTGGTTGATTTATTGACCGCAGGTGAGCATGCATGTACCTTCTCTGGGTTGTGCCAATAGATCCTTGACTTCCACGCCAACCAATCCCAAAACATTAAAGCCACACCTGTGCAGGAAATGTCCCGGCACAAAGAAACTCGATTTCCTGTGATACTTGCTAGATGAGCACTCCTGCAAAGCACAAAGAGTAAAACACACAGCGCTTTCAAGTCACTTTCTTTTCGGCTGTACCTGTGCAGGTGTGAGGGTGACAGACAGATAAAAGCTCTACAAGAGAAGCCGTCAGCACCTCTGTCATTCACTCAAATCCCTCATTCACAAACAAGACCTGGCTTGGGATGTGAGTGTCAGAGGGGTCAGCGAGCTTCAGCGTTATTTGATTGTCTGTGTTTGTGTGTGTTCGTGTATTTGTTTGTGTATTAATCAATCCGTCAACCACAGAATGCTGGAAAATAAAACCTGTTGCGAATTTAAAGCTGGACTATAAAAGACGCGTGTGAGAATCAAAGGAATTTAATAAATCTCTTTTCAATGGATTCATGTCGGTATTGATTGTATTAAAGTTTCTCTCTTTAGTCGTGGTTTGTAGTCAGATTAAACACAAAAGAAAGACGTTTTGATGTTTCCTTTTTATGCCATTTTATGGCTTCCTGTTATTTTCTATCATCACATTTATTTCAATGCAAATTCCTAATATCTCTAAAAACCTGTCATCCTGCTGTTGAGGGAAGCCCATTTGACTTTTCGGATTCAATATTTAAGATCTGAAGATCATAAGATCGAATCATCTGTATATACAGTTACATTTATACTTTGCCAATAATTAAAATGATAATTAAAAGTAAAAAAGGATAAAAGGAACATATCAAGACAAATAAATAAGAATCATTTTATTGCATACTCTATGTTTGTATTTTTATTCCATAATATATTATTTTATATTATTTCATGTGATAAATGTTAATTTTTATCTTATAGTACACTATCTGAAGTCCAGTTTACATAATATATTATTCAATGTTTTTGTGTATTTTGTATGTTATTTTATACTTTATTTGTTTTTTTTATTCCAAAATAAGTTAAAAAATTTTCATGGCATATTTATTGTTATATCTTGTAGAACACTGAATTTGAAGTATAGTTTAACTCGCACAGTCTCTTTTCAATATTCTCTCTCTCTGTAGTTTCTGCGTGTTGAACAGGATAAAGAATGTAACATGGATTGTTCCGGAGCTGCCCGTAAGCCGCTATGCGCATCCGATGGACGGACCTTCAGTTCCCGCTGCGAGTTTCTCCGCGCAAAGTGTCGTGACCCTCAGCTGGAGGTCATCCGAGGGCCATGCAAAGGTCAGAGTCCATCGCTCATGGGTAATCCATTGCTGGTCGGCTGATGCTCTGTGAAGGTCAGGGTTTGAGGCAGAAGGGCATAAATCCAATCGGGAAGAAGTAAAACCTTAAACATGACCACGTGAAATCAAAATGTTTCTTTAAAGTCAGTGTTAATTAACAGTGTTGCATACATATGTGTGAAAGTTTTCTGCCCACTTGTGTGAGGGAAGGGTGCAAAATATTGTCTGTGCCCGAGCATGTCAAAGGTCAAATGGCTCACAAACCCTCTTATTATTTTGAGCTCAGCAAGAAGGCTTTCTCGCCTTGTACTGCTTCTATTTCTCATTTATTTTCCCCTTTATTCCTCACTTCTTTTTTCTACATTGCACATTGTGTCATTCTCACATTGAGATTAAAAGGATGTTAGGGCAAAAATAAAGGAGAGAACAAGAGGCACAAAATATCCTAATTGGGATAAAGATTAAAATGAAGGAGTAGAAGTATGAACAAGGATGTTAAAGCAAAATTTTATTGAAACGCATGAGACGCACACATACTTTTACTTGACTGTGACTTTTACCATCTGCTATTGTTTCATTTTCCTCTTGGTTTTGTTTGTTTTGGTCCTCTCATGTCATCCAAGACGAGACTGTTTTAATCATTTGCCCAGTGGAGAAAGTGACTGTATGTCTGCATTGAAATTCATTTTCATGACTGGTGAGAATGTGGATTTCTCTGCCCAGCTGTAATTGTGACCGCAACACGCACACATACACACAAAAATGTACACAAACACAAATTTTGCTGGACATCATCAGTTCAATACAGAAGGACAGAGAGCAAGTGAGACAGGAATGATGCCTGGTTCGGATTCCAGCACACACACCCAACACTTGTGGAACATCTTGAATTATTCTCTGTTTGAGAGGTCATTAAAGAATAAACATTATTTCCTGCTTCATTTTCTTTGCTATTACCGTTCTTTCCTTTCTCCAGAAAAAAAAACACCAATGCCACATCAGTCAGAGAAACTTTTGCCTGTCGGATTGAATTTAATGCGCCCTCTCCACGGACGGTCTGCTTTTTATATCACGCTGACAACATTAGCAGAATTATAACTGCGTCTAAAGTGGAATGATGGGAAACTAGAGTTATATATAGATAGGAACTGGTTAAGGAAAGAAGTTGCGGATAAATGAATCATCAAGCTTAATACGTTTCAAGAGCTTCAAATGTTTCTCGCCTCACCTCATCTTATAGCTAGATGTTGGGAAAGTTCATGTTTATTGTGAATACTGGAAGGATTATGTAATAATTACGATTACTCTGTACCACCAGATACATCCAGGTGTGTGGCAGAAAAGAAGTACACAGAACAACAAGCCAAGAAAGTCTTCCCACAGGTGTTTGTACCTGTCTGCAACCCTGACGGAACTTACAGTGAGGTAATAGATACTGTCTTAATAACCCTCTATTTACTTACTCAAAATTACTTCTGTGTGAATGAATGAATAAAGGGATGGATGGATAAATGATAAGATAAATGAATGGATCTATGGATCGCATAGATTGGTTGGATGAATAGATTGATGAATGGTCAGACAGATAGAAAAATTGAAAGATTGATGGGTAAATGAATTAATGAATATATGGATTAATTAATATATTCATTAATAAATAAATGGATGAATAGATGGATGAATGAATAGATGGATGGATCCGATAGATTAGATGAATTTATGGGTGGATGGATGGATGGATGGATGGATAGATTGGATGGATGGCTGGATGGATGTATGAATAGATGGATGGATGGATGGATGGATGGATGGATGAATTAATTAATTAATTAATGTATAGATGGATGGATGGATGGATGAAAAGATGGATTACTGGATGGATGAATGGATGAATGGCAATTGGATTTATTGGATTATTTATTTTTCTTTCCTTCTTCATGTTTGTGTTTTTGAACAGATTCAGTGTCACAGCTATACTGGTTACTGCTGGTGTGTAACGCCGGGTGGCCGACCAATCAGTGGCTCTGCAGTAGCCAATAAAAAACCTTTATGTCAAGGTACCAATAGTCCTTTGTTGTGTTTATTTATGGCTTGTTTATATTAATGTTAAAACACTGGGTCCTCACAGAACAAAGAAGTTATCACAATGAAATTAAGCGACAAACAAACTAAGATTAAACCTTTCTTGAATTTTTCCTCAGTATAGTATTTAAAACATGAAAATACAACATTGTTAGTCTTTAGTAATAAAATTTAAGAGACTCATGACATCAACACGGTAGATCTGAATGAAATCTATGAGAAGCCATGCCAGAACTGCCTTAATCCTAATCTGCGAAACCTCACATTATAACAATACCACATAACCCAAACCACATGTCCCATGTCAGCAAAAAGTCCAAAGTACACGCATACATGTAGACTCTATCACTGCAGGCCATGACTTTCTGAATCATGACGTTGTTGGCTCAGCTTTGCAGAAACACAAGTTCACTAGAAAAAGACCAATTAGATTTAATTGCACATGCAACAGCTTAATCAGTTAGGTCTGGAGGAGCATCACAAACCCAATGTGCGTTTGGCAAGCAAATGCCCCAGCGAAAACATCTATTTTACTCCAAGATAGTGTCATATGGTTTTTACCCCCTGTAGCCCTCATAACATCATCTTGTTCCCTCATAGAGAGCTATAACATAATTAAAAACATAAGTCACTTTTCCAGAATAAAATTTGCACATGATCAGGTCTTCCTGGAAGTCAAACTTGCTCTGATCTGGGGGAGACATTTAGGGTTTTATACGTTGGCACAAGTGAACGTAGAACTTCATAGTCCGTCTGTTAAATACAGATTCTTGGTGTATGTTTGCCGTAAGTGTGGTTGTCCTTCTTGAATTTAAGGTTCCAAGAATGGAAGGGTCAATTCAAGGGAGCCAGGGAAAGAAGGTAAATTCTTGTTTTCTCTGTTTGAATGGGAATAAATGTATTTTTATACATCAAGTAATTATATCTCAAGTAACAATCAAGTTACATTAAAGGATTTCACCCAAAAATTCTGTCATGGGTTAATCAGGCTTAAGTTGAATAAAAATAAAGATATTTAGAAGAACATTAGCAACTGAGCAACTTTTATTCTGTTGAACACAAATATTTTTTTTTTAAGAATTTAGAAAAACAAACTAGGCCCCATTTAATTTTTTTCTACGAAATCTCAGTTGCAAACATTCTTATAAATATCTTTCTTTATGTTCAACAAAACTAAACAATGTAGCAGCTTTGGTAAAAAATTTTTTATCAATGTATACAGCTTTTGGAACAAATTTTTGGGTGAACTTTCCCATAAATAAATTTGAGTAAATGTAGGGATGTAATTAAAGGAAGGGTCTACGATTTCTGGTAGTCAATATGGAGATTCGAAATCATTAAAAAAACACGCCCTACACCAAAAAGACCACGCCCCTCAAATATTTCATCTATCACTCTCTGCTAATGTTGCTCTCCGGATTTCTTCTTTGGATTTGGACCCAATTCAGTTTTCTAAAGCATTTTTGAAAAATCATAGACCCTGCCTTTAAGCCAAGAAAAGTTACAGAGTTAATAGTATTATGATATGGTCTGATATTACAAGGTTTGTACTTTGAGTAGTGAAACTCAAAGTGCTTCTTATGAAAGAAAATGGAATGCTTATATTTGAAATGTCTCTTTTAATAAATGTGATCTGTTTTGTTTAAAATGTGAAACTGCATGCTGCTTCTTTAACATTCTTGTCTGAATGAATTGTAAGTCTGATATTTATTGCAAAGAATACCTTAAAATAGTTATAAAATTGATCTGTAATTTTTTTATATATATTATTGCTGTCCTTCTGAAACAATATGCATTTAAATCAACAGTTTCAGGAAAAAAAACAGAACGGTATTTAATTATTTCAAAAACAAAATTGACAAGCACTTCAAGTACTCCCTAATGGTTAGATTCCCACAAATCCCAGTGTCAAACATTAAGGGTGACTAATAAAAATCATTTAAAAAATCCCAAAACCAAGAGGTACCAGGATTAGAAAGGACAGCAATGATATAAAATAATGCAATTCTAAACATCCCCTTTTATTCATTGTTTTCATACACAGTATGTTTATGGTGGACACAAATGGCACATTTTGTAGAATGACCTGTTTCAATGTGTGTGTGTATGTGTGTGTGTGTGTGTGTGTGTGTGTGTGTGTGTCCACACTACGGGTTGTGGCTTGCCATTGTAAAGTTTTGTGAATTGAGAGTCCCGGAGTTGCTTAAGGGCTGAAAGTAATGTCGTATGTTCAAGTTGTTAAACAGAGAGACGCCATAATAACAGCTTTGGCCTTTCACAGTCGTTAAAATGAAATCGAAGGGCTTCCAGTTTGGTCTCAGAGCTTCTGATAGCACGAAGACATTTACCCAGACGTCATGTCTCTTCTGTCCAGATGAGGCCTTTCCTTACTCATTTCCCTTTGAGACCAACTAACTGATCTCAAGATCTAACTTTTCCTTTTTTTATTCAACAGTTTCTGTGTCCATAGGATGCTGAAAGAGATTATATTTTTATAAAAACATATGTTGTGAAAGATGTTTCTCTTTAAAGGGTTTATGGTGATTCTGTGTATAGTGACACCTGTTACTTTCAGTGTTAAAATTCCTTTGACTGATTCCTGTGTTATTCTTCCATCTCTGTTTTTCTTATCTCTTCACAAATTAAACAAAAGCTTTTCATTTCACAGAAATCTGGAATACTGTTCGCACAAATTTCTAAACATTGTGCTCTTGCATTTACAGATTTTTATATTTGAACCTCGTCGCTGTTTGTCTTTTCAACCCAAATGTCTTTAAAACACAGTTCTGATGTCAAGCAAAGAGTGTAAAGAGATATTTTTAAGTTTATGTTTCCATTTTGTACAGTACAACCACTAAACCCATTCATGACCACTTTTCTTCCTTTATTCTCTTCACCTTTTTATTCCAATCCTCCATTTCTTAAATCTCTCTCAGCCGGGAAATGTGCAAATACATTAAAGCTCATGTTATGTGACAGTTTAGCTAACTCTTGTAATTGTAGTTTCTTCGCAATTCTTCTCTATTCTGAATGCAGATGATTCAGTTACCCTCATAATGGAACCCCAGCCGTCCACAGATGAAGAAGGTTAGGAAAACAGTTATTCATTTACCAGAAATTTTTATCCAAAGTGATCATAAAAAGGAGCACAAATAAATTAAAAGTACACTAAAGTATTAGGTCAATTAAGCATATTTTTAAATTAAATTTATTTAAATTAATCCAGCAATTTTAAAGCACGTTTTGAAGTAGTGAATCAATGCTGTATAAAAACAAAGATATACATACATTTTAAATATACATTGAAATATTCTTTTACATATTTCAAATGAATTATGTGTGAAACTTATTTCGAGTTATTGAATTATTTAAATTCACATTTTAAGGATATTTTATGTATTGCGTATAATAATGTTACTGTACTAGTTGTATACTAGTGTACTATACACTAAACTGGAAAACTTCTAGTTTACTAAAGTATACTTCAGGTGTATTAAACATTAATGCACAACTAGTTTAAAATCATACCCTTAGTAAAATACTAATTTAAAAATTTTTGAAATGCTAGTGTAGATTTTCTTTAGTCATACTTACATTATTTATATATTATTTTACAAAAGTATGCCACTTTGTTTGGATATTGCAGATTGAAAGTTTACACTTTTAATGAAAAATTTGCAAATTTTACTTTTTGTACGAATAGACAAACATGTGCTATTTTTCTTTTCTAGTCTCCCTGAACTTTTTGCAAACCAAGCCAATCTTTTACTGCGAAGGAAGCATATACAATGCTGCTTTAGATTTTTAAGAAACATATCTTATAAGAGATTTGACTGTTTTGAACAACAATTAGGTAGACAGTTCACTGGGGTTTGAGACGGAACTAATGTTTTAGATCTTGTGTGTTTTAGACATCATCTCTCAGTACCCCACACTCTGGACAGAACAGGTTCGAAGTCGACAAAACAGGACAAGAACACAATGTGAGTAACCAACAAACATCTGTTACCAGTTTTCAACACAACAATGTTAACAAGAATAATCTGAGCAGGGACGATTCGCTATTTAAGACAGAAAATCATAACAATGTAACTGTGCTCATGTATCGTAGAAGAACAAACTTGGACGTTTTCATCGGGTCTGATCTTGGTCCATTTCCAGCACATTTTCTCTTTTTGACTAGCTGTTAAAATGAACGGAGACTCTGACATCATATCGGTAGAATTTGACAGGGGCTTTTGAACATAATGTTATTGGTCAATGGTTGTCCATTTAGATATTTGGAGACTTCATATCTCATAGTTATTTTAAGCACTTCTTTTCAAAGATTCTCTGAAAGGAATCATATGAAAATAGAATAATTGGTGATTAATGATTGAGAGCTGGGCCATCAGATTGCATGAAAAGAAATCCATCTGGAAAGTGTGTGTAAATATAGATGTGATCGTTTGCCCAAAAATTAAAACATCTGTTATTCATCCTTTGTCATTTCAAACCTATAACAAAACCTAGAAATCGAAATAAGATATTTTGAAGAATGCTGGGAAGTGGCACCCATTCCCTTCATTGGTTCTGTGTCCATACAATACAAGGGACTATGGTTACTAACTTTCTTCAAAATATCTTCTTTTGTGTCCACTTTAAATAAATTGTTATTACTTGTAGAGAATTTCTGTGGCTTTAGTCAAACACACATTCCTGACATTAAGTATTCTTAAACACATATGTGTTGATGTTTATAGATTCTCAGCTATTGTCTGACATGTTGATCCAATGACGGAATCAGCCGTAATGCTGATAAAACCCATCTGGGATAAACTGCACAATTCAGTGAATGCGATAACATAACTACACAGTTTATGTGTTTACTTATTAGAGTCATTTCGTGTTTGTGTATTAATAGTTTGTGTGTAAAGTTCACTTGATTTATGCCCAATAAAAACATCAGAGCAGCACAGTGAATGCTGATGGTTTTAATCATGGGATTCGTTGGGACCTTTAGGATGAATATCACTCGCTCAGAGAAAGAGGAAAAAAGAACAAAACAGTTTTCTCCTGTGGTAGGATAAATAAATTGTTAAAGATACCACATGGGCTTTTTAATTCTGGAATTTGATACACAATAATTCTGTATACGATTCCTTAAATGAATACTGTTTTATAATAATTTTATTCCTCTGATTTAGATGTACACAATACGCTTAAAAATAAAGGCCTGAGAAGAAATTTAATTGTCTATAATTCTTCCATAGATTATCTTAAACAGATTATTAAAAGGTAAGAAAGAGATGGATCTTTTTGGAACCTAATGTGGTTCTACGAATATCTTTCTTAAGCATCTTTAAGAGTGAAACTAAGGGTAGAAAAGAGAGGTTGAGAAATCTTTCAAACCTAGTACACTTTCTTTTTCGTGTAGCGTGAAGTAATTTTACTCGAATTAGATCAGGCGTCTCAGAGTTTTGCAGGAGAGCTTTAATGTGGCACAGCACACACATACTGTATAATGGGTTCCTGATGCACAATTTAAGGTTTTGCTTCCATACGGTTCAGGATGACGTTTAGTGCATGTATTTAAGGCTGTGTTTTTGAATAATCTCATGAGCTCTGAATTCTATTAAGGCGAACAAATAAAAGTGATCGAAAAGAGAGATTTTTTTAATATGAACATGACTGCAAGCACAATAGGGATTTTATATGAATATTAACAAGAGGTTAATATTGACCGACTAACACTACGTTTTTGTGTTGATTATAAAGGGTTATGGTTATGTGCATTTTACAAGTGAATTTGAAGAGTGTTGGTCTTGATCATTTAAACCTTGGTCTTGATCTCGGTCTTAGTTAAAGTGGACTTGACTACAACGTTAATTTATACAATAAGTTCAAGCCAGAGGAAAATGTGATCTATGCTGTTCATAACTTGAATGAATACATGACATAGATAACATTACGTGACAGGGATTGTATTCACAGGTTCGGACCCTTTTAACTGTATAGGTGTCAATGAGCCCTTTGCACCAATCTCTCGCTCAAGTTGAGCAACAAGTTGTGACCTTGAGGTTTTTGCCAATCTTGCCACCTGATTCAAGCCATTTGTATCTTCTGCCACGAATTTTGCATCTTTGCGTTGACTTGTAATGGATTTTAATTTAATCTTGATTAATTTTGTGTTATGAAAACAGTATAAAATTACTGAACTATGAAAACTGTGCATCCAAATACTTGTGCATTCCATTCCAATACAATTGCAATTGTTTAGTGAATATTCTTATGTTTTATGCATAAAGGTTTATAGGATCTTAAGGTTTTTAAACTCTCTTTGGATTTCAGTCTGAATTTTGAATACCCAAGTTACAAGCCACTCCTAGAGTGTTGTAAATGAGAAACTCCATACACGAACCCCCTAAAATTGACATAACAAATTTTTCTTAAAGTTGCGCAAATAAATGTCAACATTAAAGAAATATCTTTGTGATGTCCTTTTGGACCTGTCCTAGGATCATAGATTCAATGAATTCACACCAAAGTATTGAAGTTATTTAGCTTGCAAAATATTGAATGGATTGGATAATGTTTGGGTTTGTTTGATTACTTTCTGCTTTTGCTTTAAATGGGATAACAAGCCCTTCCGTGTTGACTAAAAACAAATGATGTGATTTAAAACCAAAGGGTGTGTGAATGATCATACTATTCCTTTAAAAAGTGCAGTGAGGTTATTCGTTTCTTGTGGTGAATGATCTGAATAACGTCTGAATCCGAGTAAACACAGATGCTCACCACAGTGAACTGTTCAATATCACTCGTCTACTGAACGTTGACACTCGCCCGCTCACATGGTGTTTCTGTCTTGTTTTCCCCCAGCGACCTCATGCGATCAGGAGCAGCTGACGGCACAAGAAGAAGCGAGACAACATAAAAACGAAGCCGTGTTTGTGCCAGATTGTGCTTATGGCGGCCTATACAAACCTGTACAGTGTCATCCGTCCACCGGGTACTGCTGGTGTGTGCTGGTAGACACCGGCCGGCCCATACCTGGAACTTCGACAAGGTGAGAAATCCTCAATGATTTCTTGCATTTCACCAGTACTCCAATTGCTTGGGAACTCTCTTTCATACTCCTGCCAGGACCAATAGATTTCATTTCAGTATGTCTCTTGACTTTAGCTTTCTAAGTTATTTTAAACACTTCTGGCGCCATGAGAAACCAATCTCTCCATTTTTAGCTGCCAAAATACAACTTAAGCGTATTGAAAGGGGAAACCCACCGCTTGCCTTTTAAAACGCAAGGTGCCAGTACATCTAATATACACCCGGGGCCCATTATTCACCTTACATAATTGAGCTTCGTCCTCCCTCAGGGGCTCATACATGGCCCTATCTGATACAGCCTGCTTTAACATTTAGGTCATTCAGAGAGAGCAAGAGCACATTTCTGCTCAGAAGTCAAAGAGAGTGATACCTTTACAGGTGAAGCAGGATGCTTCGTGTGTTGAAAAAGTGAGAAACACCAGCAGCTATTTTTGGACATCTAGACAAACACAGTGTTTGTCGAGGATTCGGTTAATGTGTCACTATGAGTGCTATGGAGCGATTCTGTTAGCATCACCAAACGTAGTATTGAGTTCACGAAGGGGCAGGCAGCTTGCCAGACAGCGCATTAGAGTATGCTTAGAAGTGCTACCTTCCCATCACTCTCTCTCTCTCTCTCTCTCTCTCTCTCTTCCACCTATCACTCTTTCTCACTCTCTCTCTCTTCTAACTTTTTTTGTAATTGCATCTATCCATCAATGCATTGAATGCATCGGGTGATCAGAATCACAGCAGCATCTTCTCATCCTTTACTCACCTTTTGAGCTGTCACAAATCTGTAAACATTTATTTTTTCTGATGAACACAGAGAGAGATATTTAGAAAAATGCTTATTGACACACAGTTATTGGACATCATTGGCTTCTATTAAAGAAAAATAGAAACTATATCATGGTTGTCCATGGGGTTTACAAACTGTTTTGTTGAAGTCATCCGTTCTTTCTCTATTTTTTTAGAACAAAGAAATAAAATGGAACAACTAGAGAGTGATTCATGGCAGAATAATTTTTTTAATTAAACTCTACCTTTAAATTCAAAGGTCACGTACTAGAATGGGTCACCCTATCTGACAAATAGGTCCCTTTCTCAAGAAGGAAAAATATAGCAGACAGTTCATATTTGCATATATTGAGATTCCTCACATGATGGTCCCACTAGTTTTAACAGTTCAAAAATACTTTAAACAGAAGATGCTTTCTACTTTCTACGCCCTGTATCTCAACAGTTAGAACAAAGATCTTGCAATGGCGGTTTCATAAGTTTGGTGCTCAGGCATTGTACATATTGAAAAATTTAATCTTGGCTACAGATAAAGTGCATTTTATGTGTTTGATAATAATGTTATTAAGAATCTATTTCAAATTTGTATTTTTTTCACTGCCGCCGGTGGACGAGTTTAAATATTTGATATGTTCTCTTTGCTTGTAGGTATGAACAGCCAAAATGTGATGGAAATGCGCGAGCTCATCCCAACAAACCGAAGGACCTTTACAGGAGCAGACATCTGCAAGGTGAGCGTTAGATCATAAGTCATTAACTGTACAAATGGCTTATTTCTGATAAACTTGGATCAAGAAAAAGTCACAGAGAAGAAAGAGATGAGATGTCCACTCTTTATATCCTTCCGAAGGGTTTAAATGAAAGAAAACATTCTTTGAGTAATAGTTTACACTGTACATAATAAGAAAATGATCATGAATTACTCATTTTCTAGATTTTTCAAACCTGTATTAATTTATTTTTTCTGATGAACACAGAGAAAGATATTTGGAAGAATGCTTGTAACCAAACTCACATTTGTCACTAAAAATTTCTTATTTTGTGAACATCAAAGCATAAATTTTTTACATTACATTTGTGAATTGGATCCTAGACTTGGGAGTATCACAACATAATGTGATTTTTGATCCATTTAATGGTACATTTAAATATTAGATTAAAATGTTCCTGCTATGGTAGCAAATATCTAAGAACTGTTTAGTTTGAGGCATTCTTCCAAATATCTTTCTCTGTTTTCATCCAAACAGAAATATATAAAGATTTAAAACAAATCAGAGGTAAGTAAATGATGTGAGCATTTATATTTTTGGTTGAACTAATCTTGGACTTAGATCTCTACTTTGATGAATAGATGAAGAGGGAAAAACAGGCTAGAGACAAAGACAGGATTTCATAATCTTTATAAACTACACATAAAAACAAAGGTTGCTTTTGAGAAATCTGATCTGACAATCTATCAGTTTGCATGTGATCTCGAGCGTACGCAGGTATGTGAGTGTGTACATCTACAGTCCAAAAACCATCCCAAGGTTTCCCACGACCCCACGGTCTGCATGGACAGCAGATGTTAACAGATGATCTTGCTGTGGAAAAGGGAGGTAGAAAAGATAGATTACGATAGATAGCATGAGCCAAGGCGGATGACAGGGAGAGATGAGAGTGGGGGAGTGGCCATGATGAGAAACAGAGGGAAAACAGAAGGACGAAAGCGGACAGGATGCAAGGTCCCAACTTCCATTTCAAACATGAGGAAAGTCATCAATAGAATGAAATTACTGTTACTGTTTCTGTTTTAGTTTAAATGTGTTTTATTTATATTTTATAAAGTCAGTTTTTTACATTACATTTGTGAATGGGATCCTAGATCCTAGGGAGTATCATAACATAATGTGATTTTAGATCCATTTAATGGTACATTTAAATTTTAGATCCTTCAAAGATGCCCGCCACTTTTTAAGGTATAGTTCACTTATAAGGGGAAATAATTTAATACTTTCTAGTTGTGTTAAGCCTTTAGACATAAAGAAAGATATTTGGAAGAATGCTAACAACTAAACAATTCTTGGAGATGTATTTTCATACGTTCATTAGAACTTAAAGTTGAGAACCTAAGCCTGATTGTTTTTTTTCATTCAGATCCTTACTCTGGAGTAACCCAGAGCAGATTTTGACTAATAGGATTATGTACATACTTTAATTAGGATTAAGTGGTAAAAAAGTCGTTTGAAACAGTTGGAGGTGTGAGAATGTGACTCTGCGTTTTAGGTAAAACTGCTTTTTTACAGATTCATGTATGTAAAGAGAAAATACTTCCTAATCCTCCCTTCCTAAAAATATTAAGAGTAGCCTACTAAAATGAAATGTGTTTGTGATTTAAAGGGAAAGTTCACTCACAAATAAAAACTGTGTTGTCATTTTCTCACACATTTTCTCAATTCCACAAAACACAAAATAATTTTTAAGATATTTTGAAGAATGTTGGGAAAATGCTCAGCAGTGGTACGGTTTGGACAAAAAAACAATGCAACTGAAAGAGTGGTATTTACAAACCATTTTTAAAATATATTTTTTTTGTTCTAAAGAGGAACAAAAGTCATACAGGCCAGGAATGACAAGCGTAAAGGAAAGCAACTTTTTTTATTTTTGGATGAACTTTCACTTAAGGTTGTACATTAACAAAAATGTGTTTCAGCCAGTAAGTGTGGGTATACTTAACCATATTTTAGGGACAAACTTGTCCTTTTTTTAAAAAAAATATTATTTTAAACCAAAAAAACAATAACTTGGTTTTAGGGGGTTAAAGGGTTTAAAAGTAGCTAGTGTAAAAAGACAACATAAGTCTATTTAATGTCTTCATATACATTAAATCAAATTTAGATTAAACAGATTACACAATACACAAATAATGTCTTCATGTAGTTCTAAAATGACTTGTGTGTAAAGATAAGACACAAGGGTAGCTGTAGGGTCGGGGTGTCTTAATACAAACTACTAACCTTATAAATAATAAATGTCAACCATCCAGGTCTTTCAAAACATAATTGCCATCATTTCTGGGGGGGTTTAAAGTGACTAAAAAGATTTTCAAAAGAGATGTTTTGGAAATATAGAAAAGATTTTTCCTTTAACTTTCAGCCTTATGTTTTAAGAATGATAATGGTGGTTGTTATAAAATGATGCAGGCTGGCAGCAACATGTGTTCAGGTGTGAGAAGCATTTTGGTCACGGCTGGTTTATTTAGATGTGGGGGGAGTGAATGGGGGATACTGGTGTCGTCACTCCCCAACCAAAACCACAGATCTCAACTTCACAGTTCCACAGCTGCAAATCAGAAATAGCAAGGAACACTAAATTATGCTCAGATGAAGCATTTTAATCCGGTGCATTTGTCATTACTTTATGGATCTGATTTGTGATGTTCACAGAGCAGCTCAAGTGATGCTCGGAATATTTAAATGTTTGTTTCTTTGTGGTTGTCTTAAACAAAAGGTTCAGCCAGAAACAGAATTTATTAAACAGTACGAGAAAAGTGATGTCTGAACTGTAAAAGATAGTTCTCAGGAGGGTCTGGACAACTATAAATGTTGTTGTTATTTATGGAAGAATGGAGAAGAATGCAGAAGCTCATGTGAACAGATGGGACAGATTTTTTAAAGTGTCTGGACGCTTCTTCACAACATGTCTTGTAGTGGACACAAACTCACACGCAACTTTACCTGTTATCATGCACGCACGCACGCACGCACGCACGCATGCACACACACACCTGTTTATATGACCCTCAGTCTGCTATTATCTCTCACAGTAGAGAATCTGTTTCCTCTGGGCATGACTGTAAACTGCTCAGTTTGCAAATCCTGAAACACACAAACTTTATATTTCTTCTGGTTAAAAACAAAAGAAGTAAAGACCCTTGTAAACCTTCTTTAACATTTCTCCACAATCTTTACACAAAATGTTTTACATAAAATTAAATATATTAAAATGTACAAATATAAAGAAAAATTTCTAAAATTACTTGACAAAAAGAATTCTGTACTTATAAAAACTACTTTACTACTACTATGGGTTTTCAATGTTTGCTTATATACCAGTTGTTTTTCTTAGTTTTATTATGGATGGACTGGACATTATTTGACACAGAGAATGTTAGATTTGTTAATTTAACACAAATTTCATTGACTTTTTAGGGTCTGTATTAACTTGATACAGTTAAAAATATTAGTTATTAGTAAATAATAATTGTTGAAACAAATAAGCAAATTGTAAATTTAATTAAATGACAAATTATTGATTGGATAATGTAATGCTTGAAAACCCTTTTTGTTAGTGTAGTTGTTTTTCTTAAATACTTTTCAATTGACTTTTTCCAGTTGTTTTGTGCGTGACATGCACAGTTCCCATCCATCAATTTTGTATTGGCCATCATAAACCCATCAGACATGACTCTGTGAGTTTGATTGGCAGGTGTCATTCCTCAGACAGGATAGGGGAGGTCAGATTTTTACAACAGGGTGGTGAAAAGGGCAACAAGTTGTGACATACTTTAACTCTCCATCTTTCCTTTTAAAATGGTGAAACGTCTGTTTGTTTTACATCGACGTGTTTATTAGGCCACCTATAACGCTAACAATTACCACCATGGTGTTCTTTAACGAACAGTGTTAATAACATAATAGAAAGAGGTCGTGATGATACAAAAATTGATTGAAAAAAACAACAAAGGAGTATGACATTGAAAATATGTATGTTATCATAGATGTATGATTATTCGGTTTTGTTCTACATTCTTTGGTTTATGTGCATTTAGATGTTTAATTGATTTCAAAACAAAATTTTTGGCTTCAAATCTGACCTGGAAGTAACTTTAAATGTTACCATGCAAAACATTTGATAGTGTATTAAAACATCATAAACGTTATCATTACTGTAATCCTAAGGTAAACCTTTATACAGAGTTAAGTTTAAACACATGTCTTAAATATGCAATAGAATCAGAATAAACGTCTTTATGACTTTTATAATAACAGCTTACTGAGATCTGAGTGACAAAATGATGGAGTTGAATAATGAGAAACAGATCTAATACACTCTCAACAGCTGTTTACACTGATAACAGCCTGCAGGTAAAACTCTCACATGAAAGCTTTCTTCTCTTTTCATCTTTCACTGGATTTTATGGATTTGATTTTATAACCACATCTTAATGGCACTAAAGACCAGAGAGGAAGAAAGGAAGATTATAATTCGTCAAAAGTTAAAAGGTTTATTAATTCAACGTAATTCTCTAGAAATAAAAAATAACTAATGTGTTCTGCATCTGCAATCTTTAGATTTTTTTACATGACTTAACAGGTCAAAACTTTTAAAGGAATCAAGGTCAGATAGATTATAAACCACATCAGTGTTTCTGTCATGTAAATTTTGTATATCCTTGTTTCAGGATGTCCTGGAGAGAAGAAAGCAGAGTTTCTCACCAGCGTTTTGGATGCATTGTCCACAGACATGGTGCATGCCGTGACTGATCCCGCCTCTGCTGGCAGGTACAGTCAACAAAATCACCAAAATCATTTAAAAAAAATTCAATACAAACGTTTGAAGAAGAAAAAGCTGCGAACTTCTATTATATAAAACATAATTAATTGAAGTGAATGTTTGCCAGTTTCCAAAATTCTAAAAACTATCTTCTTTTGTGTTTGTTCAAGTGATTTATTTCTTTATCAAAACACAAAGTAAGAATTTTGGTAACTTGCATCCATTAACTTTCATAGACGCTTATACAATGGAAGTGAATAGATGTCATTGCTGTTGTTACCAACATTCTTCAAAATATCTTCTTTTCTGTCTGTGAAAGTGAATTTTTACCCCCAAAAATATCAATTCTGTCATTACATGTGAAATGGTGTCATTGCTGTTCAGTTTCTTCAAAATATCTTATTTTGTGTACTGCAAATATAATCAGTGACAGTGAAGTGTTCTCCCTTCAGGATGTTGGAGCCAGACCCCAGCCATACTCTGGAAGAACGCGTTGTACACTGGTATTTCAGTCAGCTTGATAAAAACTCCAGCGGTGACATCGGAAAGAAAGAAATCAAACCCTTCAAACGCTTACTGCGCAAGAAATCCAAACCCAAAAAGTGTGTGAAGAAGTTTGTGGAATACTGCGACATGAGCAACGATAAGGCTCTGTCTCTACAGGAACTGATGGGATGTCTGGGAGTCACAAAGGAAGAGGGTGAGTCAAACAATACCAGCGCTATCCATCCAACTCTCCTTCAGAGGTTTTATTTTGTACGTTTGTAAGACTGTGGTCGTTTTTATGACTTGGTTTTGTTAAATAACTTTCTCAGAAATAAGCTGTATTGCTATTGTGTAATGAGGAATCTGCCCGTAAAACTTCTTGTTGCCTTTCCACTCAGGGGCCAAAAACAGGTGAAGGCACAACCTCCAGCAAAATGGTGAGTTAATGTCTGAGCCTGTTAACATTCACAACATGCCTTCCACTCCATCTCTCTCTCTCTCTCTCTCTCTCTCTCTCTCTCTCCTCTCTCTCTCTCTCTCTCTCTCTCTCACACTCTCTCTCTCTCTCTCTCTCTCTCTCTCTCTCTCTCTCTCTCTCTCTCTCTCTCTCTCTCTCTCTCTCTCTCTCTCTCTCTCTCTCTCTCTCTAGAATGTTCATGTTCTTCCATTTACTCACATGAATAGTTTATTTGTATGACACTAATTACAATTCATTGTTCTTAAGTCTTCTGTACATTAAGTGCAAAATTGATTTGGCTTCTTGCAGAACCTGTCAAAGAAACAAGGCTAAACAACACCACCCACGCTCCTGTCCCGCGGACCCCACCAAACCGACGACAGAACCCATAGTCTTTGCACTTTGTACTTTAAAATGATGTAAATTCACTTTGTAGAAAAAAGGTATTTAAACAGACTGCTGAGTATGTGAATGATGTAGGTAGATTTTTATGTCCTTACAACAACAGCGAAATGAATAATAATAATTTAACACATACAATGTATGTGTCCTTTGTGAGTCTAAAATGAGTATGCTTTTCTAAGTCGTACAAGTTGTATTACATGTTTGTCAAGGCCAATCTTTGTTGTTCTGTTACATATTTTATTTGTCTTTTATTTTTGGCTAATCTCTGGTTAGTTTTTAATTCATCTAAACTGAATTTTGAAGCCTCATCTAGCAGTTTTTATATCAAACACCGATGCCTGTGTTTGATTTAGAGATCACATCCACACATGGATATAATGTTGATCCTGTTCTATGATGATTAGAAATAAAGTCTTTTATATAAGTCTTTTTATATGTGATTTTTATAGACAAATCCATTTTTATGAATTTCATGACTTCTGGTCAGACCCATTCTCAGTCTCCCATAATCCCACAGTTTCTGCAGGACAGATACTCATACTCTTCTCTCCATGACCTCACATTGACCCCATTCCTTACGCTCCATGTGTAATTTACGATTAGATGATCTGTCGCCGGAACCGCCAGATTAGACAGTGCGTGTTTTGCTTTTAACACTGCAGGGAACATGAAGGAGGGGATTAGATACTGATGCTTCAGGTATGTCAAATTAAGGATTACCTTAACCCCCCCGACAGAGAGATTTCTATTGCTGCTGAACAAGTCGCTGAGATAAGACCAGTGTGAATGAGTTGTTGATTAAACAAAGACTTTAAATGAGGAGTTCGCCCCCAAAAATTTCATAATTTGTTTACCGCATAAAAGAAAATTTTGCGGAATACAAATGAAGATATTCTGAGACATTTCTCTGGTGTTACCATACAGTGGAAGTTAATATAATCTGGTTATCAATGTCATTTTGTGTAATGCAGAATAAAAATGGTTAATCAGGTTTGTAATTACATGAGTATAAGGGTGAATATACTGCAAATTTTTTAATGATGATTATATTTTTATTTTATTTATTTAGTGAGTAGTTGCATTTAAGCTTTCCTATCTGTGTGTGTGTATATTGTCTTTCGATCATGTGTTTCACATTATTCCGGCACGGGCGTTATGTTCTAAAATCCCCTCAACTGCAGTCAATACTCAATTGATCTTCCAACAACAGACGAAAAGGGGCAAACAAATCCACACCTGGCACAAAGCGTTTATTTTCCCGTTAGAACAAAGACCTCATGAGGACAAGAGCTGAGCTGTCCTACCTAAACACATCCTGCATAAATGTTTGTGAACTTTATTCGGCATAGGCTGTAAAACAGAAGCAATTTTCAACTTATATATCCATCCCACAAAAAAACAAAATAAAGATGCTTTAAAGATTCTTCACAGTGATGCCATTATAGAACAATGTTTGGTTCTGCTGAAGTTGAAGGTTTTCTATTGAATCATATAAACAAAATAGGTTCCTCTATGGTATAACCTTCTTTTCCTCTTCCCTACTCATCCTCGCTCACACTGTAATACACATATAAATGCAAAAATGCCAAACATAAATCTATAAAAAACCTTGAATGAAATTCTGTCATGAATATTTTTCTGTTCTGATGAACACTAAATAAGATATTTGAAAGAATTTAGGGAAGTAAACAGATTTGAACGCTACAAACAACAATTCTTTTTTCAATTTTTCCTACTATGTAGTACATGGTGTCAGTTGCCTACATTCTCCAAAATATCTTTCTTTGTGTTTAACAGAATAAAGCCACTTATACAGGTTTGGGACCCTTTTTTTCCACATATATCCTTTTAAGTGATGCTTAAGAAGTTTTAGACCTTTAGAAACATTGATGTCACTTCTTTGAGGTAAGTTGTAATTCCCTGACTACCTTACAGACATTTAAGTTTTAAGTGTCAGAACAGAGCTGTAGTGTCCCACACTCATTCCACATGTTTAACGTCAAACGTTTCCTCCGGGCGAACACACAAACATTCAATGATTCCTGGGCACTGTCTGGTCTTAACGGACATAACCGGCCATTCAGTCCTGTCCCTGGTATGCCAACCTGGTAAATTACTGTCAAATTCCATCACAAATCTTAACTCGCTTTAGTTCAGCCAGGAGCAATGCATGCTGGGTAAATAGAGTGAAAGCACAACAGATATGTTGGGACACAAACGCGTCACTATTCCGGATTGAATTGATGATTGATGAAACCACACTTCGCACACAGAGGGGAATACAGACGTTGCCAAAAACCAATTTCGCCCAGCAGCTCGATCTAATGCTTCCTGAGTCAATGCCCAAGATCAGTCGGCTTTATATTTGTACAGCTTTCATGCCCAATATAACATTCATGTAAAAATTAAAGATGGCATGAATTTGAGCATGAGATTAAAAATAAATATTTGGCTATTTAATTTGACAAATATTTTGCGTTGTAAAGTTTTTTTTTCGTGTTTGGTATGAATGATTGTTTTACTTTTGTATATGCGATGCAGTTGGCCTCGTGTGTGAACAGGTTTGGGGTCAGGTGACCCCTCTGAGCACACCTGTGCATGTTTTTAAGGCAGGCCGTTTGTTGTGACATAGTGGACAAATACCGCAGTGTCTGTCAACATTACCAGCATCCCTCAGACTCATCGCCACGCCAACCAGACGCGGATCAGGTTGCTGTCAGGTGTCATCTGCTCCTCTCTCTCCAATGTTTTAATCTCTGTCTGTAATTCTTTCTCTCTCTGTCTCTTTCTTGTAATCAACCCCTGTGTACTTTACAATTATAATAAGTGTTGCTATGTTAAATATGTCTGAACATGTCCACATTCCATACAAAAAAATATATAATTGTCAAAATATTGGGGATCTGGGGTGCATTTGGTCCCTTAAGCTACATGATGCATTTTTCAAATGTCCATCTAGCCTGAGTGTTACTTGGGTGAAATTAAGGATCTCTAACATAAGACTCGACTTTGAACATAGATCACCATGGAAAGAAAATGTAAACGACTGTACAGTACAGATTTTTGGGATATATGTTGTAGGAGGATGCTAGAGGAACTGAGGCTTTGAGTTACAGCTCTTGATGGACAAGCTTCTGCACAGCTATAGCGTAAAACTATAATCTATATAACCCCCCCTAAATAAGTTAAGAACCCTTCCATCTCTCTCTCCCTCTCTCTCTCTCTCTCTCTCTCTCTCCCTCTCTCGTTCTGTATCAGTGGCTCAGGACTGGTGCCCAGCCCTCGCGGCAGCGGCTCTTTTGTGTTTATTGGATCGGGTCAGTTCTCCTGACACACGGCGGGTCTTTGTGTCTACTCGGCTGTTCCTCATTCCCACACTTTGCACATTCTTCTTTTTCATTTAAATCATTTTTTCAGTCTCCAAGCCACACTAAGACTTTGATAGGAGCAGCTGATGTGGAGATGAAGGATGAATGTTTTTTAGGCATGTGTGCGTGTGTGTGTGTGTGTGTGTGTGTGTGTGTGTGTGTGTGTGTGTGTGTGTGTGTCCGAGCTTTCACAAAGCTTGTCAAAAAACATTATTCAGAATCAGATCTTGAGGTTTTTGGGTTCTTGGGTTTTATGTTAAACTTATTTAAACCGTCAACGTTTATCTGAAATGTTCTTTTAACTGCTCTACACATTTCCTCCACTAAAATTACTAAGTTGCAAAAGTTTGAGGTTTGTGAGGAGTTGGATCTTTTGAGGGGAAAAGAGGACACATTGATTTCTCATTTGATTTGAGCATTTAGGTAAAAAAACATTTCAATTGTCACTAAAACACATAATCAGAAGAGCTTATGAACTTGAATCTGAGAAGTGCAAACTGATGACAAAACTTTAAAAGCACACCCCGCCTCCAGAACAAATCACAAAATTCAAGCCACTGTGAGGTGTTTATTAAAGGGTTTGTACAAATCCACTGTATACATGATGTCCACATCACTTACTAAGAAAAAAAGTCTAAAAAGACTCACCACATGTAAATATACAATAGAAAAGACAGGAATATAAATTAAGTACTCATAGATGGATGGTTTATTTGTTCGCAATGACTTAAGAACTAAAGTTGCTGTGTTTGTAGACAACAGGAGCTCCAGAAGC
This sequence comes from Triplophysa yarkandensis, assembly GCA_033220385.1. Classification (NCBI taxonomy): domain Eukaryota; kingdom Metazoa; phylum Chordata; class Actinopteri; order Cypriniformes; family Nemacheilidae; genus Triplophysa; species Triplophysa yarkandensis. The sequence continues at coordinate 6,258,004 of CM065665.1, forward strand.
GTCTCTGTTGATAAAGCCTGCTTGTACTGTAATTAAGAGAGAGAATTTTTCATCTGATGCTTTCCCAGACAGAGAACAAAGTCTTGCTTGGTGGTCTTGAGGGATGCCGTCTGATCCAGAGCACACCTTCAAACTGATCACAACAGCCATCCAAAGGGGATGTGTCAAGAGATTTAAGAAGATGTTTTTCTGAGTTTCTGAGTTCCATGTATAACTCATTTACATAATAAAACAAGGGAGTGTCATCGCAGATCAACTTACACAACCCAATGTTTCCACCTTCTCCAGTAGTAACATGTGGACATTAAAGTCAATAAGGTCAAGCCGAGCCCGGGGGTTAGAGGAGAGCTATTTGGTCCGATCAAGATATGTCACAGCACAACTGATAAGTACCTCTGCACCAAAGAAAGTGTTGATGGATTCTAGAGATGGATCTTCAGCCACTTCAGCCCGGGGTCACTTCTGTTGGCCATCCTCTAATCTGGTATCAAATCTGCCGAAGTTTACAGAAAGCCATTATGCTATCGGCGTCATAATGGACCGATAGAGTTTAGTTCAAATTCACAAAACTCCTCCTTTTTCTCAAACAACTGCTCTATTCACACAAGGAGAATCCAAAAACAAAGAGTCTCATTTCACAGGCCCCTTATCAAGAAGCACAGACCCCCCCACCCAAACATTGTTATCTTAAGATTCGAAAGAAAGCAACTCCAAAAGATCATTTAAACTCAGAAAATGAAAAGCAAGGCAACAAGATCTAGCTGTTTTATGACTCTGGAAAGGCATCATGGAAAATATTGAATAATTCTTTCTGCAGTGGTTACCACACATCTGTGAAAATGTTGTCGGTCTACAAGGTCAAGACTGTGGCGTATCTTCTATTTTTTGCAAAGTAATACTAGAAATTTAGCACAAGCGCAGGCAAGCTACACTGCATTTCAGGAATTCTGCTGTTTGTTTGATTTACATATAAATAAAGAAAATTTGGTCACAACTTGATTTTATTATGTCCAGTTTTGTTACTTCATTCATTTATGTTGGAACTACATGAATGGTTGGTTTTGTATAACATAATTATTACAACTGAAAAGAGAATTTCATTTCTCACAATGCATTGCTAAAAACTGTTCTGCGAATAATTTTCCTCATTAATGGTTGATCTGTGTTTTTAACGTTTTTAATTTTATCTTCAGTTAAGTTCTTTAAACTTAATATCTTCTTGTTCAAGATAAATTAAAGTTGCATGTCAATAAAAATTATGTATGAAGATAATGTTAAGTAAAATATTAAACATTTGTAAACCTATAAAATAATATTTGTTTTATGAAAAGTAAGTTGGGAAGCAAAAATAAATAATGCTGAATAAACACCAATGAACATCATTTTCAACAGGTTTTTAAAATTGGTTTTATTTTTTATTGTATTATGAAAATGAGACATAAAAAAACTCTGAGGTAATTTAGTCTACCATTTTTAATTTCTAATATGGTCTGCAATGGGGTCTACCATGGATAATTGAAACAATGTACGCAACAACAATATATGGGCCACCATTGACTACCATGGTAAATAAAATTGTAGTCAAATATGCTTCAGAACTGTTTGCTTTCTTATTTCTTTCAAATATCTTCTTTATTTAAAAAATTATAAAATAAATTCTGACAACCAGATCAAGAAACTTCATGACTTTTTTACCCATTATGTTGTAAATACAGTATATTGTACAGTTGTGTCAATGACAGATAAAATAGATCTTGTGTGAACGTTTTTGGCCTGCATTGCAATCTGTTATGTTTGTCTCTCAGGCGCCATCTCTGTGTGAAACACAAGTTACCAGTTACTTAATGTTATTAAGATTACATGTGTTCAAGGAAAATGATTCCTGTGAAATCATTCTCAATGGCTCAATTTAAAAATCCTTATTTAATGATTGTTGATTTGCAGGAGTCAGTTTGAAAAACGTATTTAGATAATTAAATAATATTAAAATAACATAAATAAACACGTTTTTCAACTTTAACAGCAGTGATTGGTTCACTAGGTTTACTTTGATATGACGGACATGCTTTGAAAGACGAGAGTTTAGACCGCCCTGTTCGTGCCCCTGTGTGAGTGACATTATTTATCCTTTTTTGAGTTTTGTTCTTCATCTTTCCGAATCTTTTTTGGTCTTTCATGCACCTGTCCAACAGAGTGGGAGGGTCTTGGCTGCCAATTGAACATTCCAGAGGAGAAGTCACCCCGTTAATCCTCAAAGCTTCAACCTGGACACCCCACATGCACCTCTTTACGCCTCCCCTCCTTCAATCCGTCGACTGAACCCCTCCTCCGTATAGACCTGACTCAGATGGGCCGGCGCTGCACCAAAGGTAGACACTGTGTGAAGCAGATTAAGTGCGACCCTTTCACCCTACCCGAAAAAAGGTCCAAACGGTTATAATCCCCACAAAAATTCCCTGATGAATGCAAATATTGTTCATTTCAGATCTGAGGAGGACCTACAAAAGACCACAGAAAGAGACAGAGAAAAAAATCTATTTCAGGAACAAAGAAAAATGTATAAAGAATATTTGTTATTGTCATGATTTAAAAAAAATATTTTTAATAAATCAAGTCTACATCCACATTCAAGAAATAATGCATTTCATCACATCACATCCTAAAGTTCAATGAGTGTAAAACTGTAGGGCTGAAGTTCACAGTATTCTCCCCATCTCTCTCTCTCTCTCTCTCTCTCTCTCTCTCTCTCTCTCTCTCTCTCTCTCCCTCTCCCTCTCCCTCTCTCTCTCTCTCTCTCTCTCTCTCTCTCTCTCTCTCTCTCTCTCTCTCTCAAAGCTCCAGCCTTTCCCAGATCCTTAAAATATTACACAAAAAGCTCTTTATCTCTCTGGGAAATTCTGATGTACTCTGGTGGATTTTGTTATTGGCATCCTTCCCACTCTGCTGGAAATGACACTGGAAAAAAAGAGTTTGAATATACATGACATATTCATGTTTGCTTCAACAGTCTTTTCACAGGTTTCCATTTTTAAATGACAAAGACTGACTTTAAATCTCAGAAGAAAGTCTTGAATGTAAGGCAAAGTTTCCAGAGTGATTTTATGTGAAATCTCATTTATCAAAATATAAGAACACTTTTAGCTTTTGAAATGATTTGTGAGCTTCTGGAGGTGTTTTAAAGTGCAAAGTTCCAGGTATGCGATATAAATTATTTTTGTCATGATCATTTGTTTGTTCGGTTTTAAAACTGCTTGACTTTTTTGCTTTTCATATAATTGTAAAAAAAAACATGGCACTAAGTCTGTACACTAAAATGTATGTAATGTTTACTCAAAATATGTTTGCAGTCACACATTACAAACTGAGCGGGCCGGGTAATCTGTGTGTTTGCCAAGCTATTACATTTCTCTTCAGATGTGTGAAGAACTTCAACCACACTCTCTAAGGAGAACATTTCACTGGTGAAGCAGGAGATTCCTAACCATCTCCCCACTGTAGGATCAAAATGCACAAAAAAATCTAACAGTGAATGATTCCCCAACAAAAATATATACGTCATCCTATTGTCAAGATTTATTATAAATAAGTTAAATTGAACTTTTAATTTCGAAAACCTTTATATTTAAACATTAAGTACATGTTATACAACAGTTCTTTCTAGTTATTGAATCCGATTGGCTGAGAACCATGCGATATGTGACCAGAGACATCACGGAACCGCTTCACTGTTCGTATTTATTTGGACAAGGTGACAGTTTAGAATAAGAAACTGAGGTTGTTTAACGGTTTGCTGTGCTGGAATTCAGCGTGGAACTTTATTTGTGATTTTTCTACACACTCGTGCCCATCGAACTGTTGTATAAATGCAATATGGCACTTGTAGTCGTATGACGGTGCTCTATATCAGCGGCTGTGATTGTCTCCAATCTAATCACAGTCGTTCTGATATAGAGCACCATCACACGCCTACTCAATCCATATTGCATTAATATTATAATTATATTAATGTATTCCAACAACCCAGTATTTCAGTTACTATACGGTACTGAGCGACAACAATCTCCTTACAACACGAACAGTCTGAATAGTGTCAAATGAAGCAAATCCGACAAACATAATGCAAACAAATGATTACAAATGTGAAACAAGTTGTCATTGTTCAATTCGTCAAAATATAGACTGTGAAAATGGCAGAAATGTGATGGTGGAAAAGTGTTGCTCTTAATTATTAAAGCTAATATTTGCAGAGCAAACAAACAAGATCTCTCTCCCTCTCTTCCCTGTGAGGAACTTTTCTTTAGCCCTTCATTTTGACCTTGCTTCGTATATTTCTAATATAAGTTCATGCAGTTTAAAACTTTGATTCATGAAACCAAAGCAAATGGTTCTGTAGGTCTAGAATCATGAGTTTGAATATATAAAAGAATATATAGACTGTATCAAATAAATGCCAATTAAATTGCTGTGCCAAATGCATATAACTGTTTGTCAAACTATTTGTCCCCATATATCACATATAAACCCATTCAACGTGCATTTGATTTACTCGTTTTAAACTGGAATTTGCACATGCATACTATACCTTATGCAACATTAATTCCGTGCAGGTCTTCCCGCGCTTCCCGCTCATCAATCAAGCGCAGTTCTGCAGGTCCCATGGGCCAGCAGAGCTGACGGCTTGACACGCGTTGGCCATCGATCCATATATGCTTTCCAAGCGTCCGTCTTCCAAACGGATTATTTGCCTACACTAATATTTTGTGGTACAAAAAAGCATTCATACTCGTTCAGCAGTGGTTCATTGGCTTCTCCTTATGATTTATTTGTGTGTGACAACCCCCCGATCCTGCCCTACGCTACTTAAACATGCCTAATGTTTGTCTTTAGTTATTAGTTTTCACTTTTACATTTGCATTTTCACTATGTTTTTGCATTAGGTGTGCAACCACAGACTGGAGGAGAAAGAACAGGATTCATTAAGACCATGTTGTACACATGATATGCTATTAGAAGAAAAATCTATACGTGTTTACACAAGTTTTTAGGGATTTCAAGTAAGGAAATATGACTGACGTGAGATTTACGGTACAGTGTAATTAAGTTTGACAGATATGGATCAAAATTTTAATAAAACTTGAGTTTGAAAAACATTAATTTCAAAATAAAGCCATTTTAACAATGGTAAGTTTTTCAAAAATGGAGATCAATCATTTGACAAACAGATCTTGCTCCTTGCAGTAAATACACGTTAAATTCCCTAAAACTTGATATGCAACCATGTCCAAAAAGCCTGTCATGACATCACTAACAGAGCGAGCACGTCTGTCTGATCATGAAAGCATATCGCTAACACATACCTGTATTCTCAGGCCTTAAAAAAAAACAATGCCCATTCTTTCTCTCCAAAAAATACTCGTCCATTTGTTTTGGTTTCACAGTCTTGGCAACTGTTGTGCCTGCTGAATGAAAAAAAAACTTGGATAAGACTTTAGAGCGCTTGGCACCTGTGCCCGAAAACAAGAGCGGGCACCGTACCTCAAGTCTTGCGTAACGACCCACAGTGGTAAGTTTATACAGCTCAGATGACTGAGATAGCAGAAGATACCCAGCTCAGAGAGTCCAATCTTATCACAAAAACATCTGATAGTACCAGAACAGCGGAGGTGGGTGAAGTCTTGAATGAGGGAGAGACCTCACAAGAATTCCCTCTGGAATAGGAAACCTGCCTGAGCACGGAGGATGAGAGATTCCAAAGTAGAAAGAGTGCACTACCAAAAGTCTATTGATGATTTTTGTTTGGTAAAAAGATTTAAAATTGACCTTCTGAAATGTGACATAACTGACCTAAGTGTGGATCCTGTTGACCTCTGCTGGGTTGTATATATATTTATCTAGATGCCTAGTTCGAGCGCGCCATATATACGTGACTGTGTCAATGACATTGGAAGGGTCCAAGTCACTGTTAATATGCCAAACACTGCGTAGCAACAGACTGTAGAAACCATGAGTTTACACAACAGCCTTTAGTGGCGATTTCCTGTGCAGGGCTTAAGAATTGTCTTGTACTAAAATAACGTTTTTTTGTAAGTACTATTTGTACGAACTACTTTAATCTTATAATTAAACTAGAAATGTTACATTCACAAATAACTAAATCAATTAACTTTTAACTCGCAAAAACATACTTCAGCTGGTATATTTCATGTTTTCGGAAAAAGTCACATGTTAATTTATCCTATATATAATAACAATAATTATAAAAGTTATAAAGTAATAACGGACAACTGCAAGGGAGAAAAGGCATTTGAAGAACAAGCATTTGTTTTCCAAAAGTTTAGCGAAACTTACGTTTATTCCAAATTTCAGAATAATATTTGCAGAAATGTTTTGTTGTCATTTTCTCAAGCAGCTTCGTAAGATAAGATGCTTTTGAAAGGCTTTTAAAGGAGTCCCCATCTATTCTGCACTCTTTTTGACTGTTCTTTATTCAACATCCAAAGTCATCCACTTTAAAATACATTTAATTAAGTAATTAATAAATTTGCTTGATTATCTAGTAAACAAATTTCAGCCACCTTCAGATCAAAAGCTTTTTAAAATAATTAGAAACATTTCGCTCAAGTGTCCCAAAACGAATGACCAGTATTGTACTGTAATAAGAATTCTCGCTTGCATCTCTTGCTCACAGCCTTTGCCAACCAAACATAAACACACTCCTCACCGTGTTCAAGACAATTCAGTAGATAAATATGACGAAATCTTCAGAATAAAACCTCCACAGGAACATAAACACTATCATACTATCTTGCCATTTAAACAATTAGAAATATCAAGAGATAATAGGATTAGATTCGGTCGAGTTAACACAACAAGCATTTGGCAGATAATAAAGTAAGCCCCTTGTCTTGTATCATCAACATAAGCTTAAAGCAAAGGAAAGGTTTACAGCCCTGGCACAGAGGACCGACCATCATCTAAACAATGTTAGTGCACCCGTGTAGATTTATATGACAGATTCAATGATGGTAAGAGAAGTTAAGTTTCTTCACTGAATCCCTCCGAAGCATTTGTGGGTGGTCAGATATGTCCTGTATACCATTACCTTATTCAGAGATGGAAAGTTATTGGATTTATTTATTGGTGCTTTGTTAAAGAGATTGTTGATCTGAACAGATAACATTAACATTGGCAAGTGTTACCATCTAGCTAGATTTAATACCTTACCTTAGAGTTTATACACTTTAAATCTTGACGTTTTTGCCAAAAGGAACCAAAAATGTTAATCATTAAAAAGTAACCACAATCTCCTGGCATGCCATCATGCCCAAACTACTCACTTTTTACTTTGTAGTAGGATTTTAAAACAAATGCTTTTGGCTCGTGCAGCTGTCTATTATTACTTTTATTATTATATATAATATAAATGAACATAAATCCACAAGACATAATAGAGAATCTGGCCCTAAAATGAAAATGACTATTTTCTTCTTTAAAGTGAACAATAAAAAAAAATCTCACATTTTTTACTCGTTCCAGACTTTCCTGAATAAAATAGAAAAGATTTTTAATAAAAGGATGACTGAAGATACTGAGGTTAAATTTACAAAAAGTAAATATTTAAGACTTGGTAAATAGTAAAATATTATTTTCTGCATAGCTTTCTTTGTCATTACAAAAGAGATGTATTTGGTGTTTTACAGACGAATATCATAAATGAATGCCAGTATGGCAATCTCTCTGGTGAAAGATAATCCATTTCATTTAAACTAATTTTGATAGCACATCCCAAAAAAGCTGTACATTATGGTAACACATGTGCCTTGGAACATTAACAGTTGTGGATTTTGAGAGCTTAAAGTCAGATGGTCATCTTTGGTCAGGTTAACAGGGGCTGGTGTGTCAATGACAAATGTTCCGTTTTAGGTTTATTCACAACTGTGTGGATGCTAACACCACATACCTGGACTTTTTCTCTATCGATCCACATAGTGTATCCATGAATTACAAACACATAAACATGTTATAAGAACTACATACGTCTTAATAAGAACTGGTACAAATCACAGATAAACTAAATCACTTATTTTTCTTTGAAAAACATTAATATGATACAAGAGAACGATTAATCATAAAAACATCTGGGACATTTACTACAAATATGATCATGTTTTACTTATTTGTTTTGGTATATCAGTTCTTCTTTAAAGGGATAGTTCTTTGACCCCATTGACTACTATATTAGGAATCCATAGCTCAGTAGTTAATAGGGTGCAATACATGATACAACTTTGATTTTTCCAAATATCTTCCTATACATTCATCAGAACAGATTTACTGTGGTCTGTCCTACACTGTGACAATCTCAAACTTACTCCTCTCAAACATTTATTTTCCTCTATTGAAATGTTTTTTAGATTTAATTTTATCTGTTATTAACAATTGCTATTGTTCTAAACCCATTTGTTATTTTCTTGTGAAACACAAAAGGTATAAACATTTTATTCTTCACAAAACACCGTAATATACAATAGTTTTAAGTGATCATGGTTGTCAAGTTCTATAAAGAACTATACATAAAAATACATAAAAATAGCTTTGGAAGTGAACATCTGCAAAAATACCTCATGTAAACATTTATCTGATGTTATTCTAAAAGAGATTTTATCCTTTCTGCAGCTCTCAGATTTAATTCTCCATTCTGCATGTTTAAAATTGCAACTCACATTTGGAAAAACAAAACGTCAGTTCATCTTAAACTCATTATGCAATACATTTAAGTTCACTCTGAACTGTCGTTTGATGGCAAAAACACTAAAAATATTCCTCAGAATAAATAAAAGCACATGTGTTTGGATCAATATGACGGTGAGTAAAAAATGACAAAAATCTCATTTTCCTTTAATGATGCTTTGCCAGATGTCAGCTTCTGGCATGAATTTATTAGCACATTTCCATGGGCATAATCTCCATTAAGGCTAGACAATGATATTAACAAAATAAAATGTTCAAATAGGATCAATACTGACAGAGGAATTTATTCCAGGAATTACAAAATCCACAGTCTTAATCTTTGCCTGAAAACAGGGCCTAGGAGGAGTGACCTTCTTATTTTGTGAGGCATAAGATGATAGTTATGTGTGTGTGCATGGTGGGTTTCAATGTACATATCACCTACAGACACACAAAAATACAACTGGGAATTACCTGGCCATTCATATTTAGGTTGTTTTACTGTGGCTAAAATCTGATGTTTAATACCAGGAATGGCAGATAATCATAAATAAAAATGTAAAGTACAATGCAGTTTAAGTTGCTTTGAATAGAGTGTTAGCCAAACGCGTGTAACAGGTGTATAAGGATGTCCATCATTGCCTGTAACACCGTTTTGAGGGGTAACGCTCCAGCAAGAGTGACTGTCAATCAAAGCCTTCGCCCTGCAGCTGTCCACATTGTGCAGGTGCTTGAGCCCACAGATAGAAGAACTAAGCAAAAACAGTCACAACTGTGTGCGGCCTCGAGCAAATACATGCAGCGTTACAAATAAACACAATAATCACGTAATTACAACAACTCAAGATCTAAGCCTATATCAAGTAAGATCACTTTTCTTGTACAGTGCTTTACACAAAAAACAAACAGTATAGTTGTACTTAATTTTTGTATTGTTTATTGTTTGGTTTAACTAGAAACAGATAAGACAATTCTTCACTGAATTATATAAGGTAGCTGTGACTTTTCTCCAAATATATTTATCACGTATTCTAATTCTATACATTATAAACAGGATGTGATGCTTTTTCTTCACATTGTCCTATTAACCTTTCGAGTCAAACAGAGTGCAAAACACTTTGAAACACAATATTGCACACAAAAACCCCACAAACTGCTCCTAATGTAGACAGAACCTTAAAATATAGATGAGATGATTTGTAGAAATACGTTTGTTGGAATATGTATTTTGAATTTGAATAATATTGATAAATTATCACTAATTGAAAAAAATTTAAGTTATTCAATAACGCAATTAAAAAGAAATAAATTATAATTCCGATAAATAAATAAAATTAAATGTAAGTATATGAAAATAGCAAATAGCTTTTCTCTCTCTCTCTCTCTCTCTCTCTCTCTCTCTCTCTCTCTCTCTCTCTCTCTCTCTCTCTCTCAGGAAAGAGTTCTTCTCTCTGAGCGTCTAAACACTTAACATTGGCCACTGGAGAAAAATCACTCTTGAATGGACCTTGACGTTTTTATACTCTCTCTTAAAATATAATCTCCAAGCTAAAAGGAGTCTTTCAGGAAAACTCTTCACAGAATACTTTTAACCTCTGACAGATGCATGCGAGCATATATCCTCTCATGAATTATGTGATGCTTCTGATGAAACCAGCGAGTGTCAGGGAGATTGGTAAACATATAAATAAGGTTCCAAAAAAAGTTTAGTGGGCATTATATGAAGGTTACTTGGAATTTTATGTCCCATGTCATACACCCAATATTTTGCTTATGCCCTTTGCAGAGTTCTCGGGAAATAAATGATCACTTTGTTAAACTTCACCATTTACCATTGCAGATAAAACTGAATGACAAATCAGCATTTGCAGTTTTACTCGTTTGCTAAAACACAATTTCTGAAACCTTTCTCCATTTGCAGAAAACAGAAACCTCTTACTCCTCATGCAAAATGAACTGTCTCAAACAGTTTTCACTTGAATCAAACACTGCTCTCAAATCATCAAAGTTATTAATTTGTGATCATCAATGACGTATTCTCATTTTTTTGTCAGTGTCACCGGCACAAATTTCAAGGTAACAGGCTATTTAATACAATTAAATAAACAGCTTAAATTATTTCTATGTTTAAACATATATCAAAAAACATAGTGAATACTGACAAAAATTTCTCTTAGTTTCTGATCAATTCTTAAAAATTCCAAAATGGGGGCATAAAAAAGTGTTCCAAAAAGTTTAATACAATGCAAGAAGAACCATTTCTTCCTTGATTTATTTTCGTCAAAAATGGTAGTTAAAAATCAAATTCTTCTAAAAAGGGCCCTTCATACTTAACAGAGGAACGTTTCAGAAACAAAAATAATTAATTTTTTTCTAAACGACCTTTAAGCTCTAATATAACACTACTTAACAACGCTGATATTATAATAATAGACCACATAACAGGTTCAAACCATTCTTTACTTTCCGACCACAGACCGACGGAACAAATAAAGTAAGGGGAAATCACCTATTAGTGGTGACTGTAGCTTAGAAACGTGTTTGGACAACCTCCACTAGTATATAGCCATGTTTCATAAACTCACACACACACGCGCACACAAACACACACACATTTATGCATTAGCATTCTGAATTACAGTATGTTTATGCCCACGGCTTGTGTAGACATCTCACTGACATATCAGAGATGGCTGACTTTGTTCCGTCTCAGATGTGGTTAAGCAAAAAGAGGATTGTGGGTAATGCCAGGCTTTACCACAGGAATGGACTGACAGGTTTACAGATAGATGCTTTCACTGCATGACACTTACAGCACTAATAAAATCAGACTCCAGAGAGTAAATCAATACTTCTTATCTTTCATAAAACCTAGAAAATGTGTCTTTGTGTGGGTGGTCACACCTGCGCTCGTGCCCTGCAATACAATACGAGGATTTTAGGTTATGTTTCTGTAATATTCAAGCTTTGTGTTCTCAACCTTGACTACATTTATCAACATTAATCTTTGAATATCACATCATGTTTACCATGTCACATTGTACACATCCTTTCCAAATCCAATGGTAACAAAATAAAAAGCAAAATGACATACAACACAAAATCAGAATTGCTCATTCATATCAGGGTATAACGTATGGTCATGAAACATATGTGATTGTATTAGAAACCTAAAAATGGTGCGGTTTGTTGCCTCTTTCTCATACTTACTTTTCTAAAATCTTTGTTTTGGGACTCCTGATTGAATTTCATAAAAATACCAGGAAACTGAAGAAGGTTGAATATAGAAAGTGATTCCTTATATGGTTTAAGGTTAATCTGTTTCTGTGGGAATGTCTGTGTGTCTGTCCAAAGTAATGAAGGGATTGAGATATGTTTGTATGTAAAGAGAAAATGTGCTTTGATGTCTAAAATTCCATATCTGCGGTTCTGTCTCAATCAGACGACCAGCATGGGAAACCCCTCATGAGACACACACAAAATAACTAACATTCCAAAAGACAGGACAACCACAAATGAGATTCTGCATTGTATATAGTTGCAAGGTTAAATGAAGTGACTTTTGCTTAAAGGTAAAGCGTGAAACAATAGATTCAAGTAAAGTCCGAATAATAATGTTTACAAGATAAGATAACTGCACATAAAACATGAATCCTCAATCAAACATATTAAACTCACTGCCCAAAACACCAATCACATTCATTTTATAGGTCTAAACTTTTACTCATTAGAAACAAAATGTTTGCTTCTACTTCTGTGTGTTGTACAATATGAGAAAAACATCAGGGACAAACACCATTCGATAAAAATCGAAAGGAGGTTGATAATGAACCTATGCAGAACTGTATTAAACAATTGTTGGGGGAAATATAGACATATTCAGGGTTCATGTCGCATTCGGACTGCTGGGTCAAAAATAATCATTTTAAAGTGAGATTCTCAAACTAAGATTGAAAATTGATGATCTTTCAATTGGGTTGCTTCAATATTTATATCCACACATCATTCATAAATAAATCTCAATTTACAAAGACAAACACACAGAGTACGTATCAGATGTGCTATCAAATGCTGGTTGCTTGAAAGTCCAGTGAACGCCTACAAGTACACGTGTCTTCTTTCTTGTGTTCATGTACATCAACTCCACATATAACAACGGATTCTTGTTTACCTGTCACTCCCCCCACACACTTCCTGTTTGTGACCTTTCCTTTGTAGATTCACAAATGCAGGTACACCTTATCACCCAATGTTTTGCTCTCCGAAAGTTTCCGATCCTTTACAAGCTTTGTGTGGCATCTCAGTCTGTCGCTATGGTTGTGTTTGCAGGCTTTTGTGTAGGGGAAAAGGAGCAAACAAAAATAACAATGGAAAGAGAGAGGGAAATGTAACAAACATTAAATGTTTGGCATTAAAGGGGAAAGATGAAGCTGAAAAAGAACCTGATATTGAGATCAGTTCATTGAGAAGAGGACAGGAATGAACAAGTGCTCTCTCTTTCTCTTTGTGTGTGTGTGTGTGTGTGTGTGTGTGTGTGTGTGTGTGTGTGTGTGTGTGTGTGTGTGTGTGTGTGTGTGTGTGTGTGTGTGTGTGTGTGTGTGTGTGTGTGTGTGTGTGTGTGTGTGTGTGTGTGTGTGTGTGTGCGCACATGCATGGTTAAATATACGTTTGCTGTCCAAATATGTGATAAAAGTCACATGATGAAGAGATGCTGGTGACTCAAAACTGTTCTGACATCACTACATGGATGCACTTTGATGGGAATAAGGGTGTGGGGACATACACAAGGGACAATGTAGCATTATTATATCCACCGGACCTTTATCTACCGCAGGGATTTGAGACAAGCCAAGATAAGCATCACTTCCCCTCACAGGCACATGCAGCATCACTGGGTTACAGTCAGATAGTTTGTGCCATGCTCTGATCAAAGACCCTGGACCCTCAGCATCAGTCCATGCCTCTTTTCTCAGACATATACTATGCTATTGTACACAGTAAATATTTAAAAGCAAAACAACCTTATCTAAAATATACAAATCAGATATGTTATTCATTGCTCACATGATGGAGCATTGGGAGGGTTGTAATAAATAATAACAAATACATTTATTCTGCCAAAGAAAAATTATTCTGCCTTTTTATGTGCTTATTTTTATATGATCAAATATAAATTGTTTAATTTTTAATATATGGTAAAAAATTGCTTGGGTCATTGCGCCATCTGCTGGTCAACACACATAACGACGTGAACGCGTGAAGCATGCGGATGACGTCACATTACCGCGAGAGGTATTCCAAGCATGTATAGAATCTAGCTATACCCTCCCTCTCGCGATATCGTGACGTCATCCACTTGCTTGTTCCACACATAGTCGAACACACCTGTTGATAGGATTATTGTGGGATTTTTGAGGCGTTCTTAATGTTTTGTTTGCTGTACAAGAATGTTTAATAAAAAAAATTTATATAAAACAAAATATCCATTCCATAAAGCTTTAGCCAGCAGCTATTTAATAAACACCAGTAACACATCATGGTCACTTCTGTTTTTTTACGTAAAACCTGGCAACCCAAATCTACCCTTCGCGAACGAGGTTCCCATCTCTATGTCTGTTTACATAAACACAAACATGTTTACAGTTTATTCTAAGTATAAGTATAATTTATTCTTAACACGTTACCTGTCTTGTTTCTTGGTGCAGATGTCTTGAGATTAAGTCTCCTCCGCTTACAACTTTTTTCACATCAGGGTTGCCAGGTATGCGTGACAAAATCCCCCAACAGCAATCTAGTTTAATAACATCAGCCACAATACAAATAAAAACTCAAATAAACAAATAAATAAAAGTGTCAACACCGTTCCTAATATGCATATATGCTCAAAACATTTACACAATTTCTTATCAGAAATGATCTTCTTAAATAAATATGTGATTAAATAAAACAATGGCATTTCTTTCTTAATGTGATGTTAGACTAGTTGAAACTTTAAGTGCAAGAGTTATTTGTTTATTTAGACATTTAAAGTTATAAACAGTATTTAATCTGGATGATATATTGCATCCATTCAGACCATGTGATGTCTGGTTTACACAGATTGTTTGTTTGATCTCATCTGTGAGTTTATGTATCTCCTCCATATCTCATTTCCTCTCCCACATCCTGTGACGTCATCAGGTGAGCTACACTCTTGTTTTCACACAAATACACAACACAATGATTATATGTTCTGACCAATAGAATA
>CM065665.1:6275480-6440480 GCA_033220385.1 Triplophysa yarkandensis
AGTCACGGCTTTGTTAATGGAGGCGTAAGCTTGCATTACAAAAAAGTCAATGAGAAGACTATGAATTACAGAAAACAAATATATTATCTAGAAAACTATAGTGATTATCTAGTTATATTTGAACATTTAAAAATGAGCAAGTTATAAAAGCAATCTAGACTACATAACCGGTTTTATTGATATCAATACAATTTTTTCATAGATGTGTCCAAAGCTGTCTTACAGTGCCTCACATCTTCTTGTTCCTACACATTTAATTTACACAATAGTTTGAGTTCCTCTGCAGGAGAGATTAGTAACTTTACAGCACTTCCCCCAAGCTACCCTTTATCCTTGTCTAGTTAATAGTCAACTACTTTACCTTTTTATTCGTTTCCTCTCTTTGCCTTCTCTTTGTGTGTAGTATAACAGCAGGAGTCACATCAGCTGGTAATGTCTAGACCAAAGCAGTAGGGCCTTTCATGTTGTCCTGTGGTTCAGTTGGCTTGAGCTCAGAATAAATTCAGATTTTTTAATTCTGTCAGTCGAGCTACAGTTACCTCGGTTAATACAGTTTTGTGTCTGTGTTCTCAATTGACCGTTTTGTTTGAAAAGCTGCTTTCACCATTGCATCCTTGTGGACATGTGAAAGTTGTATTTTGTTGACGGGAATTAGCACTGCATTGTCAGTGTGTGCACTTTAACAGTCTGTATGTGTGTTTTGCAAACATGCCAAATGTGGCATCAGATACTTTGGAATATGTGGGTGATGTTGCCACCTAAGAAGTCGTAGGACTGATAATGTGCTTGTTGTACCTGCAGTCACGTCTGCGCAAACAAGACGTGGGATTGAAGACTCACTTGCAGCAGCTGGATCAACAAATCAGTGAGTTGAAACTAGACGAGTGTAAAGCTTCCTCTGAGCATCTGGAGAGTGACAGTAGACCGAGCTCCGGTGAGTAAAGCCAACCTTCACAAAATGTTTTATTAATAAAAATCAAAAATTGTTAACAATTTTTTTAACAACAGAGGCCGTTTCTCTTTTTAGGGTTCTTCGAGCTCAGCGATGGTGGTTTAGGATCGCTGTCCAACTCTTGCACCTCAGTCTACAGCGAGAGTCTGTCCTGTTCTTCTCAAACCAATTTGCTTCCCTTCCTCTCAACTTCATATTCTCCACCCGGGCGTCATGCTTCCGGACAGAATAACGTGTCCCGTTGTTGTTCTGCTGATGAGAGCACGGCACAGTGCGACTTCCAGCGACCACCAGGAGTGAAACTAGGAAGCGGTTGCATAAGAATGTCACCAGTCAACGTAGAAAGAGCAAGGCAAAGACCTGTTTCTACAGGTAAGCGTAAAAATTAAATTGGACTAATATTTTTAACATATTGACAATGTCTGAAATGGAAAATACTGAATTTTTGTGTCCGGCAGGTGATCTTGACCGCGTGATCACGTCTGGAATCGGCACCTTTAGATCTACTGACATAAAGACCTCTGTCCTCTGTGGAAGCCTGCAAAAACCCTCGGTGGACCTCAAATACCAAAGTAACCTAGTGTCAAACAGCGGGACAGAGGTGTACTGTTACCCCAGCCCACTTCACGCAGTGGCCTTACAAAGTCCCATCTTCAGTCTCACTGGTGAGCAGGGGTGTAAGGTATCATCTGAAGCACAGGATCAAAACCTTAAAGATGGACTTGAAGAAGTTACTGAAAATCCTAACCAGGGGTCCATGAACTCAAAGTCAGCAGGATACATCAACAAGCTTCTTCAGCGTAGCTCTAGTAAGATAAGCCTGTTAAACGAAATAAGCCGTGAGCCTCACACTGCTATTAAATGCAATGACGAGCAAAGACCAAGATCTCAGGATGTCAGCTCTGGACATTCACAACTTCTGGGGTCTATTCAACATCTAACGTTGACATTGGCACATACACTAGACACTGAAAAAACATTGACAGCACTAAACAGCGGTCAGCAACAGATACATGTTGAGTCCAGTTCAGATGTAGTGAAGGTCCCAGAACAGCCAGGACCTTTCAAAGATCTCCAACAAAATCAAATTTCCCTACATAATGCCATAGTCAAAGCTAGGGCAGAGTCTAGGCACTCAGACAAGGGTCACGGACATTCATTTGAGTCATCATCTGTCTTGAAGTCAATTGAGAGAAAATCGAGTTTTACCCTGACAAAAGAGGAACCAAGAAGGTCGTATCTTAGACCCAAGTCAGCAGAGTTTGTCCACGCCGAGTTCGTTCCCGCTGGGTCTCAAAGGATGAAGGAGCACCAGGCAGACAAGAAAACTAAATCTGTCAAGTCAAGAAAAAGGAGCTCAGAGAAACCGTCAACCAAAAAACAGCATCAAAAACTCTTGTCCACTAAGACCCGAGCTGACGTTAAGCAGTCCGGTTTGTGCAAAGCCAAAGTGTCCAATCTAGAAGAGTCCCACATGTACTCCAGCTCAGACGGCAGTCGTTACGGACTTGTCAACTTGCACAAATCTCACCAAACATCCAAGCCCATCAAACCTCATAAAGCACATGAACTCGTGCACATTCCTCTGGATCAAGCCAGAAAGAAGCACAGTTCCCGAAAGTGGCCTTCTGCATCCGAGATTCAGCTTCCTTCAACTCTTAACGGCCAGAAATCTAAAGAGATGCCAGTCTCTCGTAAGACCGGTATGATGAGGAGTCTCAGTGCAAGACCTCGCACCGGTCAGTGGGGTTGTCCTCAACGATCCCTTCGTCAATCTCTTTCCACCTCTTCTTATCTCAGTTACTTGGAATCTAGGTATCCAGCCGCTCCAAACTCCGGCCGCTATCCTCCTCGGTGTGAATCTGAGTTCTCTGAATACTCAGCGGAGTGTGCGTCTCTCTTTCACTCTACTATTGCAGCAAGCAGCGATGGAGAGAGGAGTGACTATACCACAAATCGTTTTGGAGATAGTGAGTCCAGCCAGGGTTCTCAGACGGAATCCGACTCAGACAGCAGCCTCTCGCTGGATGAGGAAGACCTGTTAGAGGAAGAAGAGGACAATGAAGCTGGTCTAGTTTGGGCTCAGGCTGCGATGGGACCCACAGCTGCTGGCTTCTCAATGCAGCAGCGGCCACGTTCTGATTCAGCGGCTTGCCGCATTAAAGCATCCAGAGCACTAAAGAAGAAGATCCGCCGTTTTCAGCCAGCATCACTTAAGGTCATGACTCTAGTCTAGCTTCTTAAATGTAACAATGCTTCTTAATTTGTACATTTGTAGCATAGTTGTACTTGTAGCCAGTCAATTTTTAAAGATGTATATTTGATCCAAGAAATATTTGGACAAAATGTGGAGATTGACATGTAATATACATTTGATAAGTGCAAAAACACCTCACATTTTCACGTTCCTACTCACTGTCAGAATGTCACAGAGCTTAAATTGTCAAAATGAAAACTTATCAACAAATTGGGTCCAATATCTTGTATTCATGTACATTGTAAATAAGGTCCTTGTATATCTTTGAATATGACAAAACACCTCAACCAAAAATGTTGTGTAAATAGAACAAACAAACGTTTTTTTAAATAACATAATAAACATCAATATTCCTTTTAGCTCTTGTCTCTTTGTCTCTTTGGGATTTTGGTCCATGTAAGATAAAGTGCATGCAACAAATAAAGATCTATTGCTTGAAATCAATCTTTAAACGATATGGAGATATCTGTCTTTAAGATGAACGACTTCAATCTTTAAGGTGAAAGCTCCCACAAAAATGAATTTAAAATGAATTTAGTTACCCTTTATTGTCATTTTAAACCAGTATGACATTTTTTAAGAACCAAAGAAGAAATTTGGTATGCATTGAATGTACAAAAAACCAATGCAAGTAACTAATTGCTGATTATCAACATTTTTCAAAATATCTTTTGAATTCTTGTTCTTCTGAAGAAAGAAAGTCATGCAGGTTTAAAATGACAAAAGAGAGGGTAAATGATACCAGAAATGTATATATTTTTTGTGAGTGTGTAAAGCAGACATGATGAACATTGGAAGATCAGAAAACCTCACTCTGCACTTGAGTCTCAAATTCCTGTAGTGTCACAGGGGTTGGAATGGGGCTTAATTATGCTCACACAGGTGAACACCAGATGATCTATAACCCCCTGGATGTGTTTTAACTTTGCTAGGGTTGAAAGGAGATTAACTCAGACTCTAGAATTTCATCACCTTTTACTTACAATTTACCACACTTCATGGTCTTATAGCTATAGAAACAGACAAACAGTTCTTCACAACACATGGTGTATTTTGTAAGGTATTTCTTGTACCCCCTGGATTTCATTGTTATTGACTCAAGTTGAAGTAACAGTTTACCTAAAAGGTCAAAGTATGATATCATTTGCTTACACTCTTCATTTCAAACGAGCATGACTTTTTTCCTCTGCAGAACACAAAATAAGATATTTCGAAAAATGTTGGAAACCAAACATCAGCACTACCTGTTTACTTCTATCGTCTTTTTCAAAACCAATACAAGTGAATGCTATCGCCATTAATTGGTTACCAGCATTGTTTAAAATATATTTGGCACACTTTCAGAACACAGGGCTTTAGTTGCTTTGTGTTTGGCTACATTATGCAAAATTGTGGCATGTGAGAATCAGATTTTTAGCGTCAATACTGATATCTTAAACCTCAAAGCCACACGCTCAAAATGCACTAGATGCATCTGTGACCGAGAACATCAAGAACATTTTAAGATTAAAGCAAAAGCAAGACAGATCAGAGGTCAGATTGGCCTTCTTTAACGTAGGGTCAAGGCCAGCAAGCTTGACCTTGTGTTTGCATTTAACTTTATCGTTCAGCCAGCTGTCCAGCTAAATAAAGTCACACAACCAGATCCTTCGCAACACAATGCCGCAAGTTAACAGGTTCAACACATGGGTCAGGATCACACACTCCTAACCTCTTTGCTAGTCAGGCTTATAACCTTGACCTTTCAGAGGTCATTTGTACACAGAATTAACAAAATTGTATTGACTTTCATAGAGGTAAACTCAGGCACGGCTTACAAAAGCAATTGGGACAAGACAGGATGTTTTACCATAATTGAATGACTTTAAGGTATACTAGTCTCTATACGACTGTTTCCTTATGTGTTTAGAGGTTTATTTAGCCTTTCTGAAATAGTTAAAACAAGTGGATTTGACACTCCATGACTCTAAAAGATTGAAGAGAGGAACAATACACACCCAGATTCAGATACAGAGTTTTCAGAGAAAAATATAAGACATTAACACATGAAAACAAAGCTAAACATAATTAATAATAAGATGAGGGATATAAGGGACTGCTGGTGCTGTTATTAGGGATCTCATTATGTCTCAACTCTAGATAAATCCCACTGGGACCCAAACGGCCTCCACTGACCTGGACAGACTTTGAACAATTTATCCACATGGATGATTCAGAAGTTTGATCATGCAAAATGACTCCTTAGAGATGAACTTCGTACTCATCTGTACATATACTTCATGTTTCTGCACCTAAATGTAAATGGGTAAAAATGATTTAAAAAGTTGTGTGTTGACTTATTTGTTATGATACTTATATCGTGTTCAAATAATATATTTCATTATTGAAATCGTTAAATGCCATAGTTTGTCTTAATTCTGTATTGAAGGGATAGTCATTCAAATATAAAAAATAATTTGTGGATTATTCAACGCCAAGTTGTTCCAAACCTGTTTGAATTTCTTAGTTTTTAGTACCTTGGATTTTACGGGCATTGTTAACTTCCACTGTAGAAAAACTTAATGGTAGTCAAAGATGTTTGTTTTCCTAAATTCCTTAAAATGTATCATTTATATCTTAGGGAATAAAACAGTGTGTAAAAAATTTTCTATAGTGGGAGTTAATGATACCCCTGAACTGTCAGTTGCTAACATTCTTCCAAATATCTTCTAACCGAACGCAGAAATATATACAGGTTTGGAACTTCACTGTGAATATTTTATCACAGAATTTTAATTTCTGGGTAAATTATCCCTTTTTAAAGTTTTTCAAAATTGTGACAAACATGTTAGTTATCCAGGTATCAATAAAACCCCTTTTTAGAAGTTAAAAGTTACATTTCCGGTTGATCCATTGCTATAATGGACTACAAAAAAATCCTACTACAAAAATCATATCTATTTTATGAAAACAAAGTTTACCTGTGAGTTCAGTCTGTGCTAGGGAATACGTCTATTCTGATGTTGTGTGTTTGGTTTAAAAGTGTGCTTCTCTTTGTGAATGTCACACCAATATAACAATTTTACCGTGAAAGACCTGAAAAACAGGGTTTTTGAGAGGGTGAGGGATAGAACGACAAAATCCACAGACTGGTGATAATTAAAACCAGAATGAAGAAAGAGGGGGAAGAACGGGGGATCTCTGCTTTCTTTTGGTGATGAGGTAATCCCTATTCCAAACACATGGCTGCCCACTATCATCTGTGTCACAATTCACCCAGTTTCCCCTGTTCAACAGATGTCCCCTCCAGCAATGCTTCAAGTCTCTTTCTGCCTCTTTCATTCCTTGTATTTTTTGCATGAAACCTTGCTATTGTTGTGTTCTAGCGAAGCTTAACAAGAAGACATTTTCAACAGGAATTCATAGAAATATATAAAAAACCTTTCATACAATGATGCATGTTGAGAGAGAGGGTTGTGATGCTTGGACGTGTTGACAAGCAGAGACTGAAAGACGTCATTACCACCATGATGTGAAAAGCTTCAGGTGATCTCTCTAAAACCACCCAACACACACATGCAGGAACTGCTCCATTTATTGTGTTGTGTTTCAAAACTAGTCATTTAGCCAAACAAACAATGGATTGTTTTGACGATAAAACATTTTGTGAGCTAAAACAAGACTACGTGTAAACATACACATCCATAGATGTATGCGTCTATTTTCCACATTTAACAGAAAAAGCAAATCAAAACTATGTAAAACAAGAAAAAAAGGGTAGAATGGGTTGTTAATGATAAAAGACCAACAAGAAATATGTTTGCTTTCTCAGAAAAGTAACTCATCACATCTCTATCCAAATTGCTGCATTCTGGGTTTGTTTTAAACTCAAATTAAGGGATTTCAAATGCTTGTTGAATACTTGCTGTTTGATCACTATTAGGTATTATTTATTAAAACTTCTAAGAATTTTTATCAGTGTCGGAGTTAAGTAGATGAAGTCCTGAACATCTTTAGTTAAGCCTTGAATGTTTCACCATGTCTTTACCAATTCACATTTACATTTAAGCCCCAGTTTAAATGATATAAAATATGACATTTTTAAAATGTCCCATAAAAGATAACTATTTTTGCATGCGAAAATTTGTGATTTTCAAGGGATAGTTCACCTAAAAAGGAATATACTGCCTACTCAACCATAAGTTGTTCCATACCTATTTATTGAACACAAAGACAGATATTTCGAAGAGTTTAACTATGATGGAAAGTGGATGGAAAGCAATGCGGTCACAGTAGGTATGTGGTGTGATAAACCTTAGACAGGCATTGCTGAAAATCTATTATCTCAGAACCTTCATGGAGATCACAGCTCATGGCAGACATGGATGTCTCCGGGATAAGCCTTGAACTTCCAGTCATCCTATAACCACCCAATTTAAATTATTTAAAATATAAGATATAATTTTTTAATGTCCTGAAAAAGACAAATGAACAATTTTTTGTCAAATGTATCCAAACTGTTGAGTTGAAGTGTTTGGCTGTAAAATCGAGTGCCACACAAACGTACAAACGCACACAAGGCTCTTCCTCCCAATAAACAGTAGGACCTGCTGGTCCGACCCGTGTCCTCGCTCTATTCATATGCATGAGTTCAGAGGTTCCTGTCTCGGCCAGCGTCCATTCATATGTACAGTTAGCAGAAGGACAAAGACCCCTTCCCCCAGTGTGTGTGTGTGTTTGTGTGTGGTATTGTGTGTATCCCAGAGGAATGGAGGGGTATGAGATTCATTCAACACTGTTAAAATAATCCTCACAAGGACATAGAAAGTAAAACCTAAGTAAATGAGCTCATCATGAGGTGTGTAAGAACATGCAGACGGGATCTAATATGTTGTTGAATATGGTTTTCCCAATATATATTTACATTTACATTTAGTCATTTAGCAGACGCTTTTATCCAAAGCGACTTACAATAATATATTGATGTTTTTAATCCGAGGATAGGATTGAAATTAATTTAACTTTTTATTTGTACTGAAACCAGAATATTTGCTTACTTCAGTGACGCAAAAAGAACAGTTCAATAGTTCATGACCACAAACATACATATAATACAAATTTTCACATGCTTACTTGTGCCCTCATAATAGTAAGAACTGCCCATAAATGTAATGTTTGGGAGAGAGGAAGTGCAGTTTTATGTCGGAGCATGTCTACCGTTGCTCTGTTGTCGACGGCTCCAGGCAGGTGGTGTATCCCTCCTCCCTTCGACCGCAGTCCATCCGAGGCTCCTAACCCTCTAGAAGAAGCTCTAACAACCTCCAGATGTTTCTCTGCCACTTCCTTTAAACCCCTTTAAGGAAAGCAGGAAATGGATTAACTAACCAGCAGTTCTATTCTCATGTCAGTGCTGTACTTAATGGACAGATTACTTCCCGGGATCAGCCGTAATCCCTGCTCACTCCATGGGAATTGTCTGCTTGAGAATCTATATGTAGCACTGAAAAATAAAAATAAAGTAGCAATCTGTCCAATTGTTTTATTTTGTATGCTGTGTTTAAGAACATAATTTGAACTTGAAAGTCCAAGTTTTTTAAAATGTTTGTTAAAATATTTTGTTTAAAGAACATTTTGATTCATTGAAGGAAATTAGGACATGGAGATTTACTTTCAATGTTTTCATTAATAAAAGTTTTTTTTTATTCCACTATTTTTCCTATATTTGGTCTCTCACATGATAAACTTTCTCAATATCCATGCACAAATATTTTACTTAATATACATTATAAATTAATAATAAAATTAGTTTATATTACCTCTTTACTCTACTTTGAGAGGAATAGTAGGCCTTAAAACTACATTTTTTCTACATTTACTACAAGCTTAATATGTTAAAATAGACCACTTTAAGAACAGTTGTTTTACCAGGTCTATGCCTTGTTCACCTCACTTGTAAATCGCTTTGTATAAATTCATGTGCGCTATAATCTAAAATGATCCAAAAAACATTACAATAAAAGCTCCCCAAAAACAACGTGCATACTTCTTTAATAGATGCCAGTATATATTGGTATTATGTAAATATTTCTTGGAATTAGTCTTTATAATTAAAAAGTAGCTTAAGGTAGAACTAAAGTACATCTCAATTGAAACACAGATATCAATATAGGTTAAAAACTTCATACTTGTGTATTTAGGTTAAAGGAAGAATGGGCAATTCCGTGCAAAATGTCAACCTTATCAGGACGAAATCAAGTTTCACAGCAAATTTTTACTATACAAATAGTACAACTGTCTAAACATATTTTCCCCTTAAATACTTGCATCCTGTTTTGTTTTTCTGTTTTTTTTCTGGGGAAACAGATAAGGCTTCCAAACTGCTAAAGATGACGTTTATGTGGCGGTGTCACCACATCAAAGACCTAACAGAGCAGCAGATGGTCTTCCTGTCCTGTCCTCCTCACCACACATAACCTCAGGATAATGTCAGCCTTAGAGGAAATGAAGACTATCCCTCAGAGAGCATTCTATCCCACACATGCTGATGAAGTCAACTTGTGTCTCCGAGGTAAAACGCTAAAAGGAGGAGGAACGTATAAGATATGAAACATACTCTGAACTTCCTACCAACATCAACTCAGTTATTCCTTTTTATATTCAAATCACCAAAACAGAGTTAAATCTAATGTTTTTAGAAGCATCTTGCAAATCATTCCCTGACAAAGACAGACAAGATTTTATTGAAGCTTCAACACTCCTGGTTACATCCATAACACTTCACCAGACAATGAGCTCAGAGTCAGCAGGAGGTGACTTTCATCTCCCCTAAGGAGATCTATTCCAGCCAGACACCTCTCTCCTTTCTCTTCCTGCATCTCTTTCTGCACGTGTGAGAGCTTTTGCCCACCACATGTCATAAAACCATTGGACGTGCTGTTATGATGACGCTTGAAAGACATATTCTCTTGAGCTTGTGTTCTAATGGAGCTTGTCACCTGTGAAACACGCATCTCAGGGGACAGCAAAGTGTCTAAATTAGGGTTGATGTATTTTGACAGATTGTATTTAAGTCCACAAAATAATGTGAAGAGATCTCAAGAGACTTTCTTATTTAAATGCAAAGTATTATAACCAACAAAGATTGTTTCAAAACTTTATGACTTTCTTTCTCCAGAGAATGCAAATAAAGATATTTTGAAAAATGTTGGTAACTGGCTACCTTTAACTTGCATTGGTTTTGTGTCCATACAATACAATTCCCACTTTTTTCTAAATATATTCTGTTGTCGTGTGCAGAAGAAAAAAAGTCAAACAGGATTACAAATGATGACACACTTTCTATTTGTGAGTGAACTATCACTTTAATCGCACGTCCTTTTCATTTGTCTGCTGTCTCCATTCGACTTCTTCATCTTCTCACCACGGAGCATCATTATACTGTTTACTCAAAGGGAAAAAAGAGCAGATTTTATTTATCACCTCCGAGAAACAAGTGAACCAAAACAGCTTGACCCACCAGCTCATTGCTCAAACTTTAGGGAATATCCAATTAAATTTTATTCCTATGGTTCTGTGTTTAGTGCTTGTTATAGAAGAAAACATGCCGTCCTCCGGGCCAGAAGCCTCTCTTTAGAATTGTTTTTCAGTGTCTCGGAGGAGGAGCCCATGAAGGGTTGGTACCTTCTTAGCTAAAATTAGGACGTGTCGGTACATGCCCTGATTTTGGACTTTCATTTTAGGATTCTCCTTTTGTCATCAACTCATCTCCAAAAACAGAACGTGTGATCACGAAGTGCCAAGAGCAAGAGATGACAGATATCTGAATGTCAAGAAGAAAAGAAAGTCTTCAAAAGATCTTAAGCAACTTTCATTCATGTGTTAAATATAGCAGCAAAATATTTTCATAAAGGCCCATTCATTAATGAAAGTGTAAGTATTTTTGTTCAAAAGCTGATGTCATTTGTTTTTGTGAAGCTCAAAGAAAATCAAGTAAGCGTGACTCTTTAATATCTTATTATTTAAATTCTTTCAAATGTAAAATGTAAGATGTTAACCTCAGAAATTCATACATTTAATCATTCAAGTAAAATGAACAGTAAAAAATACAAATAGGTCCTTGCACTGTACTGTTTTGACTTTCTTTCAAATTTGGTCAAAGAAGGAGAACATGTGAGCAATTTAAAATCAACAAAACATCCTTTTGGTATTATTTTTTCATAAATGTGTATTAGGGTCAATTTATACGAAACGGGTGCTCTTTGTGTCCTTAAAGATTGATAAGATTCACAAGGCTTGAAATTGTTAATTTTAGGATCCTTGATCAAATGATATATTACAAAAACGATCCTTAAATGTCCATTGTGTCATTTTTTTTAGGTTGAGGTTCTTTGGAAAGAAATGCCAAAAAATAAACATAACTATATCTACAGAGTCGTATAAAAATTGTTGTTTTTTTTTCTTTAGAATTAGTTTTAGTCTTTTTACAGGAAAAGGGAGTCCCTTACTTAGAAATGCCTGCCATGTTTCTACAGGAGCCCTAAATGGACAACTGCTCTGTAGAATGTGTTCCGTGAATGTCATCATCTTCCGTAAAGAATGTTTTTGTTTTGTGTCAGTCACCATAGTGTTTTAATGGAGGGGTGAACAGTGGAATGAGCGTTTCGCAATTTACAACCACTAAATGCCACTCTATTTTACACACTGCACCCTTAAAGAAAAAATATAATAATTTAAATATTTTACAGTTGGTACCAATTTCGCATGTCTGTGATAACAAATATTACATTTGCATCAAAAATATCCACAAACAAGCCACCCCCCATTTTTTTCTGTATTATGTTTGTGCCTCTGTTAACATAAGATATATTTTTATAAAAATTTATTTTCGGTGATTATTTGATGATTTGTATGCATCACTCTGCTTGACTAATCACCTTATCACGCTGACATTTTTATCTATAAATAATGTGACGCTGCTTTAAATGACATTGCAAGGCAGAAGTGACAGAACTTGACCACATGGGAGATAGCCATTTTGGGATGGAATTTACCACCTCGTCACTTTTTCTTGTGACATGGTAATAATAGTGTTGCTGTGTAAGATTTCTTTTTGGGCCTGACGTGGGAAAATGTGTTTTGGACATTTAACATGTCTTTCAGGTTGTAGATTGTTCTATTTTATACATTTGAAAATTGCAAATGTCAAGTAAGAAATTGTAGGAAATACAGTACAATATAATATATATTGAATTGGTTACGCAGTGATTACACAATAAAGCATAATAAATAAATACAATGTAAAATCTTAGCAATCTATCTACAGTAGCAACAAGATAAGTCAACTAAATTAACTAAAATCAACTAAAAAGTCAACTAAAAGGTAAACAGTCAAGTGTAACTCTGTTGTTAGCATAGATGGTTTGGACCAGAAATAATATACACTCGACACCAGCTGACCGCTGCCTGCTGTGTCCTGAATCTAAGGTCACCTGTGGAGGTCAGAGTTCATCTTATGTGACCCTCTGTGTGTCCTGGAGGTCTGATCCATTCTGTTCCTGCTCCAGTAACTCAACGCTGAGATGACAGATCTCTAAGATCTCATGAGTCTCATGTCCCATCTAAGAAAATATTGAAAGAGCACTAAAACACTGCATTGCAGGTTAACTTCCTCATTTGTGTTTAGAACAGAAAGGAATAAATTAAGAGTCCAGTTGCCATTGCACAAATGCAAATCTGCATTTAGGATAATACTGCAGAATAAAATATCTATTTATCTATCTATCTATCTATCTATCTATCTATCTATCTATCTATAGCATATATATGTATATATATATAATTGAGGCTCCAAGTATGTACTTCTAAAATGTTGAAAAATAGTATACATATACAGTAGTGGGCATAAAGAATGTCCAAGTGAATATGGATGTCTTCACTCTTTATTTAAATATATTATTTATAAAAGATTTAAACTCAACATAAGAATATTTTGCTGAATCGAGACCCAGAAGAATGACTAATGTTTTTCTATGCACTTTTTCCCTGTATTTTTAAATAAATAATATATGTCCCTTTCCTAAAGAAGGCTGTAGTTCGTCTTGTCAAACTATTTTGCCTATATCATATCATATCATATTATATTTTTCTAATAATAACTTTTTTCGCAATACCATCTTTAAATTTTTTGTTTCATTTTACGAGTGTATACTAATCTCAACCGACTCTTTTATAAAAGGACACACACTGCACCAATGACCATTGTCAGTTGAAAATACAAATAAAATAGGTTGTAAACATGTTGTTCCACGGGGTTTTTAAAACAAACACATAAGAAGACTTAAGCTCCAGGCATGACAGGTAACCTCCATGAGCATGTATGTATTGTTTCCTTCTGTTATCTCTTCATCTTTGCTTTTCATTTTTCACTAAAGTGGAGTGTTTGAAGACAAATCTTAATATTTGTTTTTGACTTTTTCATTATGTCTCATAAATTCCTTCAGAGATAACATTTTCGGGATGCTTGCTTTGCTCATAAAATCCCGTAAGACATTGCCATTAGTGCACTGTTGACCTGTGGCATGCGGCAGTGATGGATAGAGCTTAAAAACACGACAGACAGCCACACAAAACAAGAGAAAGAGTTAGCGAGTTATACAACACAATCCACACACTTTCAAGCAGATAAGTCTTTATCTGTCATTGTTCTATTGTCAGTAAAACATACGGAGACTATAGTCCCTGCCTGGGTGGGAAATCTGAATAGCTCACAGGAGAAATTAAACATTACTGTTATGCAAAACATGTGCAGCTATACATGAAACCAGCTCAGACAGAATCATCTTAATAGTGTTTGTGTTGATTTGGTGACACTTTTGTTAGATTAAATGACATTTTCTAAAGTGGTTCAAACTCTTTCATGTGATGCTGGATGTTGCTATGCAGATGCTTTGACATTCTGAGTAGTAGTTTATATTAAAGAGTAAATATATTCATGACTTTTAAAAGAGATTCCCGGTAAGGCTTTATTTTTCTTTAAAAAACCTTTTTTACATGCATAATATTTTTAACTCAGTTTTAATAAAAACAAAACATGTTTCTTATTTTGATATCATATTTTATTTTGTGAGATAGCTCTATTTTTTAAATATTAAATGTTAATAATTTAGAAGAAAGTACCTACAGATTGGTTAATTTTTCTTGGAATGCACGATAAAAAACGTTTTTTAAGTTATTTTATTTTGGAAAAAAACTCTTCAAGTAAAGTCTCTCTCTCAAACACCAGGGGTTGTTTTAATGTTATTTCAGTGGATTGTTGGTTGTGTGAGTCATCAGTAAACACATTCAGTGCATCACACATCTGGAATAAATTCTGCTTGTTTTTATTCAGTCTATCCATCATCACACACAGAGGTTAATGGCTCGGGATTATAGCGTGTGTGTATGACTTACAGCTCTGTATCGAATGCTGTGTGTATGACAGACGTTTCCCAGGGAGCTCTATGTAAACAGTCATCCAGGATCACAGCGGGATGGCGTCAGAGCGTCTCTCCTGCATGGACCCCCGGCGCCCGCTGGCATCAGGCCAGTGGCCTTCACTAAACATTGGTGCCAGTCTGCTAGAGAACATAATCTTAAACAAACACAAACGGGTGGGATCAAACCTGTTTAAATATCTGCCTTTGGTGTAATTGGGTTTCACTTTAAACGATTGTTATAAGATGGTCATCAGTGGATGGATATCTTCTCAGTATTGATCTGAGCTCATGCTGAATGTGCAGATCGATATGGGCATGACGTTCTTCTCTTTACAGCAGTAAAATCAGTTGAATGAACACATCACAGAAATGCAATTTAATGTTGTCTGTATGAGACAAAGAAAAGAAGAAAAGACATTAAAAGACTTTAAAAGACTAAATATTTTTAAAATATCCATACAATGGAAGTCAGTGGGGACCAGTGCTGTACGGTTACTCACACTCTTAAAAATATCTTTTTTGGTTTTTGCATGGGAAAAGTTTGGAATGACATAAGGGCTAGTAAATATTAAAGGTTTGTCTTTTTGGGGCTTAACCACTATAAAAAAAGCTTTCAAAGTTCGCCAGTAGACCTTCTAAAATGTGTTAATTTGGTATGCAAATATGGTAATGATTTCCTTTACAGAATTGTTACATTTCCTATTCTCACCTG
This sequence comes from Triplophysa yarkandensis, assembly GCA_033220385.1. Classification (NCBI taxonomy): domain Eukaryota; kingdom Metazoa; phylum Chordata; class Actinopteri; order Cypriniformes; family Nemacheilidae; genus Triplophysa; species Triplophysa yarkandensis. Next base: position 6,290,855 of record CM065665.1, read on the forward strand.
TAATCCCCCATCCATCTTTAATGGTCAGACTGATGTCCAGACAGCAGGTGACTCATTTGTAAGGTCACTAACCTCAGAGTAATTTAAACCAGACAGAGGTCAGAACTGAGACATCTTCAGGCCGAAGGACCCATGAGATCAGTCATAGATCTGAGTCACAGTTTCTGGTCAGTCTGAATGAAACACTCATTCATTTTTATTTGTAGATAGATGTTAGAGGTCAGCGAAGAATACCTGTAAAATAAATATATATAACCATAAATACAATCTTTGATACACATATCATTTGACTGTTTTGCCTTGTTTTAACAAGATACATATCATTCATGTGACTTAAATGTGACTTCAATTAAATGAAAACTTGAAAGAAAAATCTTAATATTCCCAACAGTTCTGCTTCTCAGAAAAACGTATCCTATTTTAAGGATGCACAATATTTCGTTGAGATATTTGTACCGATAAACGCTAAAGTTTATTAAAGTACACCTGCCCTGCGGGTCGATGTTTAAGAGCACTGACCTCACAGGGCGGGGTTAGGCTGTAAACCGCTCTGATGACCTGAGCCGGTGTACCTGCAGGGTTCAGGTCATGGGGTCGAGAGGGGAGAGCTCTCATTAATCAACATCCTGCAGTTTTACCCAAACATGTGTTTTCATTGTGAGGTCACAGTCTATCACACATACATGTGGACACAAGCACTCATTCACTTACAATTATAGACAGTTTTTTATTGTTCAGATGTTATTTTTCAGTTTTGAAGTTTTAAAGGTTTCATTTGTTACTGTTTGTTTTGATAGTGGATTTTATCAGATATCTCCCTCTTCAAACCTATAAGACTTTCTTCTGCAGGACAGAAAGTAAGGTGTTTGGAAAACTGTTGGTAACCAACCGCAGTGGTACCCCTTCACTTCTATTGTATAGAAACTAAACCAATGCCATTCAACATTCTTCAAAATATCTTCTTTTGGGTTTTCTTTTAAGAAAAGTCGTCAATGAGTAGCATTTAAACAGAAACACCTGGATATGTCTCTTCCCTTCTAACCTCTCACATTCTTATGTACAAATAGATGTAAATGTTGCAGGATGAAGAAAACACCAATATGTGTCTAACTGTGAAACAAAACTGTCTGTGAAAATATGATTTAATGTAAATACCAAGAAGAGAGAGAGAGAAAAGAAGAGAGAGAGAGAGAGAGAGAGAGAGACCTGATGTTTTTATAGGCCTTCTGCTTTAGTTTGATCTATAAAGAAAACTTTAAAATGTCACTCCTCCTTTCTGTCACTCTTCATTGAAGGTTTTAATGATCATGTGCTGATTCAGGGTTAATAAACTGAGCCCTGAAAGAGACAAATGGCATGATCTTGTTCATCTGGTTTCTGTAGAAATCTGCATTGATAGAAAGTGTTGCTCTCACAAACTCATTCAATGTGAGCCGATGAACATAAAGCTCACAGTGGGTTGAAAAGCAGTTCACTGAAAATGTCTTGCACTGAACAAAGAACTTTGTTTTTCTCAGAAATTCTACGCCAAGCATTTACATGTTACAGTCAGCTATTCGAAACTCTTGTTGGTGTGTTGAAGCTTTCATTTGGAAGATGTTTGGCGTCACAGCTTGTCCCCGCAGCAGGGACCCTTGTCCAAACACTAAGAGCACAAATCCCTTCACTTCCAGCACCATAAGGCAAATTCTCCACGGCAACCCACAATTAAACCTTTTTCAGAAGAAACTATAGTCAAAGCAAGACACCTCACTCGGCAGACATCTTGGTTTCAACCCGTCATGCAAAAAAAATTTAAGTTCACGTATATTTTGAATTTACAGTGTTTCAATGCTAACCATTTAAATGTGACAACAATAAACTAGTTTTTTTATATTATTATTTTTATATTATTAAAATTACAACACAATTGTGGTCAAAATGGGATACAGGTGATTTTTGAGTTATTTCAACATAATTTCTCTTTTAAATTGTTAAAATTTGAAAAAAAGGTTATGTTAAAGAAACTTAATGAAATTGTGTGAAACTGATGTACGTGATTAGTAATGTTATTTCCAAAGAAGCGTTTCTTCAGTGGGGGTCCGTTCACGCCAACTACACCACTGTCCCATATTTTTGTGTACTTGCAACATTCTGAAAAATACCTTCAATTCTCTGGACCATAGTAAAAAGAGCATGAACAGCTCATGTTGTATGGTCAAGGACAATCTTTAAAATGTCTTTTTTCTCGCACGGTTTAAAAATCTGAAATTTAGGTTAACTTTTCATATTTGATATGTTCAATATAAGCATACAGTAGCTCAAATTTATTGGAAACCAAACAATCAAAGGATGCTTTTAACAGATCCGGTACTCTGAGATTATTTCAGCCTGACTCGGACTCTGTACATGCTTGCTTCATCTGATCAATATAAGTATTTGTTGCAGCATTTGTAACAGTTCAATTTGGTGAGACGTGTGATATCCTGTGGCCTTACGTGTCAGGAACATTAAGCTACCACACACACATACGCGCTTTTAATGAGATCAGTTTGAAAACATGAGGTCACACAGGTGAAAACACTCATTAAACCATGCACAGCTCAGGTTTGCATAAATTCCTCTCACTGGGGTATAAACTGGGTGCTAACTGCGTCTCTTTGTTGTTGATAAGATGTGTAAACAAAGATGATTGTAAACAGCTCATGTGTCCGGTCATGTGTGGAAGAGAACTTTGTTGCAGTTCACACATTGTAACTTCTCTAAATAGGAGAGGTCACTTTCTATAATGTGTTTACGCGAAAGTGAAGTTTGTCTTGGCATGTTGTTGCGTTGGAAAACATTACATTTGAAATTACATTACATTTACGTATAAACGGGATAGTTCTGTCAAAAAACAATTACATTTCGTCACAAATTACTACCTCTGTGGTCGTTTCAAGCCTGCATAAATATATTTGTTAAGTTGAAAACCGAGAAATATATTTAAAAGAATGGTGTTAACCAAACAGTTTTATTTAAAAAAGTAAATAAAAATGGTATTCAATATTGCCTTTTTCAAACAAACAAAAACAAAAACGAACAAAAAAATGAAAAGTAACTATACATAAATAATAGGTACATAAATAATGACAGATTTTTTGGGGGGTGAACTCTCCCTTTAAAAGACAGGCTTGTGCCGGCTAGTGTGTTTTTGGAAACTATCCCATGATGCTTAGGGGCAACGGCTGTATGTCATGTTAAGTAGTTTTAAAAAATGAAGCCGGAGACATGACCTCGATCTGACTGAAGAGAATATATCGTTGTCATCTGTCTTAGTTATGTGATGACTCGGAGGATTAAGCATGTTTGGGTTACCAGGGCAATTTTCTCCCATGTCAAATTATAAGACGTATATTTTACTAGTCACCTTTTGTCCTCCATCCTAATTAAAAATAGCAATGAATGCTTAATCGCAGACGTCAGATCAATGCAAAAACCCATAGATCCATTCTATCCAATACCCCATTGGCTGTTATCAGCAACTGCATATTAAGTAATGTGTTTCCAGAAATATATTTGATTTCAGTGGCTGGCTTCCAGTAATTCATTATATAATTAACAAATTTAGACTCATGGTTGTTCATAAAACTTGAAACAAGGTAACAGTTTCAGTTATTTTTGTTATACACTGTGCATTTCGACATTTGTGCTGTCTTAAAATATTTAAATGGACAACTTACCTTAAAAGGAAGACATTTAGAAGAATGTTGTCAACTGAACAACGTCATACCCATTCAGATTTGTTTCGGTTACTCACATTCACCAACATTCTTTAAAATATCTTCTTGTGTTCTACATAACCAAGAAAGTCATTTAGATTCAAAATGATATAGTAAATAATTTTCAAAAAGAACGATAATTTTAAGAGTCACACAAAATTAATAAAGTTAAAAATGCAGTTTCTCTCTAGCATAAACAATGTGTAAAACCTAATTAATTTTTTACTACTATTTGTTTAACATTTTTACATCACTAACCCGATATATGTTATCCAGGATAATTGTGCTTACTAAATAAATAATTTACATATATGTTTATATAAAATTGAATTGAATTGGATTAAACACCGAAAGGTATTATTTTATAAATATGTAAGCAAAGCATATGCAAGATTTTGGAAATCATAAGATGCTTTCATGATATTGTTTTACTATAACAATTTTTTTCATTTTTTCCCCGTCTTACATTACATTTAACCCCTTAATAAGTAAACACTAATAAATCATTTTAAACAAACATGCAAACATTACAAACAGGCAAAATAAATCTCTTGTCTCCTGTCTTAGTTTTACAATAACAAGACAAGTCAACAAGTACAAACAGGAGCTCAACTGTCAAAAACAGAGCTGTTATATAACACAAATATGCAAAAATATATAATAGAGGAATCATTTGTGGTGTGTGAGGCATTCAGTCAAATAAGACTCTTTATCTTCTTCCAGACGTCACATTCACGGGTCTGTAAATGGAAGGGTTTGAGTGGGTTGGATGTGAATAGAGGCTTTGGGGAGACACGGGTTTTGATCGGTGTGTTTTGACTGAATGGATCTGACAGGTTTAGCTAATATAATCTCTATTTCCGTCCCATTGACTGTGAAAAGCTCATGAAAGCAATCTGACATTAACATTAATTTTGTGTCCGTGTGAATTATGTGGATTTGTCTACTTGCGAAATCGCTGAATGCTAAGATGAATGTTTTGGGTTGGAGCGTAACAGAATAACAGTGTTTATACAGATGTAGCAGATCATGCAAGTACCTTCTGCATAATGAACATTTGCATTTTAATGTCTATCTCCATAAATGATAAGAATATAAGCCAATCAGCCACAATATAATTAAATCATCTATACTTAACCTTGACCGATATTATCTCAAGGGAGTTTTAATGCGTCATTTGCACCTTTTATGTATAAGAAGTACATGTGCAGAAAAACACAAAACATTACACACAAAAGGACGATAAAGAAAAAGATCTGTTGAACTGGTTTATCCTGGACAAGACCCCCCCCCCTTTATATACGGCTTTTTGTGACCTTTTAGTTTAAGAGAAGCTGCTTATCCAGGTAAAAATCTGACAGAGAACCGAAACACATGCATACCTTACAGTAACCTAGAGAGACACACACAAATCACTCTATAATGATTTTAAAGTGAAAAATCTGACTAAAAATCTCACTTACTCATATTGTCATATCAAATATGACATTACTCATATTGTCATATCAAACCTGTATGTCTTTCTTTCACATGAAATACGTCTTTTTCTGACTTTCTGTCAAACATAAAATAAGACATTTTTAAGAAGTTTGGTAACCAAACAGCAGTGGCACCTGTGTACTTCTATTGTATAAACACAAAACCAATGCAAGTAAACAAGTACCAATGAACAGCACTCTTCAAAGTATCTCCTTCTGTCTACTGCAGAAGACAGGACATCTTCCTAAAATTGTCATATTGATCACAGTGTTAGTAAGCATCTGAATTCATGGAATTAATGGAAATCGTTTACTCATACTTTTGTCATTTCAAACTTGTACAACTTTCTGTCTTCTGCAGAAAACTACAGAAGATATTTAAAAAAGTTGGTAACCAAACAGCATAGGCATCCATTCACTTTTGTTTTATGAACACAAATCCAATGCAACTCTTCTTTTGTGTTGCCGAAGCTGAAAAAGCAATACAGGTTTGACAAGAAGAGGTGACCCATCACTTTAGGTGACCCATCACTTTAAAGCAAAGTTAAACCCTAAAATAAAAACTCAAATAAGATGCCACTACTAATTTCTGTGCATTCATATTTGTCTGTATTCTTTACACAGAGTGGACTTACTGATGTAAAATGTGACTCATGTAATATCAGCATTGAATCAGCACAGGGCTGTTAATAACACGACCTGCGAGGACACACAGGAGTCAAAGAATTGATCACCGTCTGGCACTACACACACCCACTTCACACTCTTTTGACAAGGGTTTGACGTGTGTATGGAGAGCCGATAAGAGCAAAACCAGACAAAATCCCATAATACATTGACTCTTAAATTACATACATCTGAATATTATATGCAGGTGATATGCACTGTATCAGAAAAAAAATTTAATCTCGCAAAGGTTGCACTGCCCACATTAATCAAACCCATGATGGAGTTTTTCCTAAACAGATCTCAAAATAATTAACTCAACTAATTTTCATATTCCAAGTCATTTGTAGCCACAGTACAGAATCAAACGTTCCAAAATTATCCGACCCAATATGGTTGAATCGTACTTGTTAGCAGTTTAATGGTAATGTATGGATGACCTTTTCTCTGATTTATTGGAATGTCAATCCTGACCTCAATGGCATTATTTATGAGTTGTGATTTACCACCATTTATACATTATTGAAATACTTGTATTTTAAATCCACAGAGGGATTCAGAGGTCATAAGGAGATTAATTAAAAGGGAAAGGTCAGCCAAAAAAAAATAAAACATTTTTAAAAGAAAATATTTTGTACAAAGTTAGTCTGGAAACAACATTTGCCTCCATTGACTTTAATGTTAGGACACAAACTTTTTTTATTCCAAATAAAAAAATCCATACAGGTTTAGGGATATTTTTTACCCCTGCAAACCCCAAAACACAGCCAGAGCTTGACTTTTGTAAAAAAAGAAATCAGTTTGGGGAAAGTCACTTGTTACATAACAAAGACACATTGCCCTCTAGTGAAGAAATCCAGAATCTTTTCTTGGCTGCCTTGTTCATACCATTTAAGCTGGTTTTTTTAACAAAATAATTTCACCTAAAGCGGCATTATGGCATATAGGAACTTAAACTTAATAAGAGTTTTTTATATTGCAAAAGACCAACTGATATAAATCAATCATAAATTAATGTATGACTACAATAGCACATACTTGTATGTATCATTCCATGCTTTCTGACAGACAACAGCTAGTAAGATTGGGAAAACTCACGACAGCCACAACATCAGCACCAGTGCCGACCAATGATGTGTGAGCTGTCATGTTCAAAATCCCTAAGGACCCCTCACACCCAGCACACTCTATGTTTGAACTGTTACCGTTTGGTCGGTGCTACAGAGCACAAAAACATCCATACATAGAAAAAGCTTCTTTCCTTAGGCCTACCTGATCTACCTGATTAATAGTTAAATGTTTACCTACCGTGCAATAAATATGTGCAATACTTTCCCTCAGACATTTCACCTTATATATTTAAAAACATCTCCAATATTCTATACCACCCGGGATCTTCTGTGACATTACATATCGACCATTGAGTGTTATCTATCACAATTTTTGTCCCTTTTCGCCATGTTATCGGTCACTTAACATTGTATTTGTACTGGTAATTTCCAAGACAAATTTCTTGTATGTGTAAGCACACAAGGCAATAAAGCTCATTCTGATTCTGATTCTATTTTCTATTCTATTCTATAACACACGAACACTGAAGGCTCTTAAACTATTTTTAAATTTTTCCTAAATACATGTAAAATAGTACAGTTGGTTTGCTTAGAAGTAATTTTGAATTCCTGACAATATTTGAGGTTCAGATCATCTGTTATTCTGAACTTTTCTACATTTTTGTTTAAGGCAAATAAATGCAAAACAGGAACAATGTTTTTTTTTTATTTGGAAGAAATATTGTTAAAAGTGCACGTTATCATTTTACTTTAACACATATCCATAAATAGGAATTTCGGAAAAAAACGTATTTGAAATTTTTGTTAAATTTTTTGTTTGTGTGTGCAAAATATAAAGAGAGGCATATGAAGTTGATGTATTTCTTTTATTCAGACCTGTCAATGTTGATTGTGTTTAAAGGAATGTTTTCATCCGAGTTTCTGTTTTGATTTGGTCCGGCTAAACATTCTATGCCTGTAATTCCAGTGCAGTGTGCATGAGCAACACAACAATTCATCTGTCTGATTTGATTCATGTGAGAGAATTTAAAAACAACTGGAAACTTCTCAGGGTTTGCTTTTATCGTGTTGCAACATTTTCTGGTACTAAGAAATACAATTGGCAGTGTGAGTATAAACTCTTTAGAAAAGTCAAATGCAGTTCATTCTTACTGTTTTATACCTTTGCATTCTATTATTTAAATATACAGAATAATAGAAAGTGAACTCTAGCAATCATTCTACAGTTAATATAGAATCAGAAAGCTAAAAGACGGAGTGTGAAACATCTGCACCTCTACCTGCATCAAACGTGAAACTAGTGGTGTAGAAATGACACACTGCACCTTTGATTAAAGCAACAGTTCATTCAAAAATCTGTCATTTATTCACCCTCATGTCCTCATGTTTATTCAAAACAGCATGAGAGTAAATAAACAAAGACAGATTTTCTACATTTGGAGGCTGGTATAGTAGTAAAGGGTAAATATATGGATATGTTTCAATATGGATTAAATTGAAAAGCGTCCGACGTGTTTTACATGAACAAAGAGACGCAGGCACACACACATAGTGAAGCTTCTACAATCCTTCCCTCGAGCGAAAAGTGAAGCCAACTAAAGATTCTTTAGTGGGACATTGAATAAGACAGACTATAACTAACAAGACAACATTCTAACTTGCATGAGAAAAATTTATATCCTACAAGAACAAAAAAGATGAGGAAGAGTTGGTTTTTCAGAGAGGAAAACTACAGGGAAAAAAATACACAGTTAAGAAGTGTAAATGTTAAGACCCTTGAAATAAACCAAACCTCCGCCCCCTGATGACACTTCAGCTTGGAGGTTCTCTGTGGCTAGTTTTTTTTTTTGCACTTTTAATTCGACAAAAAGTAAGTAAAAATGAGGAGAATAATGCTGTATGATACACAATGTAAGCGTACGGAGTCCCGTTTAGAAGAGTTTGGCTTTCTTCTTAAGTTCATTACGTTTCCAGAGAGGTAAGCGGTTGAATTCCTGAATTTCCATTCCAAAGATTTCAAAGAACTTTTCTGGAGCCAGATGACGCTAGAAAGTTATAAAAGGTTCAAATGAATCTGAATAAAGTTTCAGGAATCAGGAATTTACAGGACTAAAGGAAAATGTTTACTGTTACCTCTAGTCGAGTTCGGTCTACTTCTCTGGGCAGCTTCGAGCGGCTGCGGCTGGTTACCACAAGCATTTCATATGGATAAACCTACAAAATAAAAACATGTGAATTTGCCATATGGATCATTATTTAAACATGTATTATATGAAAAGATCACCAGTTTTGAAAGACATGTGTACAAACAATTATTTCCAACAAATGGACAGGACACTTTCCTGATTGTAAAATATAATTCCCTAAAATAATTCAGAAGCTTAAAAGAGACTTCAAATGAGAATATGATCAACTAAATATTGATATCTGTGCTATTAAAAACATTAGTTGGAATAACACATAAATCCTAATCCAGAAGTACTTTGCACTTGAGCTTCCTCTTGAAATCATTGTCAAGTTGTTCCAAATCTGTTGAAAATCAATTTCTGTCCTGATGAACACAGTGACATTTGTAAGAATATTTGTAAGAATGCTTAAACCATCAGTTCCCATTGTCTACTATAGTAGGTAAAAGATATTTTACTTTTTTGGTTCAGGGTTTGAAACAACTAGAGTGAGTAATTTATGAAAGAATTATAAAAATGTTTTCATACTTGGTTAATAGTCATAAGGTAAACTGGTATAAGGATTCAAATGAAAGATGTTAGACTCTCACTTTTGGTTCCAGCATGTTAGGCATGGAAACTCCTCTATCCATTCTGTTGGATGAACGATGGCTGTCCTGTATGTACTAGAAACAAAACACACAGAGGGAATATTAGGCTAGGATTTTGACGGATTAAACATTTGAAAAATAGTATTTCCTACGAATTCAAGAAGAAATACATGAATTATATCATTTAAGCTTGATTTTACAGATTTCATAAAGCAGGATAAAATGCACAAAGCATAAATAAAAAAATTTAAATAATTTGTTGTATAAAGATACGTACCTGAAATTCTGCAAAGAAGAAAATAAAAACAAAGATTTTATTTTCTTAATTTATGATCACCATTGTGATTTATAATCATGTGTACTAGAGAACAGACTGACCTCTCATTCCACCACATACATCCCCATAACTGTTATACTGAGTGAAGTCAGTGGACTGAGGCTATAACAGACCAAGCAGACAGGTAATAATTTATAATAGTAATGAAATTATGAATCATATTGACACAGCAGCATGTCTCTCAGACCGATGTCTCACCCGATGAAGTCCATTTCTCCCATATCCAGGCAACGATCCTGTCTTAGAAGGTGACATTGGATCTGTCATTTTAAAAAGAGAACACATGTTATTATAGATTATGATCATTTTTATCATATTTTACTTTTGAGTTGTTCTTTATAAATCTATATAAATATCCTTGTTCTGAGGAAACACTAAGAAATTGTAAGACTCCTGCAACAGTTCTGCAAATTGACTACCATAGTAGGAATATAACCTTTTTTTAAGTTTGTTAAACACAAAATAAAACATATTTTGAATAATGTAGGACAACAAGAAGCTCTATTTTTCCTCCTACTGTAGTCAATGCAGTCATAGCACTGTTTGGTCAAAGGTCTTTTTCCAAATATCATACTATGTGTTCAACCAAACAATGAAATTCATACACGTTTGCAAAAACCAGAGAGTAAAAGTGTAATTTATGAAAGAATTTTAATTTTTGGTTTAAATTAGGCAAAGATAATTCTTGTAATTTGAAATCTGATGTTTCAACTTTGGTTTTTAAGTGCCATATTCTTGACTATTACAGAACAATGTCAAATCTCTTCTGTCCGGTTCACCTGCATTTGCACTGGACAGATCCGGATCACAGCGTTGTGCTGACAGGCTCCGCACGTGATGCTCTCTGATCTGCTCTTTCTCCATCTCCTCCTTAAGAATCATCTTTCCTAAACCAGACTGGATCTACAATCACAAGCACAGGAAATTTCAGCAACAGTTTTCTTGTCACACATGACCAAACCCAATTCTATACTAACATGAGCAATTGTTTTTTGACTGGAGTGTCTACTGACAATCTTTATTCTATAGACGACTCTTAACCTTGATCAGATGTTCTTCTTGAAGCACTCTGCGCTTCTGCTGCTCGACCTCATCCTCTTCTCGGGATCTTCTTCTCCCGTCTGTCATTGAGCAGAACACATTTAAACACACAAACAAAGTGAAAATGCTGATCTAAGTTACTTCTGATCTTCCAATACTTTTGTGTCTGAAATAAACATGCATGCAGTTTGTGAATTACAGAAAACTCAGACAAACATTTACAAAACGACAGAAAGACAACACAAAAGTTTGAAGTCAATCTCAATTTATGGTTTAAAAGGATGGTGAATTTTATGCTAGTTTAGTTTGTCTGCAGGTGTAGTCTGGTTAAGAAATACATAAAAGCACAATATTGGGTCATGTAATGACAACAAAATGTCAAATTTAGTAGAACTGTTTCTTTAAGAAAGCTTGTTTCATTGGTGACACAGTACCTAGGACAGCATGAGTGATCGGGGATGACCAGCAGTCGGTCTCTGTCTTTGCCGGGATGTCTGGACCGGGGGCAAACGCAGAGGGGAATTTGGCCGATTTGATGATGTCATCAGCTGACTTGCTCTGGGCTGCAAAAACGGCTAAATCTACAGCAATAAATGGTGGAGCCGGACCGTCAGAAATGCTTATGGGCTTTATTCATAAAACCCACACCGTTATGTATATTTACTTAATTTTGTATGGATATATTTTTATTGTTAATGGAGAATTATTTTTTTGCCATGCACTGCCATGTCTTATTCTTCATCTCAACCAAATAAGCCATGCAATGTGACAAACCCCCACCGGATTTAGTACATATGTGATCTGACTCTATCTACAGACGTCTATATGTAGAAACTGAAATATTGGAGAAGCATACTCAAGATGTATTTTTCTATGTACTTAAGTTCAGTACTTCAAGTAAAGATGTTTTTAAGTAATGGTAGTATGCAGGTCTATCTTGCAAAAAGTGTTTGCAAGTTTTGATTTTTATTAAATTGTTTTATTTATTATTGATGATTTTATGGCCTTGAACTCATCAGATATTCAAAGTTAAATGAATTGGTATGTAATTAATTTGTATGTAAAGTGAAATGAGCTTAGTTGAGAAGACTTCAAACAGTACTTACATGTTTACATAGACGTGGTTCAATAGCACACAAGCAGATATTAATGAAGTGGAGCGACTCACAGTTTCCAAATAAAAACAAACAAAACAGAAATATGGTAACATACACACTATACACAGTGACATTTGCTGAACCTGATACAAGTGTTAACCAGTTGGGTTTGTGCCAGTCATCATTAAAGAGATCATGTGCCAGTCAACATTCAAGAGATCATGCAGTCTTTGCATAAATTCAAGTGTGCTTGTAAAATATTAAATTTTTGATATAAATATCATGCATCTGCAGATAAAAAATCTATAAGTTACTTTGTCAAACTAAGCTCATTGTCAAACATGAGTGCTTTAATGCTTGCAATTTTGCTTTGTCCTTCAAAACTGATCCATTAAAAAGTTTGTTTCTGTCATTAAATATTGGCACGTATTGAAGCACTCAAGCAAATATGCCAGAAAAATTTGCAGGCGTCTTAAAATCCACTAGGTAATCATTTATAATGTACATCAATACATTGGGACGTAATGAACTGTACCGTGCTGCTTGTAGATGGGTGGTTTTCTGTAGATGTTTAACCCTTGATCTAGAGGAAATAGGAATAAACAAAGGCCCAGTTATAGTTACAGAAAACAAAACACAAGTTAAATATTAAACCCATACATATAAAAAATGGGTATTTGGTTTAAATGATAAAATGACACACGTTGTGGTAATGTGAGCAATAGTGCTGACAAAACAACATTTATACAGAAATAAAACACACACTGTCAAAATAAATAAGGGAAATAAAGCATAAAAAGTAAACTCCAGCTGTGAGGACCATGTTGAAACCACCAAGACAGCAAACATCTTTAAGATCACATTAGTGTTGATGAAGAAAAGTGATTTAAAAACTAAATGATGACTGAGTTATGTTTTTTGGGTGAACTTTTCCTTTCAGACAAAGACACACACACGCAGACATGTTTGTGAACGTGTTTCGAGACAGGAGCATGCTGGGATTGACACTGACTCCGACAATACCTGGCAGATGAAAATGTTTAGGGGTCAGGGGAAGAGGAGGGGTGCTGGCCCCCGGAGAACTGCGTCCGCTGGACGGCTCAGTGCCTCCAATCAGAAACAGGGTCAAAGGTTAGTGAGGAGTTTCTATGATTTTGCTTGTTAAGGAATCGGGTCAAGCTTCTAAAAGTAAATCTGGAAAAGAACTGATCGGAGGAAACCTTGTTTTTACACTCATCAGTAAACTTCAGTGCTCACCGGGTCTATGGAAGTGCTGCGGTGAACGGGACAGGGTGGGTGTGTAGTTGTACCGGCTGTAAATGGGAGAGCCAATGGAGCCCTGACTCGTGGACCTGTGAAGAATGCGTTCCCTCATATCATAATAACCCTGAAAGAAAAGAAAATGTGTCATAATGCTTGAAGACTTACATACACTTTGATTTAAATGCTTGAGCAGGACATAATTATTTGTATAATTTGAGACAAATTTAATATCAGCCAATAATAAGTATTGGTCCGTAGTTTTAAAACAACTGTTTAGATTATCTAGGTTGATACAGCTTATCCTGTCTATCAAAAGAGCACAGGAAAAATTTATGTTTAATGTATGATTCACCAACAACCAGAAATTGAAGAAAACTTTAATCTTCAGAATTTAGTAAATGGTTTATTGGCATGATCGAAACATCGGCTTTTGTATCAGCTCCTCTTTATTCTGTAACTCTGTAATATTAGAATAAAATATGAAGATTGAAAGGTTAGATTAAATTTTTTAATGCTTAAGCTGTTGGTGTTCTTTATATTAACCTATTTATATTGTACAAGACATCATTGACTGAACACAGAACTCTAAATTGCACTCACCTCCGTGGTTGGTGTAGGTGATCTGGTCTAAAACAACAAGAAAAATGAGAAGAAAAAATATATTTTCATATAAAAAATATAATCAAGAGAAAAAAAGATATATTGATTCAAATACTAAAAATAATTGTATTGCAATATTGAGAAATTTAATGAGAATAAATACTGAGCGTAGTTAAAATGACACATTTTTTTCCAGAATAATAGAACGAGCCGATCACCACACAGGTGAAAGGTCATGTGACTTACTCTGTCATCTGGCATTGGGGAACATTCTCTCCTGGAGCACTGGAGCTGTTAACAGAGGATTTTGTAAAAGTAAATATAGCTTCTATGATGCCTAAATATGTCATCTAGATAGAAAGCTCACAAGGGTTTACAACATAGAGCTCATTTTTACTTCCTTTTACCTCTCCAACACTCTCTCTCTCCTCCGACTCATCCAGTGATGTGGTATAAAGAGGCTCATAGTTGATTAGATCTGGACGCTCAATGTCATAAATGGCTTTAACTTTAGGAATGGCTGCTAAATCTCTGTAATCAAGGATCTCATTGTCTACTTTTGCCTAGCGGGAAACAAACAAACACACACACAAGCACAGAGAGGAGCTTACAAACACCAAACCTCTGGAGGACATCTTAAATGTTTCCAGTGGAAGTACTGAAAACAGCAATCAAAATACATGTGGATACTTACATAAATGGTGTGACCTGGTGAGCTAGGTATGCTTGAACCAGGTCTGGAACATATACTCTCAGAGGATGAGCGTATCGGCTGTGAAACAAGCAGAGGTTTAGTACTGATGACAAACATTCAACTGTTGGCAGAATTTAATGCTTTAAACCCCTTAGGAACACCTAGGAAGTTATTTGGAAGAATGTTCATATCCAAACTTTTCTTGGAACCCATGGACTACTTATGCAGAAAAATTAACTTTTTCTTTTGTTCTGTTAAGATATTTTGAAAGATGTAGGACAAAATAAGTTCTGGTGTAAAACTGGCTACCATTTTTATTTTTCCTGGTAGTTATTGGGGTCCAAGAACTCACAAGCACACAAGTGCGTTCAACTAAACAAAGAAATGCAGATTTGGAACAATAAGAGAGTTATTCATGAGAGAATTTTCATATCTCTTTAAATGAAAAGGCAAGTACAGGAATGCATTTAAACAGAGGTTAGAAATATTATTACTAGTGATTCTGCAATAGGGATTTGGTTATATCACACTACTGACTGAACACAAGTTTTAAAAAAACATCAGTCTTGTCATAACAAGGTTGAGAACATTCTTTTAAAAATACTTGAAATGTATAAAGTCAGAAAGTGTTTTAAAAAGATTTAAAAGCAAAAGAACACAACTTTAAGAACAATAATAACAAATAATGCTAACTGCATTTTTAACCCTCTTAGGATTGGCACAAATGTTGTGAGAGAAATTTATGTGCATTCTTGAAAATTAAGATCTAAATCTAGAATTCAGAAAATAGGGTTCTGCTAATTATTAATTGTATGGTGTGCATAATAACAATATCTTTCATGTTTATTATTGGGATGTATAGTGTTATTCATTGCACATTATAATAAAAATATGTTGGTCAACCAATCACAGCTCTGAAAGCTAGTCGGCTGATCAGTGCTGTGACATTTAAATTCTACATGACCTAACCTAAATATTTTTTTAAATATAAAAATAATGTAGACCTGTAAAAAGTAACATATATTGTTAAAGACAAAATACTGAATGTTGTCTTGAATGTTGACTCTTAATACAATGTTGAACATAAGAAGAGATTATTTGCAAAAGCAGATATTTAATTTTTTTGTGATATAATGTTGTGTGTCACTGAGCGATATTTTAATTATTTATATTAACTTAATATTCAAAACTGCAGTTTCATAAAATAATTACAATTGCAATAAAAACATGACTTTTAAAAACAAAGTTATCTATTTTGCAAACAATTTTTTCAAATGTTCCATAATGAAAACATTAATTAGGTTCCAAGACAGTGAATGAGTCTTGACGTTGAAATTTAATGTTTCAACCAACAGAAAATGCTAAATATCACACCGTGAGTTAATGTAAATTTGATATCACACAATGTATTGAAATGCTGACGTGCATCATGCGTGATCCCAGAAAGTGGCTTGATTTGAGACCCATTTGTTAATATCCCAAATAATAAGTTAACCTTGAAATAATCTAACAAACAATCTAACTCACTATAACAATACAAATATAGAATAAAAGAGCTTGTTATAAAATATTGCATTACCAGTTCAAAGATCATGGGTTCAAATCCCACAGAATGCACACATGAACTTATAATAAATGTATATATAAAGTTCTGTTTGTTGCTTTGGATAAAAGAATCTGACAAATGAATGTATATCTGTGCTCTCGAATCCAGCCGATGGACTTTCGAATCCAGCCGATGACGATTGATAACACAAATCTAGTTGTAAAGACTGAATTTTGTTTGATGTTAATGATGCTTGTTTATGGCGAAAACTGAAAAACCCGGTCAAAAGTTAGAGGACACTTAAGTGAAATGCTTTGCATCATGTAAAGAAGAAGTATCACATCGTTTCATGCATTATAAGTGCTTTATTATGTTACTCATGTTTAGTTCTCATGTTCAATTCTTTGCTATATACACCTCACAGCTGCTTGTTTTAGAAAGGTTCTTATAAATATTCAACCTATCCCTGCTATAAGAGTATATTAGTCTGTATAAACCCGCCCCACGCACCAATCAGAGAGCTCAGAAGAGCAGGAGCATCACATGTACATTCCTGGAAAATCCAACTCATGGAGATTGGACACAACAATGCTCACGGCCCATCCATGGGAGCTTGCCTTTTCCAAAAACAGACACAAAGCAGTATCTGTCAGCTGTTGATGTAAGTAAACTAAAGACTTTTCAGATGTATGAAGAAAGTGATTCTAACTCAAGATTTACGTTAGAGTGGCAAAAACTGCTTGTGATACTTCTTCTATGAAAAATCTTTTGATCTGAAGTTATATGCCTAAATGTCTGAAATTAGTTTAAAAGGCAAAGATATAATTTAATAAACACACAAATATTAAAACACTACTTCAAATTCTGGAAAAAAATTTGAACAAAACAATATCGATATCTATTATTTTTAACATAATTCCTATAGTTGTCTAACTAATTACACTTTGTTTTATTTCAATATTTTTATGCAATCATTATTAGTACAAGATGTGGAAGAATTATGAATGCATATGTGAGACAGTGTCAGACAATTTTGAACATTAGTGCTTCTTTTTCCAATTTTTTTATCAGGGAGCAACATAAGTTCTCACATTGAGATGCCCTCGTCAATTTCGTACTTTTATTCACTTTTAATTCTTCAATATTTAGTTATCCATTTCCAAAGAAATTATATCAAATAAATGTACATTTTGCCATAAAAAGTATATATGTTTGATAAATTATATTTCTGCCAATCAAACTAGTTTAATATTTAGGGATTCACCTTCAAATCAAGTTTTTTTAAATTACGAAAAACATTTCCCTTAAGTATCCCAAGACTCTTGTCTGTAACTGCATGTGAGGTCGGAGGGAGTACTGTGCTCTGCTGACTGAAGGGAGCAGCATGTGGTCATGAGATGCCATGGCCCAGACTAGCAGGGAGTACAGTACCTGCCTTTCTGTTTTGCAGATGAAAGCTAGAGATGTGGGCAATAGCTGCGGAAAAAGACACATGCATCGGATTGGACTTCAAATATAAATACACTAAAGAGTTTTCCTGATTTTCAGCTTTCAACCCGAGGATAAACTGCACCAGCAAGGTAGATAGAATGTTTACTTTCAGAAAGGGAGCAACGCATGACGACAACAGAGGACTTAAAGATTTAAACACTGGAAATGAGCGAGAATGGAGCATCTTACCCTGCGTCTATCCTCGGCTCTCGGTGAATGTTTACAGCTTGGATGCCAAACTGTCGACCCTGTGTAAACACAGAAGCAGATGGCAAAACATCCACGTTCACCGAGGTTCAATACCACATACAGAGAGAAGAGTCAAGTGAGATTAGACACTTTCTGACCATTATGAAGAGCAGAATTTATATTTTTACCTAATGCCAGTTTCCAAAATTCTTATAATTATTCTACTGTAGATTAATCATATTTGACAAAAAAAAAGAATAAACACGCCTTAGGTTTATTGTTTAAAATTCCTTTAAAGAAAAAGGCTGTATACATTACACACAGAAAGATATTTTGACTAATGCTTATAACCAAATAGATCTTGGACCCCACTGACAACCATGGTAGGAAAAAATACAACGGTGGTTATATTTACCCCAAGTCCGTATGCAGTCCTACATTCTTCAAAATATCAAATTTTCTGTTCAACAAAACAGAAGAAATAAAGTAATTTTTCCTTTTTCTTTGTTTGGTTATAAGCAGTCTTCAACAGCCCACATCTGTTCAACAGCCCAAATATAATTATACAGATTTGGAACAACCCCAACGAGTGAATCAAGACAAACTTTTTATTTTTGGTGAAGTATACCTTTAAGAATCTTAAGACTCACCTTGCAGATACATTTCCTCTCCTTCTGTAAACATCTGGTTACACCTGCTGCAGCGGGCACAGCTGGGGTGATAGTGCTTGTCCCCTGCCTGCGGATCAAACACACACACACACACACACACACACACACACACACACACACACACACACACACACACACACACACACACACACACACACACACACACACACACACACACACACACACACACACACACACACACACACACACACACACACACACACACACACACACACACACACACTCATGCATTTACACACAGTCCAAAAACAACTACAGCAGCAATTATTTCTTCTGAAGATTGATCTGATGCTCACAAAGATACACACATTTCTAACAGCATACACTAAAAAGAGACTTACAAATCTTTGTTTGGACCTCAAAGATCTTGAGGTTGATTATAGTATAGAGAAGCTGATACACAAACATCCCATCATAACACACAGACAAACAACAACCCCAAGCCAATCACAATCAAACAGATTGATGACACTTCCTGAACTTCCTTTTGTTGCAACACTGTTAAAAAACTCTGAACAGTTATCTTTATTTAATCTGATGTTCGAAATGTTTCTAAACACCAAAAACACATTTTGTGAAACAAAGTATGCAAATGTGTTCATGTTGTTTCCTTTATTGTTATAAACTCATCTGTCCTCCATAAAACAAGTTTTAAGATCCAATAATATGGGGTTATTTATGCAATGCTGCAATTTCCTTAGGTTATTTGTTGCTGAATCAGGAAGTTGGGGTGGAGCATATCAACGGTGTCCTATTGTACAATCTATAATATATTATATATACAGTATATATACAGTATATATATATATATATATATATATATATATATATATATATATATATTAGAGTCATTAAAACTTACAGCCAATTGAAAATGTGTGTGTGTGCATGTGTGTGTGTGTGTGTGCGCGCGCGTTTGGGCGTGCTCTGTGTGTGTGTGTGTGTGTGTGTGTGTGTGTGTGTGTGTGTGTGTGTGTGTGTGTGTGTGTGTGTGTGTGTGTGTGTGTGTGTGTGTGTGTGTGTGTGTGTGTGTGTGTGTGTGTGTGTGTGTGTGTGTGTGTGTGTGTGTGCATTTACCTCCAACACTTTCCCAGTGATGAACTGCTGACATGCTTCACACTGAACTCCAAACAGTGTCTGGTAATCTCTCTCACAGTAGGGAGCGCCATCCCTGTTTACAGATAACCAGAGACCAAATGAGTAGCTGTAAACAAAATGATACTGGACCAGGCACTTTGTTAACTACTGAAGGGTTAATCCACACAACAAAAAAATTCTGAATTTACTCATCCTCAAGTTGTTTCAAACCTGTATTAATGGCTTTGTTCTTCTGAACACAAAGAGAGATATTTCGAAGAATGTTAGCAACTTTGATTTCTATTGGCAACCATATTAGAAAAAAATGAAATATTTTGGAATCAAAATATCTAATATTTTTTACTATGGTAATAATGGTGCATTAGTTGCTAATACTCTTTCAAATATCTTTCTTTGAACTAATATATATACAAGTTTACATTTACATTTATTCATTTGGCAGACGCTTTTATCCACAGCGACTTACAGTATTATGCAGTAGTATATTATCACTGCAGAGCAAACAGGGGTAAGATGTCTTGCTCAAGAACACTTCAGTCATTGTCTGCTGGCACTGGGATTCAAACATGCAACCTTCTGCTTACAAGTCTAACTCTCTAATCGACAGACAACAACTGAACCGGCAACTGGGGTTTTGATAGAATTTTAATTGTGTGGAATATTCCTTTCATGCAATTATGTATAATGGAAAAGGTACTATAAACATCACACATTTTCAAAGATGTTATACACATAGGATGTATGTTTACATATTTTAAGGCATTTATTTTAAAACTTTTGCAGAGAGTTTAGCACAATTTAGATTCCCCCCCAAAAAATCTCTCATTAGTATAACAATTTATGTCTCCCCATAGCATGATTTGCTTTAAAAAGTAAAAGCCTAAGCAAGTTTTTATGAATCATTGATAATAAATCCTTTTTATATTATATTCACTAGACATATTAATGTTATCTGTAACAATGCAATGGTCATTGCGTATGGAAAAAATCATATACACGTGATAAAAGAACATAAAAAATATAAAATAATCTCTTTACCAATTTATCAGTTAAAACTCAATAGGTTTAAACCAAACCACGAGTCTCAATTTGTTTTTATGCATTTTTGCAAAGACTTGGTCTATATGTATCTGCTAGTGTGTGTGCGCGTTTTTTTTGTATGCATGTGTGTGTGTATCTCACTTGCTGATGTACTCTCCAGTCAATACTTTGGCACAAGCTTTACATTTAAAACAACCCAAGTGCCACTGATGCTCCAGAGCCAACAGAGCCTGACCATTCTTTATATCCCTGCCACAGCCTGCACAATCTGAAACACACACACCAAACCAAAATCACATCCGAAAAATACTTAGGTTATTTTCTTAAATCACAACCCTTAGAGGTATGTTGGATTTAACATAAAGTTATAATAGAATATAATTCTAGACTCACTGCTGGGTCCTGTAATTTCTTTGGTGGGTCCTGGAGACATGGGCTGGGCACAATACTGACACAAACAGTCCTTGCCATTGAATGTCACTCTGTCTCCAGCAGGGAATGGTCTCCTGTGGGTCAGAAAATAAAGAAATAAAGCATCTTTAAAACTCTGCACTGTAAACCAGCGTGTCAATGACCGTGTCCTAGAGCTCTTACCTGCAGATGGTGCAAACAAAGCATGCTGGGTGGTAAGTTTTTCCGAGCGCGGTCACCACCTCTCCCTCCACAAACTCTCCACAGATGTTACAGCGTGTGCCGTGGATGCGTTGATAGTCCAATGTACACAGGTATTCTCCATTCTTCATGAAGAATCCTCCCTGAGCCAGATCGCAGCCGCATACTACAACAAAACACATGCTGATGTGGGTTCTTTATGCAATATAACAAGAAATGTTTGCAAACATGCTATTCTATATATATCCATTATATGTATATTTCGATCCCTGCATTTGAATGATTGAATTTTTATCTCCTTAGTAGATATATTAATTTAACCATTACATTTTAACATAACAATTTTACTTTTAAAGATTGCAAATCACAACAGCTTGATGATTAATTATAGTTTTCCTGCTTCTGTGATTGTAAAGGGATCGTGTATCATTATTGATCTACTAGAAATAGAAAGAGTTAAATATAAATGCCTGTGGAGGACAATGACTCAAGATTAATGGTCAAAAACCTTGAGATGTTTAATCTCAGCTCTCTGAAACAATAGCCTTTGTGAGCTGCATTTAACTAAACACAATGAAAGATAGGCAGAGATATATTGGCAGAGATTTCGTCACTCCTCACTTCCAATAGGAAAAGTGTGTGCCATGACCTTCATCTCATCCTTCATTCTTCTAAATATCTTATTTTGGTTTCAACAAACAACATTTAGTTTTCTGAGCTGTGTGTGTGTGTGTGTGTGTGTGTGTGTGTGTGTGTGTGTGTGTGTGTGTGTGTGTGTGTGTGTGTGTGTGTGTGTGTGTGTGTGTGTGTGTGTGTGTGTGTGTGTGTGTGTGTGTTTCTAAATTGACATTATGGCTGCTCTTTTCAAATGTACATGTACAATGAAAGATGACTTCCAACTACATGCTAGTTACAGCCTCGTGTGGGACTGCTATACAGTGTAGATCATAGCACTTGCAAGAACAAAATTTAGGAATTAAGTTAAGTGCTCGAGAAAACACTTATAAGGATTAAATGTAGCCATTTATAGCAGCATAACCCGATAATAACTAAAGAACAACCAGAAGGAAAAACAATTCCTCATGAGACATGAGAAATTCTCTTTTGAAAATGTGAAACTATCACTGAATGATTTTATCTTATGAATAAATGAATAAGTAATCTTCCTGGTAATCATGCCCTTCACCACATTTCCTAGAAACCGACTTTGATCTCTGAACAATCCAGACACAAAAGAATTCATTATCTTCATAAATGCATTCATGTATCTTGTTTTAAAACTGAATGCAGATGCAAATAGAACATGTTGAGACATGGATATGAGAATAATGTGAATGAAGTGAATGAAGTTGTGCAGGACATAAAAATAAAATATTAATTTACTCACCTTTACATGTGAAGCACTTAATGTGGAAATGCTTGGCCTGCACTCGTAACACTTCTCCTTTGCACACTTCTTCACATTTAGCACAGCGTATTAAAGGCTTATCTGTCTGATGCTGAGTTTCCTGTGTGTGGGCCACTGTATTGGGACAAGAAAGTTTACATTTGTAAAATTAAGCTTGATTTCATGATGACATCTCTCTCTCTCTCTCTCTCTCTCTCTCTCTCTCTCTCTCTCTCTCTCTCTCTCTCTCTCTCTCTCTCTCTCTCTCTCTCAAACAGGTCTCTGAACTTAGAATCAGAATGCAGAAGACACACACACACAGACACACACTTACACACTCAAACGGCTTTTACTGTTACTATTGTACATTTGGTTTCATTAATTCTGCAACACTAGTGAGAATAACCTCAAAGATTCCCAATGTCCTTCACACTGATGAGTCTGCAGAACACCAGCCATGTTTAAGACAGCAGGAGAATTAAAGACAAAGTACAACCAAAACGTATTTACACGCCTGTCCTCCAAATTAATCCCTTACCAACGTTCCAAATG
The DNA here is from genome assembly GCA_033220385.1 of Triplophysa yarkandensis. Lineage (NCBI taxonomy): Eukaryota > Metazoa > Chordata > Actinopteri > Cypriniformes > Nemacheilidae > Triplophysa > Triplophysa yarkandensis. The sequence continues at coordinate 6,314,225 of CM065665.1, forward strand.
AAATATAATGAGGCGTCATATAGACTTCTACTCCACCCCAATCTGTCTCTTTTTAAGTATATGTCTAGCCTCATACAATAAGAATAAATCATTCACTCCTGTATTGTTGAAGATCCAACAAACTGACTGTAATCCCTGCACTCTTGATTCACAATCACATGATTGACTGACTGCATGTGTGTGTGTGTGTTGTATAATACAAGCCCTATGGGGTGCACACTTCTTGAAAAGTGTGATTTATAAATATTAATGAGAAGAGTCTCTTCCCTGCCCCCTTTAACACTGTTCCCCCCTTCATACCCCCGCCCCGTCCCGTCCCAGCCAAAATGAAGCATTAAAAAACACAGCAGAGCTTTACAATCCTCTATATTCAGCAATCTGTTATAAGCTTTTTGTGAAAGTAAAAATCATAACAAAAGTAAAAATAATAATTGAAAAACAAGCAGTCAAATCTTTTGTAAAAAATTCAATTAATTCTGCAATCTGTAATTTATGCATTATCCTTCTTTAAAAGGACTAGACGAGATTGCGCAGGTCAGGTTATGATCACCCAGCAGTACAGACAGACATTCAATACAGCTCTGCAGCTTTTCTGGTATCTCAGCACGATGGATTCACAGAGATGAAAAACAAAGCTCTCATTGTCCAAAGGCTGAAGAAACTGCTGACTCATGTACAGTAAACATTTCACGTCCTACTGCTGCTGATACATGAATGTTACATTTATACATATATGCATACAATTAAGTTAAACAGGGTGTAGTAACAACAAACCTTTTTATCAAAACTGTTTGTCCACAATCCCATGCCAAAAGAGCAAGTTGAATTTCCACACTAATCATCTATAAATAAAGCTTGCCTATACAAGTGAAAGAATTTGATTCTGATTCTAATGCATGATAGACAGTGACTTAAAAAAAGAGTACACACAAAAATAAAAATGGTCTCTTTCATGTTGTTGAAACCTATATGTGTATGCTTCTTAGGTGAAACATTAGAAAAGTTATTTTGAGAAATGTCCTATCAAAATGTGATTTTGCATCCATACAATGGAAGTCAATGGGGACTGACGAGAGGTTACCCACCTTTTTCAAGATACCTTTTCATGTGTTCTGCAGTCAAACATGTTAGGAATGACTAAACTTCTTTTCATTCAAACTTTACTACAGAGAATCTATCTTGTGAACTGTTGCTGGAGTTAATAGATTCAATCTTTTCTTTGCAAACACTTTCTTCACCAAGCACTCATTTATGGTCACTAAACCCTGAAGTGTCACAACAAGATTAGTTAGGCTGGTCAGAAGAGTTCACCTCCTGCTTTCCGTGCCCAGTATTACAGCTATTACATCACTGTGACCAGGCTACTGAACCATTACAACCCCCAAAACCCTAACCAAGAGTCTCCTCATAACAACCTACATTGGAGTCTAAACTAGATTTTAAACAATAACATAAATAACAAGTAACATACAAGGTGTAATTAAATTGCAATGGAAGTGAAAAATTAAATCAAATTAAATTAAATTAAATTAAATTAAGTAATGAAATCAAATGCAATGTTAAACAAAACCATATTAAATATTGTTTGATATTTCTCTCATTACATTCATGCTGTTGGATGTATTTTTTTAATTAAATTAAGTAAATTAAATTAAGTAATGAAATGTTAAACAAAACCATATTAAATATTGTTTGATATTTCTTTCATTACATTCATCCTATTGGATGTATTTTTGGATGTACACTGAACTAAGAACAATTATTTTGGCTTTTTATTTTTATAAAAATTGGACTACATCTTTGTCAATGCAGGTGACTATTCTTGTTTTAAAATCGTCACAGTATGAGTGTGCCTTTCTTTTCATACTCCAGCGTGTACCAGATGTTTAACTAAACACTTAACTTGAAGGAGGTCACTGCAGATGAGCCCCAACAATGGACTCTACCTTCCCTCCAGCGTTGCTATGGTTACGGCTGCGGTCTGCCTGTGTCTACCATACGGGTTTGCGTCCCATTTAAAACTGCAAGACGGTTGAAACAACAACAGCGCCAGGACACGTGAATTTAACCCGGCTTAAATGATTAAAAACAATATTCTGATCTTACCAGTGAACAGCAGCAGACGGGTTAATATCATTTACATAACACTTCACATATACATTAAAAACATCAATAGATCAAACCAGCATCTCTGCAGATAATGTCAGAACAGCATGTTCAGAACAATTTCCTTATTTTCCAATACATTGAAGATTTTTAAATGAGAAACATCACAAAATGTTATGATGCTCTAAATGATAGATATGAAATAATGATATAAAACTAAAAACAATGCCCTCTTAAAAGTGTCAAATGTGACCACACACAGAGCTGAGGATGATTCAGTAAACTTGAGTCAATAACTCAATTACCTTTCTTCTTGACCATGACCATCAGGGATAAATAAGGATGAATCAACAATCACTAAAGCTGTTATATCCAGAGAGCTGAGAGCCACAGGGTTAAAAAAGACAGTCCAAATCTAGTGTAACGGTCCTGCATGTCATATATAAGAGCTCACCTCCTGTAAGGACAGAAGCAATCCAGCGTGTATCTGCTCCCCTGAATCACAGCCTCCTCCTCCTGTACCCGCACCACCTCTCCAGACTCACCCCCATCCCACCGGTCCCATCCCCCTTTTCCCTCCAATCTCTCAAAAGCACCCAAGAGCCCACCAATGCCTGTGACAAAACTAAAACCCAGACAGAATCATACATTCACAGCAGGGGTTTCTAGGGTTGGGCTTACTGGACCAAAAGTTCCGTCCCTGGGCACCTAACTGGGTTTGTGAACAAAGCCACTTTGCATTTGGTCGAGAAGTATCTGTAAGTAAGAGTCATTGTGTAAAAAACAACGTCTTGTTATGAAAATTATGAGTAAAAATATGAGATAAAAACGCATATGTAAAAAACATGAAATAATAAGAAGTAAGAACAACTATTTATAAAACTTAATTTTTTCCCCTTACTGATTAATTATATTACTATTTAACATTATTACTATATTATTTTACTTTATTACTATATTAACAAATGTTCCTACGCACAAACATCCACAAAACTGAACAACAAAACAAAACATAAATCTAATAAATGTTACATTACATACAAGCAATTTAAAAATATGTCTAGTAGTCAATATTACTTTGGGTTACCAATAGAAGAACTTTTACTCGACTTAAGTTAAATACAACAAAGCTACACAACCGAGTTTTATTTGATATTTAGTTAATCATGGTTGTTTTCATATATTAGTTATTTCAATAAAATTCATATTACTCAAAATATCAATAAATAATAAGACTTTAAATAAATTAAATGTAATATATATTGTTATTTTTGTAGCCAATGGCCAATTTTATTTAAAATGCATCTAAAAAGAGCCAATATCTTTTTTCATTGTTAATTTAGATTTTTATCCTTTTCTCATTGTATCATAAATACAACAACAAATCACTTTTTAATTCTCAGGCACTGAAATTCTAAATAGTTTAAAGTACAAATGGATATGTATTAAGTATATGTGGCAAGTGTTAAAATATCAAAACAGCAAAGATGACATATGACTACTTCACTGAAGAATCCCAACAAATCTCATGTTTGTCTGGGATCACGAGAGAAAACATGATTCATTCAATCCAATGATAGACGGGCAATAAAAAAACATTTCACACATGTTAGGCCACAGAAAACACAGAAGAAACCGTGAGAATGCTACTTAATTTTGTGATGGCATCCAACAACATCCATCTTTGAAAAAAGTATAAAGTGAAGATTATTTTACAGACATTTTTACAGATTTTGGTTTATTTGACACACCTCAAACCAAACATTTAAATTTTATTATTTAGATTTTGTCAAATCCATTGATAACTTCATCCTATTAAATCTACCCACCTTGTACTGACACCAGACAGACTTTTTCCAGACAGACACCAGTGGAGCCAAACGTCACTAAACAACCGCCCGGAAGTTCTTGCAAATCAGATTAAAGGTGGCATTTACAGCCAGCTCCTGCCATTCTCCAGCAGTAATGAGACCATATGCGGTCTGTTGGCACACCGTCTTAGGTGAACACTAGACATGAGGTAACATGAGAGTGAAACTCAGGACATTTCTTAACCCTGAGACGCATCGGATCCAAAGAAGTCAACAGACATGTAACCATGAGAAATAAAGTACTGCATGGTTAAGTTCGGCCACCAAATTCATGAGTTAAATTCTCTTCAAATATACTTGTTTAAATTCACACTTAGTTATACACAAAATCAAGCAACTTTAGTGAACAACATTGTATGTACATCTACATAAACCCTTGTGCTCAGCATTCAGGGTCCCAAAGGCCCTTGTCTTGTAAGCTTGACCTGTATCGGACTTCTCCGTACAGGGTACTCATGACTGAAGAATAATGATTTATTATTAACATAAGTGCTCTTCAATTGATTTGTCCTTCTGTTACTGTTCCATTACAAGCACTGTAAGATAACTCAGTTAAAGCTGTATGGGTTGGGAAATCAACTCTTCTGATAAATAAAATCCCTTTATGTTCTGTTACTGGCCATCCACAAACAATATATATTGTTGCATTGATAAACATGTAAGAAAAACAGATGTAAGAAAAAATACTGTGGCGTGGTGGCGAATTAGCCACAGCGAAGGAAACTAGTAGACATGGACATGTATTTGGGATCTGAGCATAAGTTGTCTTTTACGGGGTCCTTAAAGAGACAGTTCACCCAAAAATGTAAATTTTTTCACTTCTAAACTGTGAGACTTTTGTTCTTCTGCAGAACACAAAAAAAGGTATTTTTAAGAATGTTGGAAACAAACCAACATTGAACCTGATTGACTTCCGTGGTATGAACACAAGATTAACTAGACATTTCTAAAAATATCTCTTAAGTTTCACAATAAAAAGAGTAATATATGAGGTCATATATAATATATCATGGAGTTTATTGACATAGAGACACTTCTTAATTATAATATTGTATCAATTTTTATATATATATATATATATATATATATATATATATATATATATATATATATATATATATATATATATATGTGTGTGTGTGTGTGTGCGTGCGTGCGTATATATATAGTCTACCGTAACATCCTGACATGCACAACATGGTAAAATACAAATTATGTTTCACAAGCCTCTGTCTAGGATTATCAAGAGTTCAGAAGCAAATCTCAGAAAATCAGAAGACCATGTTTACATTAACACACTGTGGATGGAGGGAATCAAACTTGCTGGATTTGTCTCATGCATCTGTAATACTACAGTAAAGCCGTCATTTAGTTGCCTTAAGCATCTCTATCAAAACTTGACAGTTATATAAGAGTACAAGACAGCCTAAACTCATTTTCATCATTTCAAAAATGGTAACCATCCTTTTTTGTCATGAGCAGACATTAATTAACACTTTCCATCTCAAAAACAAACTCCCATAAATTTGACATACAACCTGCTGACACGACCAAATAAAGTGTCATGAAATTTGTGTTCCGATGAAATCATCTCACCAAAACATGTATAAAAAACAAAGAAAATTTGTCCCACAGAAGACATTTTGACACCCATTCACTTGAACTGGTTTTGTAAATGATAATTTTGATTTATGGACCAACTATAACTTTAAGAACACGCAAAGATTTCTCTCAATGTTAACTGACAACAAGTGGAAACTGGTTTCAAATTCAGACCCGCATCACACCCAAATGAAAACCAACCCCTCAAACACATTAATGATGTAGAGATGTGTGATGTTCAGCTGTCAACACTTAAGGGAATAAAAACATATCTACCCGCTGTCAGGCTCTCAGTCATGTAGAAGTCATCAGGGTTGATGAACGGCAGCTGTTTCTTCACCGACTGTTTTGGGATGAGGTACAAAACTTCTGCCACATGGCCGTCCTCTATAATAGACATTCGTTTGACAGAATTCCTGCGTTTGATGCGGCTTCGGTCCACTTGCTGACTGCGTCCCGAACCGCAGAGCTTCCCCAGGCTATTCAGAGAGGGCATGGCCGAAATCCACACCTAGTCCACCCCAGTAGAGGAATGGAGTTTAAATCCAACTTTATCAAAGATCACTGGCAGATCCTGGTGTGATGAGCTTGTCTTTAATCTTCAAGCAGTCCTTAGAACTGACTGTGAGGTTGCCAGATTGAAAGCTTCCCTCCTTCTTCAGAAAAGACTATTTTTCAAACATGCTTCAGGTGAGGACTAAAGATGAACTTCATGCCATAGTGAAAATCAAAAGGGCGACTAGTTGAGCTCCTTTCCTCCTGGTAAGAGGATTAACCCTGACGTCTACTTCACAATTATCTCCCAAACAGGGATAGATGGTGCCACTCAAGGTGCTATTCAAGCTCCTTGGTGAGAAATGTTGAACAACTTGACTAAAAATATCCTGTTCTTAATCCTAAACAAGAATGGGCATCTGTATGCCATGTCCTTATTCGTACTTTTTAAAAGCGTGTGCTACTATTAATGCAGTACAACCGTAATGCACTTAGTTCACATGCTTAGATTAGCAGAGAATAGTATTTTTGCCTACAAAATATAAACAGATTTAGATATAATCTAACAAATTAACCTTAAACTTTAATCTTGAGATTTTCTCAAAGAAAATTTAACGAAAGCTATAAGAAATTCATATTATAGCTACAAAAATAACATAAAAAAATCAAACAAGGAATATATCGCTATGACAAAAGAAAATGTTATAGTTTAAACTTAAGAAAATATTACATATAAAAATTAATCAACATTTTTACCAATTAATAAACATGTATTTACCAATACTTTATAAAGGAATAATTATCCCTAAATTATATATATTTATTTTTATTACACAAATGTATTTATTTACAAATTATAATTAGTCTTATTATAAATTATTGATATATATTTATAATATATATTATTACATAAACATTGTATTTATATTTCATATGTGTTTTTTAATACAAACTCATTATTAGGGCTGGGCATTGATTAATCACAATTATTCACATCAAAAATCAAATTTGGTGTTTACATTCTGTAATATCTGTCTGTATACTATAAATATTGTTTTTGTATTAAAAAACATCCGACACATGAAAAATAATATACATGTAGAAAATATGTTCCTATGTGTATGTCTATTCAAAATATATTATTAAATTTTACAGACAGTTATTGATTTTTTTTATTATTCTTCATTCTATACATGTATGCATTTAAAAACATAAAATACAAATATAATACAAAGTATTCACACATATATTTTGCAAACAAATTTTTATTATGGATGGCATTAATCACGATTAATAATTTGAAAGGCCTAAAAGAGTTTTAAACCACAGAACATTTCAGCCAAAGCTTTCCTTAACACCTTTCAAATGTTTATGCTTTCGAATCTTTTCTCTGTGCAACTAAAAAACACATCATTTTTGACAATCTCAAAACTTTTCACTTTCACCACGTTCCATTAAAACCACCATTAGCAAGCATAAAACACTTAACAGCCCTAAGCAATTGTCATTCACTTACTAAAACCATTCACCTTATTATAATAGATGTGCAGAATCATATTAAGCAGACGTGAGGTGATGTTATAAACCCTGTGAAGGGTCTATTTCCTTCAGAGAGCCGGCGGCTCAGCAGTTTATTCCTATCAAACACACAGCAGATGCTGACATCAGACAGTTTTTATAACTGCTTGAAGAGGATTACAGGAAACATGTTCCCAGTCTTCCAGTTTATGCGTGTAATCTTTAAACTGGCAACTGTTCAAAATAACGACATGCAGATTGAATATTTGTTTTTAAATGGTTGGGTGGCAGAGAGATGGAGAAAGTTGGATGGTGAGGTTCTCTGTGATACTAAAACAAAAAACACATTCTTGAATACGGTGATAAGAAAAAATAAATCCAGGTAATGACCTTGCACTTCTAAAGCTTCTATAGATTGTGATCTGTGATTTAGAGCTAGATTAATAATAGATGTTTTGATGTCTTTCTCGCTCTCTGTGATGTATGTAAAACTAAATACTGATCTAATGAGTAATGGTTGAGTCCGACTGACACATGTACAGTATAAACCTGAGATAATGTTGATGTTGTTTTACAAAACTGAAGAGTATATAACTTCATCCTAGGGCTCACATACATACACAAAATCTTAAAAATGTTCTTGAATCTTGCATTAGAGATAAACAGATTGAAGATCGATCATACTCTTAAGTACTGAAGCTACTGTTCTAACGATCTCAGATCAGCAATTACTGTGATTCATTTCCAACCACAATTTTTAAATCACATAAGGGAATAATCACATGAACAGTTTTAACATTTTAGCTAGATTAAAACATATAAAATATCTAATACCTAAAACATTTTAATGTAAAAATTCCGTTCTGGGAGTTTAAAAATGAGCAATTCTACAAAAAAAGTAAATTATTAAACATAATTGTGCTTCTAAATAGAATAGTGTATCCAAAAATAAAACCTCTTTAAAACCTGCAAGACTTTCTTCCTCTAGGGACAACACAAAAAATAAGACATCAATAACAACATTGGACCCGTTGACTTCCATGAATAAATCTTTTCTGTACCAAATGAACGAGTCATTTAGGATTTGAACAGCATAAGTATGCCAAATTTGATAAAACATGAATAATGCCAATAATGTTCCTCCATAATTGTGATAAAGTGGGCAAAATACGTACTCTATATGATCTGCTGTACATTCATTTCTCAATTCTCAATACTCTGTTTTTTCCCCACTGGTGGAGTGATGCATATAGTACATTGTATATTGTATTCAGTATATTAGATCAACACAAACTCGCACATCACAATGAAGTCAGAGTGGGAATAAACCTCTCTGCAGCACAGCAAATTACCCCGATTCACCTCACACAACTGATGCAGGATCAGTTCCATTCTGAAACAAGAGCCAACTCCCTCACAGAGAAAAACAATGACACACGCATGCAGTTCAAAGACGGACACAAAGAGAATAAGCCCCCTTCGCAGAGATACACACATAAATCACAAGCCAGAAGACAACAACACTCTTCTCCTGCGGGCTGAGCCCTCGCTTACCATCCAGCCCGAAGCAGGAAGTAATTTTTTGGGCGTAGTTGCACAGTCCATCATAAGGAGGCTGTTTCTGCGGCTGCATTACACTCCTTTCTCCCATCACTGCTGACAAACACACCCGACACACTCTCACAAGCTCACGGGACGGCCCGCCAGGATAGACTGAGGCTGTGTCCTCATCAATATTTCACACGTGCCACGTGCACGCACACACACGCATCAGTCTTGAGCACACATACACAAAGTGCTGAGCCAGTGTGCCCTCACTGTGTGTCGGGACTGGAAGGAAGTGGAGGAGGAGACTCTGGTTACCGCGGTACCGGTTGTCAAGGATAGGCCATTGATGCCGCAGTCTAACAGGTAGATGGGGAGCTGCCCTGGTGCAGAGGCAGGGCGGGGCAGTTATGGGATGAGCAGGAATACTGTCTCTCTAATGGACCATACAGCCAGACAGATGCAAGAAGACAAAACAAAGACAAAAGCAAACACACACATTATAACTATTATCCTCTCCTGATCTCCTGTTTGGTTCATTTTCTATAAGGCAAACAACTGATGTGGAACACATGTTCTTACTAGACAAATCTGATATCTAGATTATAGAATGACCAATATAATTCTGATATGTTTATGTTGGTGTATTACAGCTGATTTGATAAATTCGGACATTCTGGTTTCTAATTTGATTTACATCACAATCAGTTATTAATTAAATATGACCAAATAATGAGAAAATAATTTATTTGGTCATCAGTTAATTCATGTGCACTGCATGAATAAGAACAGCAACATTATATTATTATATGTATTGTTATACCGTAGTTTAGGTCATTCACTCATTTTATGAAATAAATAAAATTTACTTATAATACAAACTAATTGTAATTAAAGCTGCATTGCATCAATCTTAAATTGTGCCGTAAGTGCTAAAAAATTTATCAAACTGTATATGCATTTAATTATTCAAGATAATATGATTTAATCTAGATAAGATATATAACTAAAAACAAAATATGGTTTGCCACCCTAAGATGCTTATACATTTTAACTGGATATTAAGGTAAAAACAGTGGTAAAATTAAAGAAAAAAAAAGTAAAAAAAGTTTCCATTTTTGTATTTGAAAAAAATAACAATCGTATGATCAGATAGAATACAATGAAGTTTTAAACATTTGATGTTTAATGTCTTATCCCTTCAAGCAGTTCACTCACTGTCCATGAGAATACATCCATTCATCAATAATGCACTGATATATTGATTTACTTAAAAGCAGTTTAGCACTAAAGCATATACAACGCTAGGCTGTGGGTAAAAAACCCACCTGGACATTGTTCAAACCTCATGAGTGTGTTATTGTGTTTATTTAATGGTTAGTAGTTTTAAGAATAATTCATCAACAGAAAAGCTCAATCTGAAACCTCAGCCTCCCTCTAACTGCTTGCACTTCATTCTATACCATACAACACAAAAGAGAACCTACACAACCTACACATCAGACGCAATCTATACACAATCTATGCACAAGTCTTAATAGTCAAAACTCCAGACCGGGGCACCTTTGAGTTGTTCCAAATCTGCAAAAATGTCCTTGTTCTTATAAACCCAGAGAAAGATATGTTGTGACCAAACGGTTGTTAGACTGCACTGACTAAAAAACTGGATTTAATTTTGTTGTTCTGTTCAACACAAAATAAGGTATTTCGAGGAACGTAGCAGAAAAAAAAGAACGGGGTACTTTTAACAACCATTGTCATTTTTCTACCATAGAAGATCCAAAACTTTTTTGTTGCAAGCATTCATCCAAATATCTTTCTTTGTGTTTATCCAAAGAAAGAAATATATGTACAAGTTTTGAATAACTAGAAAGTGAGCTATTAATGACATTGTTAGATAAATTCATTTAAACTCTATATGAACACAACTGGATCGACAGATGTTTAACTTTTGCATCTCAACAAAATCTGGTGTCAGAATGACATGGGACACTTTTTCCATATTAACTTTTCATTCAGTACTGACTTTAACTCTACTTCCACCTGCTGGTTAACCAAAGAAAGCTTCAATGATTCTTCACTTCTGGAACGTCGAAACCCTTAAAAAGCGATCACATATCACAAATATTGTGATTCATGGTGATAAAAAGTAAATCAATATGCTCCATTATGGATAAGAGAATGGAAATAGCTTTAAATAGCACTTATAAACAAAACTCGTGTGTGCAGAACTGCACATACATGATTGAACATGACAGGAGTTACTGGACATGACAGATGCTCATGTGATGATGTCACACTTACCGCGCACAGACATGTCTGAGTCCAGCGGGTCTGGTCCTGATGCTGCGAGTCAGAGTGATGCTGCGGGACAACGAGGATGCTCACCGGACGCATCCAATAACCATTAAGATGCGGGATGCTCTGCACGGGCGTGTCCTTAAAGAACAGTGTTCTGACATATATAAGGTTGTGCTGTGCATTTCTTATTTATATTGATGCATTTTAAAACATCAAGAGATTTACATTACAAAATATGAAGAGCTCTTCCACACTCTTTGATTGGCTTTAAGGGCTATTGGCCAATACATAACTCTTATCCTGATTAGGGTGATTGGTTGAATATTTGAAATAACCTTTATGAAGACTTTGGCTGTGGGGGGAATACTACGTCATAGACCACGTTGACCATGACAACTGAACATGTTTTATGGTCTTAAGCCCTTATAAAGCATGGAACAGTGTGATACTTCTATACAAGAGATGACCTTTCAATGCTATTAAGCATCAAATCAGTACCAAAAAATAACAGCTTAAATTGTAAGCATTTTGTCTGTAATCACTGATCCAACTATTAAAAATAATAATGTCAAAAAGAACTAGTACCCTTCACACAGTATAATCGTATGTTAGTTTTAGATGATGTACGGTCTAAATTTTTTAGTTTTCTTTGATTACAACATGACTGTACACCAGTGCACAAAGCAAGATCCAAAAAGACATGGATGAACTAGACAGGGCGGCACAGAGTCCGACCTCAACCCTATAGAACACTTTTGGGATGCATTAGAGCGGAGAATGAGAGCCGGGCCTTCCCAGCCAACATCAGTGTTTGACCTCACAAATAGGCTTCTGGAAGAATAGTCAGAAATTCCCATGCCTCCTAAACCTTGTGGACAGCCTTCCCAGAAGAGTTTAAGCTGTTATAGCTGCAAAGGGTGAACCGACATCATATTGAACCCTATAGAATAGAATGTCACAAGTACATATGAGAGTCAATGCAGTTGATCCTATACTTTTGGCAATAAAGTGCATTTTCCAACATCCCATCTGAAGTCAGAGTCACAGTTGAATGCAACGTGAAAGAGGTTTTTAAACAGAACCTTTAAAACAAAAAACTGCCAAATCATACCAATTTGATGAAAGAGAATGTTTTAATAGGGACAGAGATTAAGCTTCAGGACAGAGCAAATCTCTTGGTAGAGGTTTACAGTCTCAACAAAACCAAGGAAATAATATCACATGGCATATCCCATTCCTCAAGTGATACCTGTTTAACATCCATGTTCATCTAAAAAGTGTCAAATTCTGACACCATGGCAGTGAAACGTAAATTCAATATGTCTGACAAATGAACGGGCCAAAACTGTAAAAGTGATGAGAAGAGATCAATATAACAGACCAGTGAAAGCAGATGAAATTCATAGATAGAGGAAATCGAAACTGTAGACCCTTAACAAATCCCAACATCAGTTAAAAAATGGACACAGATATTTCCTTACATAACTCAAAATAAGAAATGAAGCACTCATACAACCATTCACTGCTCTTAAAATAAGGCATTAGAAATATCCCCATAAATAGGCAACAAAAAGAAGACGGCTGAGGAGAAATATGCATTCTTTCTGTATATTAACATATAAACTCTTGCATGCATTTCAGACCAGACATTACTACGATTATACCTGTACATCTGTATATACACAGTTCCAAATCCAGAACTCAGTATAAAATGTGCATGATCAAGAATAAAAAAAGATGCATTTTCTTTTGTCTGAAACAAACACGCTACTCCTACGGTGCTCCTTTGGTTTGTAAAGAAAACAAAAACACACATTTCGTTTTTGCACTTGAACAAAACAAACATACACTAATGTGCAACTCCTGCGGCTGTAAATGCAATCCTTAAACACTTATAATGTGGATGGAAAATGCAAGCAAATTTAAATGTTATCAAACATTTTAAACCCTGTAAAGAGTGTTATGTAAAAGCCACAATGTCATGTTATTTTGAGAAGGCCCAGGAAGCCAGCTATTCTACAAAAATAGAGAACAAGAACACATATTTCAAGCTGTGTGCCCTTTCTTTGCCAAATGTACACAGTGTGCATTTAGAACATGATGTCCCTTTCCAAAAGCAGAGAGCCTTCTAATAACACTATTGCTGGTAATTCCTCACATAATGTAAATGCATAACGATCAACTAGATCAACTTTTAAAGGAACAGTGCATAAAAAAATAAAAATTACCCTCATGTCATTCAAAAAGGGTGTTATTTCATTTAAAGAGGGGAAGGTAAATTTCAAGAGCGCTTGAGTTTGTACTGAATGTAAAACAGCACCAGGAAATTCTTGAAAACATCTTTCATGTTTCCTTAAAAAAGAAAATACCATAGATAAAATAACATAAGGGTAAATATTTTTGGATGAACTATTCCTTGAACATTATTTTAAAGTAATAATAAATACATGATGATATAGGATGAAGGACACGGCTACAGTCTAGCTGAAACCAAGGCACACACAAAACAGATAAAGTTAAACAACTAAAATGGTTTAGGAATACTGTCAGGAAGAACAGCTCTCATGGGACACATTGGTGAAATTCAACTTGAATTAAGAGTCCACACTGCATTCAATTCGGATTTAAAGAGTAACAGTTACGATCAACACTATAATGAAACAGTGAGAATTAGCTTAAAATGCTTTCTGATTCTCTAATCGATTAAAAACATTTCCTACTTTGAATCCTGAGTCATTGTCATTTTACATCACAAATATAACGGTTGCATTTGACACTCAGGTCAGTACTAATGACTTCATCTCAGAAGAAGACATACGACAGTATCTTTGATACTGTAGATGACAAATAATATTAGTTAAATAATTAATTTAGCATGATTGGACATTTTTAACCATTTGTATTTCTCCTCACTGGAATCAAACTAAGTAAATTTTCTAATTTTTTCGGCTTTACATTACTTTAGGTATATATTTTCTCTATTTGTACGAGCGCTCCAGGAACTTCTGGAAGTTTTGTGAGAATTTATTCTTATTTTGAAAAGCAGTTCTCCTTGACATCTGTATCAGAACAGCAAGCTCAGACACCTATCCGAGAGATAAGACATGAGAAACGTTCTTGAATGCCAGTCCTGTGACGGGCAGGAGTCTGCATTAAGGGATGATTGAGGTTCCTTTTTTGTCCCCCCCTGTCTGGTTAAGTTTCAGTTTATGTTGCCTGTACAGTCGTTAGAGGATCAAGGAGAAGTGGAGGCAGAGGCGTGGAACTTTACAAATGCGATTGCTGCGAGTTCTTTGCAGAACTCCTCCAGAACAATGACTCCCTCAAGCAATGTGGTGTGGTCAATGCTGAAAGACATAAAAGACCTCATATCACACATGACAGATTTATTTTATAAATATATTTAAAAAAAAACAGATAATTAAAGTTTGAAGACACCCATTAATTTCACTTTAAGTACAACCTCTCACAAGGCCTTACTCAGTCAGTATTAATTAAGATTTTTTGTCACAGTGTTTCTACCTTATGTAGAATGATTTTATGTTAAAAATTGTAAATCTCAAAATCAAGAAAAAGCTGGGTATTCATAGGCAGGGTCACAATTTATAGTTATAAAATCAAATATGTTACCGAAAAACATTTTTGTACTCTTTGTCATTGGACTGTAACCAAAGCACACTTTTGCATTGTTTTACATTTTACAATTTACATAGTATCATAGTATATTCCAAAACTAGGATTATACAAATAAGTTTATTAAGATCTTACCTCATTCCTTCTGGTTCAAGCCCCAGAAGTCTCTTCCTCACCAACAGAAGTTTATGGGAGAATTCTGGTATGCGGTGTGTTCTCAACATCAGATCTCCCACAACCTGATCAAATAATCAAAAAAAAAAAATTGGTTCAAATCGAGAACATCCTTAGGGGTATTATATTCTTTATGTTTCACTATATTACATAGTATAAGTATGAACCAACAGGTGCAGTTTTCAATAATGCATTCTAAATTGAATCGGATAAGGGTCAATGCTGATAAAGTACAGAGCAATCATACCCTAACGATGACTGAGAAGAGAGATCTGCAGCCGGGTGCCAGGTTAATGTACGGGTCCAGAAGATACTCGTGTAGATGTGCGTGAGGCAACAGAGACAACTTAGACAGCACTGAGGTCACCTGCAGGTTCACGTCATACGGCTGGACAGAGAGGAATCTCTTATCAGTTGATAACAGATTTACCTATATGTATAAAATGCATCTTGTATCTTGCAGCAAAGGTCAACACATACCTGATCAAGGATTCGTCCCATTCTGTCAAACAGCACTTTAAGGAAGTGTCCCTCAAAAAAACTGCCATCCAGATTACACTTGTCTAAGGGTTTAGGACTACTGCGCCAGTCCCATCTCTGACAAACTCCACAGTAGTCCCGAAACTGTCCACACACAGTCATACAATATCACGACAATGAACAAAGAAATTAATGACATACATTTTTTGTCCTTAAATTTAGACAACCATAAACAATAAATCTATATCTACAACTGTTGTTTATTTAAACGTATTTATTTTTCAGGTTGGAATTTTACCACGAACAAATAAAATGATATGAATTATCAAAATGATCTTGACATTGACTCCTCACCTGTCTATGTGCATCTCTCAGATAGGTGTCATAGCCTGTCCCTTCAACTTGATATGATGATTTTGCTTCATCTGGCACCAAACACAAGAAACTACAAAGACACAAAAAATTGATAATCTTAACATAATATCAGATTTATTAGTTGAAATTTAGAAAGAGCAGTTCTGAGCTACCTGTTTACTATTTTATGAACCTCTGTCTTCCCATCAGGCTTAGTGTGT
Organism: Triplophysa yarkandensis; assembly: GCA_033220385.1. Classification (NCBI taxonomy): domain Eukaryota; kingdom Metazoa; phylum Chordata; class Actinopteri; order Cypriniformes; family Nemacheilidae; genus Triplophysa; species Triplophysa yarkandensis. Next base: position 6,330,525 of record CM065665.1, read on the forward strand.
TCTGTGCTCTGTGGGGGTGAGCAGCTCAACCAATCAGGGTTGGAGAGTCTGTTATCAGGGGACAGGTCTGAGAACAGAGGGTCTTCTTCTAGGTCCCTTAGGAAACAATGCAAAGCAATAGAATTATATTATAGTGTCAGAATATGATTGCATGATGTATAATACAACAAAGCAACAATTACTACAATGTGAGTGTAACTGTTGTGGCCCAATACTCATTTAAATATGCATCTTTATTAAACAGATTTAGATAATACGTTGTATGCTATACAGTGCTTATTACCAAAGGTGCTGGGTAATGTACATGGTCTTTTATTTTTAAATTTGCAGAAAGTAAACTATTTACTGTCTTCAAACATATTGCAGTTATATTCAAGAAAAAAATCCACTTCAGACCATGCATGAAACTTCACTCTATATTTGTGTACATCAGTTAAAGGTATAAAAATTTATAATTGTGAGGCCAAAATATATTTATTGTATATAGAGTATTATCGGTGTGTTAAGATTTGAAGGGTGGGTTGCTTCTTAATTGTATTTCAGAATTTATGTTGAGGCTTTATTATGCAGTTATGAATCATGTGAATAAAAAAAATATTGTTTTAAATAATCTCCTTATCTTTCATAGTTTCAACTAAAACATTAAGCTAATAGTGCTGTATAAGGCTAGATGGGATGCAAAACAAACACGTTCTGAAATAATAAAAATGTTGTGTTAATTCTGTCTTTAAACAACATCTATACAAATGGTATTGTGACATTGCCTCCCTGCAAAACTAAACATTTCAAATATATCACTTTGTTTGGACTTGCATTTCTGGTTTATTCATTGAAAATATTCACTTTGAAGTAGCAGGTTTTAGGAGCATGCAGTTGATTGATCAGAAGGATTGAGCGGTTTAGCAGCATTGCGGACGGGAACTCTTACACGGCATCGTGTGGCTGGCCGTTCTCCATGTGCTCTCGCTCTTCTCGTTCCTCTGGCTGTTTGTTTTCCATGTAGGTGCGTTCCTCTAGGCAGCGTAGCACCAGGTTGTGCAGAATGTGCTGGCATGGTTTCTGCAGCAGATGCTCGAACAGCCTTAGCGTCATGATGCTGATCTAGAACCAGTCACATCAAATATAAAACTGACACAGTACCATCATAAATCTGTCACAAGATGATTTGGGTTGAATATGATTGATTGTGTTTCGATGAAAGCGGTCAATGCAGTCACAGCTGGCAGAATTACCTCATCTGACAAGTGGTCACAGTGTTCTATGAGTCTGTGTCTCAAGGGATGTTTGGATATGCCTGCAAGAGTTTCTGGGACGGTCTCCTCTCCCAGCAAAAAGTACACAGTCTCCTGCAGCAACGCCTCTGATGTCACCTGTCTGATGATCCTGTTTAACAGAGCTGTGGAGGTCAGAATACCGACCTCAGACCTGAAGTGAAAAAGACACAGACAATGAGTGCATGCGAGACTACTTGAGACAGTCGAAGTGCTTCAGAGAGGGAAGTGAAATAGTATTCAAATCCAAGAGAGCTTAAATACTTTTACTGTTGACCTTTGTTCACCCTCATTCTACTGCCAAAATGCACATTCACAGTATGAATGACCACTTACGTCTGCATTAGCTGAGGCTCCATTACAGCAACAAAGAACCGCTCTCTTACAGCACGAGCTAGAACTACGGCAGCTGTCTACAATGAAGAAACATCCAAATATCACAAACACATCATTCAACAACACACATCCATCTAACAGTATGGATTTTATCTGCAGGATTTTACCTTCTGAGCCTCTTTGATAAGCTGATCACAGTAGTCCAGCCACGACAGGAAGGAGATGAGTGCACGTTTGCCAGCAAAAGCAGCACCATCTTCCTTCAGATTGTACACATCCAACCTTTATGTACACATAGAAAGAAAACAATAAATCAATTATTTATATCATATTTGTTACATCAATCACTTAACGTGATTGGTTCAGTGTTTCATGTCATCACGTTGGCCATTTCTATATGATAAAACGTTTACTACATTAAATGCATTCCTTATAACCACCCAGTTTGGTGTAACAACATTTATTAATTAAAATTTTCTCTCACATCTAAACTTTTACCATGCATATTAAATTGTGTTAGTCTTTACCCCCAGTTTACAGACTCCACAGTTTCAATGTCAAGGGGGTCCATGGACTGAGGAAGGGCCCGGTAAAACTGTGCCAGTCGGTCAGTGAGGAGTTGACTAAGCTCTGTGTTTTCTGTCAAACATTTGGCTGCAGCTGGTTCAGGTAAACTGACAATGAGAATCAACCCCTCACACGCCTTAACCACGATACGACCATCCTGAGGGAAAGACATGTTCAGTCATCACACATAAACAATAAAATCGATTTATTCTTACACATTCAACCCACAGAGGGAAACCGTTGTGTCATTGTGTTTTCACTAACCGGACTTTTGGTGAGGTTAAGCAGCGAGCTCACTAGGTTATAGTTGTCACTGTTCGTCAGTGTAGTGTGAACGGAGGACGGACTAGATTCTGCTGATGGGCTGGTGGCTGCACTTTCTTGTGCCAATCTGACAGGACAATTTTGAGTCTGATTCTGTCCAGTGTCTGGAGAAGATGGATCGCCTTTTACCATTTCACCTCCAGCATCTTTAACAGCCTCTAGCTTTTTATTCTTATTCTGCAAAACAAATATAGATGGAAAATTATATGGAAAAAGATATCAGCTCGGTTCCAGAACCTAGCGAGCAGTATGCACATTTAGCATTTTAGATCATTGCGGGCTACTCTTGCTTTTACCAACGTCTAAGGCAGCTTTACATGTCTCATTCACAGATCCCAGAACATCAACAAAACCACACATTTTTTAATACTCACTTCTAGGAAGAAGTTTACAAGGTAAGGGTCCTGTTTAAGTTTGGCACAGACTGTACAAAGAAACTGGATCTCTTCATTCTCTGTAGGAGCAGCCAGAATTTCCCCACACAGGCGGACCATTTTCTAGGAGATTCAGACACAATATAAGAATATAAGCATTTTAAACACTTAAAAAACATATGTTTTCAACATATGTAAACACAGTGTATAAAGCATAATAGGCAGAATGCAGGTATTTGAGACACAGTAAGTATTTAATATGAGAACTGGCAAAATGCTCACTTGTACAGGTCTGTGCACGTTAATGTGAGGCAAAAGTGGTTGGCGAATTCGACCCAGCAGCTTAGTGTAGAAAGTCAGAACCTGCTGTTTCATTCCAGGTGGACACTAAGAGTACACAGAAGGGGAAAGTACAGTATTAATATTCATGTCAAAGCATCAGGGCAGTGAATATGCTGCCTTTTATTTAAAAGTCACAAGAGCACTTTTTAGCAATAAATCTTACTTGTATGTTACACTTAAATACTTCCAATGGACCAAACAAGAGCACAGCAAGACAGGATTTATGGTTGAAACAAAACAGCTTAAACTTCCAAAGCCAAAAGAAATACATCCAAATGTAAAGACACCTATAACCAGGCATTTAAACGTTTGCAGTTTCCGAAAAAAACTGCCACATTCAGACGTATTTAAAAAAGATGCACTTTTAACATCAACGTCAACATCTGACTTGAGATGTAAATGAAATTCGCAAAAAAAATATTGAACCACACCAAAACTAAAGACTCACATCCGCTTTGCCCAGGGTGTAAAGTGTCTCCAGGATCTTGTGGTGAAGGAGATACTCCATACAAGGCCCCGTTTCGCCTGACTCTCTCTCCCTCTCCTCCTGAGTCAGAATATCCAGCATCTGCTCAAGGTGGGAGGGAATGTTGGTATCCGTCACGGGGGCTTTGTCATCTACATAAATACAAACAAATGACACTTTTTGGTTCTATTCAGTGGCATATATGTATAATATTTATGTTCTCTACAGACATTGCAAACTGTATTAACTGTAAAGGAATAAGCATCAGTAAAGCACAAGAAAGTCTTCATTACTGGAAGAACATTTCCACTTGCTGTTCTTTTAGACCAATTCCTATTAAGAACTGAAAAAGAATGACCACAAAACTACTGGCATAGATTACAGCTGATTTCCTACCTGAAGTCTCTATGTAGTAATGTGTGATGGCCTTCCAATGATAGACAAAGTCCTCTTGCAAGGGCAGTGACGGTGCAAGCTTTGAAATAAATATGGCAATTAAAATTTTACCCTTATATACATTTAAACCATATGTTTAACTATCACCATGAGTATGTAAGTGCAAAGTTACAGTGAAAATTAATATGTACAGAATTTGGTATGCCATTGCGCATGCACGGCATAGGAGCTGACATGATATTAAATAGAAAACAAACACAGAAGACAAGAGAAAAGATGTAAACAATGTATATGTACAATGTATATCAAATTTGAGTATGCTAAGTAGGTAGTTGTGCACCCCTGTATATCATAATAATATTATATTATTTTTTCTTTAAGATTAAGTCTATACATATACAACAAATGAGGCTAACAATTTAACATGTACATTTGAAAAGAGCAGCCATAATGTCAATTTAGAAACACACACACACACACTTTTCTATATGTATATAGTGAGCACAACATAAATAGATTATATGGTTTTGACATCACAGTTGTGAAAAAAATGACGTTTTATTTGTTAGTCCTGATTATGCAAATGTGTAGCATAGGAACAGCTGTTTTGTTTACATCCTGCAGCTAGCCACTAGCATGCTAACTAACGCTAGCTAAGACAAACCCATGTTTATTTTACATACACCGGTAATGTCTGTCACAAATGATCGGCTGACTACAAATAAGTTCACATGTGTATCACAAAAAGCGAAATGTCCACAAACAGGGAGACAATTTAAGGAAATAAATCGTAAATTGCGCAATAGTTAGCACTGAAAGCTAATCGTACCGTTAAACCGGAAACAAAGGCTCGCGTTTAACAGAGCAGTACTAATAACAACACAACACGCTTTAAACGATAAACACGACACGCGTGGGTATAAATGACGTCTCACCGCTTCGACAGCATGTTGTAATATAGATGTGAATTTAGAAAACATGTTTCTGTTAGTCAGGAGGAGTTTTCTTCTTCTGGGAGTCTCCTCACGCTTCCCTCGGCGGCTGCTGCTGCTGTTGCTGTGGTGATCCAGATTGAACAATTATGGGATGCCGATCCAGAGAACCCCCTGTTAAACACACAACACACAGTGTGATGTATGGTGTGATGTTCGGCTTTTTAAGGCCACCGTGGCACTTACAGTCCCTCAGTGACATCACTACCGGCAACATTCAGACTCATATCATAAAATACGCTGAGTTTAACTCAAATATTTACATGTTAATATCTCGCAAAAATAAAAAATACTCAAATAAAACTGCAGATATTTTTGTATGATTTTTCAGGGAAACGCACTTTTTCATCTGTGACGTCACCAAACACCCCACGTGTGAATTTTTAAAGCACGCTTGTATTAAAATACAAGTACAAAAATACATGATCAATGTGTGTAAATAATAACAAAGTCAACGCCGTAGCACAAGAAATACGACAGCGTTTACAAACGGACTCTTATAATGAAATCAGGGACTCTTATATTCAAATCATGGACTCTTATATTTAAATCAGGGACTCTTAAGATGAAATCATGGACTCTTATTTTGAAATCAGGGACTCTTATATTTTAACCATGGACTCTTATGTTGAAATCAGGGACTCTTATTTTGAAATCAGGGACTCTAATATTTAAACCATGGACTCTTATATTTAAATCAGGGACTCTTGTATTTAAATCATGGACTCTTATGTTGAAATCAGGGACTCTTATATTTAAATCAGGGACTCTTATGTTGAAATCAGGGACTCTTATATTTAAATCAGGGACTCTTGTATTTAAATCATGGACTCTTATGTTGAAATCAGGGACTCTTATATTTAAATCAGGGACTCTTATGTTGAAATCAGGGACTCTTATATTTAAATAAGGGACTCTTATATTTAAATCAGGGACTCTTATATTTAAACCACGGACTCTTATGTTGAAATCAGGGACTCTTATATTTAAATCGGGACTCTTTTATTTAAATCAGGGACTCTTATGTTGAAATCAGGGACTCTTATATTTAAATCAGGGACTCTCATATTTAAATCATGGACTCTTATATTTAAAGTAGGGACTCTTATATTTAAATCAGGGACTCTTATATTTAAATCAGGGACTCTTATATTTAAATCAGGGACTCTTATGTTGAAATCAGGGACTCTTATATTCAAATCATGGACTCTTATATTTAAATCAGGGACTCTTAAGATGAAATCATGGACTCTTATTTTGAAATCAGGGACTCTTATATTTTAACCATGGACTCTTATGTTGAAATCAGGGACTCTTATTTTGAAATCAGGGACTCTAATATTTAAACCATGGACTCTTATATTTAAATCAGGGACTCTTGTATTTAAATCATGGACTCTTATGTTGAAATCAGGGACTCTTATATTTAAATCAGGGACTCTTATGTTGAAATCAGGGACTCTTATATTTAAATCAGGGACTCTTGTATTTAAATCATGGACTCTTATGTTGAAATCAGGGACTCTTATATTTAAATCAGGGACTCTTATGTTGAAATCAGGGACTCTTATATTTAAATAAGGGACTCTTATATTTAAATCAGGGACTCTTATATTTAAACCACGGACTCTTATGTTGAAATCAGGGACTCTTATATTTAAATCGGGACTCTTTTATTTAAATCAGGGACTCTTATGTTGAAATCAGGGACTCTTATATTTAAATCAGGGACTCTCATATTTAAATCATGGACTCTTATATTTAAAGTAGGGACTCTTATATTTAAATCAGGGACTCTTATATTTAAATCAGGGACTCTTATATTTAAATCAGGGACTCTTATATTTAAATCAGGGACTCTTATATTTAAATCAGGGACTCTTATGTTGAAATCAGGGACTCTTATATTTAAATCAGGGACTCTTATGTTGAAATCAGGGACTCTTATATTTAAATCAGGGACTCTTATATTTAAAGTAGGGACTCTTATGTTCAAATCCAGGACTCTTATATTTAAATCAGGGACTCTTATATTTAAATCAGGGACTCTCATATTTAAATCAGGGACTCTTATATTTAAATCAGGGACTCTTATATTTAAAGTAGGGACTCTTATGTTCAAATCCAGGACTCTTATATTTAAATCAGGGACTCTTATATTTAAATCAGGGACTCTCATATTTAAATCAGGGACTCTTATATTTAAATCAGGGACTCTTATATTTAAATCAGGGACTCTTATATTTAAATCAGGGACTCTTATGTTGAAATCAGGGACTCTTATATTTAAAGTAGGGACTCTTATGTTCAAATCAGGGACTCTTATATTTAAATCAGGGACTCTTATATTTAAATCAGGGACTCTTATATTTAAATCAGGGAGTCTTATGTTGAAATCAGGGACTCTTATATTTAAATCAGGGACTCTTATATTTAAAGTAGGGACTCTTATGTTCAAATCCGGGACTCTTATATTTAAATCAGCGACCCTCATGTTGAAATCAGGGACTCTTATATTTAAATCAGGGACTCTTATATTTAAATCAGGGACTCTTGTGTTGAAATCAGGGACTCTTATATTTAAATCAGGGACTCTTATGTTGAAATCCGGGACTCTTATGTTGAAATGTTCCGCTGTCTTCCGCTGTCTGTCTGTGCTGCTGTGTCTGGCAGCAGCTGCGCACTCATAAACACAAAACATGTCCGCGGTGCCTGACGGAAAGAAGCTGGTTCGCAGCCCGAGCGGACTCCGCATGGTACCAGAGAATGGAGCCTTTAACAGCCCGTTTGCCCTGGACGAACCGCAGTGGGTTCCGGATAAAGAGGTCTCACATCAAGCTCATCATGTTTCATGTCTATGGTTGGGCGTAGGCAGCAGGATGTGTTCATAAGTGCTGTTTAAACTCACTCTGCTCTGTCTGATCACACTTAGTTTCATACTCAATGCATCTCAATGGGCTTAAAGAGAGATGATGTCTCACTGTTACTCAATGGTGCTGTACCTGTAAATTTAAGGAATGTTTGCATCTTATTCTTGTGGATGAGCAGTCATGGAAAATGTGGAAAGTTTGCATCTCAACCACTTTGCATTTAAAGTAAATGTGCATGGGTTGGGTCATTTTCTTCCATTATGGGTGCATGTCAACACATATTTCCCTTTCTGGTCCTGAGCATTACTTTACTGTCAGTGATCTATGGGCTTTGCATGATCATGATGGGTGTTGAAGATTAAGGATCCAGTGGAACTCAACTTTGTTTCTGTTTGCATCCAACCATGTGTTGTAATGTTGATTTTGGTTCAGAGCCTTGCCTTGTAAGTGCATTGCAGCTACTACAAGTTTAGTCTCCATAAAGGGAACTACATTATTAAGTTTATATAGTTGAAGAGGACTAATCTTGATGCTGGACCCTATGTTCCATAGATCAATTACATTATACACTTGTGATATTTAGGGAAGAACATGGAACAGGTAATTTGTTACTGTCGCTATTGTTGGTCCTTTCGGGCCTAAAAGTTAAATTATGGAGTTGTTTTGGAGACACGGATAGATAGCCCGGATAGAAGAGCTCTATTCAAAAGTCTCTAGGGTGTTTTTGCCACAATTTTCTAATGAAACTTTATTGACTTATTCTTGTTCTGTCTTACGTGTGTGTTTTCAAATATTAAACGTTTATTTCTTCTAGTGCCCGAGATGCATGCAGTGTGACACTAAGTTTGACTTCATCACCAGAAAGGTAAGCAGAGTTCTTTATCCAACGGGTCAGGAGTGAAATGTTTCTTAAGAAGTATCTTTCTTTTGCTGATTCAGCAGATTTACTTCCATTTAAGCCCGTCCCATTTCCTTCAAGTCTTCTATTCCTTCCTTCTTTCTCCCCAGAGCTGTGTTCATGTGGTAGTGCTTGTGTTTTAGATCATTTGATCACAGGATGTTATTGTGTTTGTGTGTTGGATGTAAGTGGACACTGATGAGCGTCTCCTCTGTCCATCAGCATCACTGTCGGCGCTGTGGCCGGTGTTTCTGTGATAAGTGCTGCAGTCAGAAAGTGGCTCTTCCCAGGATGTGTTTCGTGGATCCGGTGAGACAGTGCGGGGAATGCAGTCTCATCTCTCAGAAAGAGGTGGAGTTTTACGACAAACAGCTTAAAGTGCTCACTGCCGGTGGGTTCCACAAAACAAAGAAGATGCACAAACACCCTTTATTTCATTAGTAGACTCACTGTTAGCCGCTTATACAACCTTTGAGATGATATAGGATGAGTGTGTGTGTTACGTAACTACTCTCCAGCGTGACCTGTCTTAATGAATAAACCTTTACCTGAGATTCCTCTTAACTACTGCTGAAAATAATGTGGGGACATGATGTGTGTGTATGAGCTTGAAAAGGTTATCCTGATGGAATTACAATGATAGTTCACCCAAAATTAAAATATTGTCATTATTTACTCACCCCCAAGCATGAATTACTTTCATTTTTTTCGTTGAACACAAAAATATATATTTTGAAGAAAGTCTGTGATTTCGCTCCTACATCGGTTTCCCATCCACAAAATAGGTGAGTAGTTGTCGCTGATGTACGGAAACCAAGATTCTTAAAAAGTTCATCTTTTGTGTCGTGCAGAAGAAAGTTACACTGGTTCGAAATGACAAGCAATTGAGTAAATAATTACAGATATTTCAATGAAGCACCACAAAGATTAACCAGCCTGAATTCCTTTTTGAAAGCCCCTTTTGGTTCAAATTCAGTCTTAAAGAAGAATGCTCCATTTTCTCTTATATCATAAATTTTTTGTGACTCGCAGGTGGAACGTTCCAGGTCAAAGTGGATTCCTCCGAAAAATCTGAGACCATGGTCTGCCGTTTGTCCAATAATCACAGGTGCGCAAATAATACAAAGTGTCATTAAATGTTATCTATTGTAAATGTACCGTTACTCTGTCCTCTTAGATATCTCTTCTTAGATGGCGACAGTCATTTTGAGGTGGAACTCTCTCGCATTTCCAGCATGCAAGTGTTGACTGACGGGTCAACCTCAGGAGGTGAGCCTTTAAATAAAGAGATCTTATTTGAACTTTCCTTGCGTTCTTTTAAGTGTTATTGATTTCTGTGACTAGGCAGGAGATGCTCATAAAATGTAATGGTCGAGAATAGCTGTTACTTTTAGTCTGGCAGTGGCACTTTTTCATCACTTTTCTGATATTTAGTACTCTTTTGTGCAAAACTACATGTTCAAGTACTGTTTGGTATTTGTAAATGAATCCTCTTTAAATAATTGATGATGCAATTTTAATAATAAAAACCACAAAGCAGACTTTGAATTTTTTGAATCCCGCAAGTTGCATTTTTTACAATGTGAAGACATCTAATGGACTCCTGATGGATTCCAGAAGCTTAAACCTTCCTGTAGCACTGATCAATACAGTTATATTACTGCCTTTCTGCTACACAAGAATGTGCCGATTTAGCATAAATTTGATTGGTGTGATATTTATTTATTTTTTTTATATTTGAAAGCCTAACGTTTGATGCTCTCTGATGGTCATGTAGTACTCAATGCTGGTTGGAATTCTGCTTAAATGTATGCCAATGGCTATTAGGACTTCAATGAGTATTTTTATAATTGATTAATCTAAGGTTATTAAAAAAATAATCTGTAATTATATCATTAATGTTGTAATATTGAATTCTCTATCATAAAGATTTATTGCTAGATGGTTAGGTCTAGATCCAGGCTCTGAATGCACATGAATGTACTGTTGTCATTGTAACAAAGTTTCAGTAGTTGGTCCCAACACCAGTAAATATCCATGGCTCCCGGTTCCCATTTCGGTACCAAAGCAAATTTAACAAAACATAAATATATCAAAGCACTGTCATTTTTGTATACATTAAGTATATAAGTTAAATGTTGCTAAAATAGTTCTGTGCTTGCTGGAGTCTTATTAGTGGAGTTTTATGCTGGTGAACATCCTCCTGCCACAATCAAGCTCTCATACTACATTTGCACAAGATTACTTAAATAAACTGTATCCTTAAATAACAAAAATACAAGAGATAAACTTTTCTAAGGTAGAATTATTCAGTCTTAATGATTACAACACACAGAACACATTGATAGTAATGCATTTATTATTTCTAGCAGGTTGGTTTTGGATGTATCCAAAAATAAAATCAAACATATTAAGTTAATCTCAGTAAAGTTAGTAGAGCATTAAATGGTTAATTAGGACATATTAGCTCAGACACATTAACATGCAAACAGATGTTTATTATGTATGATTGAACTTAACATTAAATACAACATTCATTGATACAGAGCGAACATGACCCTGTGCAGCTGTCACTCTGGCCAGAACAAATATTTAAGCAAATCCTTGGATATTTTGTAATACAATAACATTCACCAAAGTGTCCAAAATATTTGGAGACCACTGTATACATTTATATCTGATGCATTTATATATTTCTGTGTTATTTTTTATCTTTTTCTATTTTGACTCCTCTCTTGTGCATTAAGAGAAAGATATATGCTCTTACACCAGTTTGCTGGACAGTCATTTATCTGAAGGTCAGCGCCCCATTTCCTCTCAGTCTTCTGTGTTTTTTCCTCTCGATGTTCCACTGTATTTGCCATTTCAGTGTTTTTCCTGGTTTATCAGTGTCATGCATATAGGAAATAGATACCCGGCATGCACTCATTACCCGTGTGAACTGGTACAATATCATTAAAGGCTGCATGCGTCCTATTGTGTTGTTCAGATGGTCCCTTAGTTTCAGAACATTGCGTTATTCATATTTTTTCATATTCATGTTTTGTCTTTCAGTGATGAATTTTGAGCTTGTAAATCTTGATTGTCTATTTTTGGATTAAACATGAGCTTGAAAATAATGAAAGTTTAAAAGATTAAAAGTGTCTTGTTAAATCGACCAAACTTTAATTGTAAACGTGTATTAAAGGATAAGTAGATGGATAACTGGATGGGTGTGTCTTAATCCAAGTTCCCATCTCAATATTAAAGTAATACAAAGTGAATATTTGTTCATCATTTTGCAGAACACGTGAAATTATTTTGAAGAATGTTGGTATTTTGCAACCATTCGCTTGCATTGGGTTTGTGTCCACACAGTCGAAGTAAAAGGTTCAAAATATCTTCTTTTGTGTTTTGCAAAAAAAGGCAGTTTTGTCAAGAGGACAAAAATGACACAATATTTGGATGAATTGCCATTTGAAGCATTGCGTTTCTTCACATTATATTATTTTAGATGTGGACAATAAATAGTCATGTAAGATATTCATTTTCACAATTTACTAATAATGAGCATCAAAATCTCACATATCACACTTTCTCATCAAATTCTAATCTTTGAATATATTCAATGATCTGAATGTTTTTTTTTTTCATCTGTCATGATGTGGCCATTCTACCACTGACCTTTGACCTGTTGTAGGGAGTTCCCTCCGTGTCAGTGGGATGGTACTACAGTACAAGCCACCAGGATCTCAAAACCTTCAACAACTCAACATGGAGACAGCCGATGACAAGCGGGTTGCATCCGCCTGGCTTGCAGCCATGCACAAAGTAGGTTGCAGTGAATGTGTTAAAAAAACAAAAAATAAACAAGTTTATTTTGCATATCTCAAGACCAGGTTTCATTCTTATTTTTTATCTTATTTCAATATCTTTATTGAATTTTATGATGCATATATTGTTGTTGAATTCTAACATGTTTGTCCACAGGCTGCCAAGTTGTTGTATGAGTCAAGGGACCAGTGAAATGATACAAAGCACAACGCTGGACACAGAGAGGCATGGACAGAACAAAAGGAAGGAGAGAACATTACAAAACCAAGTATTGTGTTATTCAGTCTTACATGTATTCTTAAGATGCTTGTATGATTTCTATTCAATCCTTTGCTTCTGCTCCCGGTCCAGACAGACCAGATTTACTACAACTGTCTGTGCCAAAGGGAGGACCAAGTTTTCCGACGATTCACGTGCAATATGGACATGTATGATAATATATAAACACGCCATTTAACAGATGCTTTAAGTGTAGTCTCACGTAACAAAGTTTTGTAAACAAAGTATATTTTGTCAGATATTCTTATTTTAACACAAAATGCTGTGTATCTACTTTTTACTGCCCAAGTATTTACAATATGTAGTGCTTTTGTTTTCCTAACATGTTTGAAACACTTTTGGAATTGTTTTTCCTACACTACAGAAAGATGTTTCAGGTCATAATTTGTTGGTTCGGTGTCTGAATCTGCCAGATTGTTTTTTAGAAATCTGAAATTAGGGCAGCCAAATTGCCTGCACCCGTTGAATCTTGTTCTAGGTATTCTGGCTGTGTTAGCTAATTTTCATTTTTCCATGTACACCAAATAAACATCTTGAACCCTTAGGTGTCCTGTTTGTATCTAAATTAATATGTTTTTAATATTTATTTTAATATAATATAACTTTTTTCATATTTAAAAAGATACTACAAAGGATATTTATCATATCTTCTTTATTCCTATATTTATGAATTTTAGTGGAAACTTAGGATAATTATGTATGGCTCTATCATTAACACACGTCTGTTTTACAGTAGTGTCGAAATGTCTTGAAAGTACAACCAGAATTACAAAAGTATTATTTTCTTAAGGTGTAATTACCTAAAATTAGCACCATTGATATATTTATCTCTGTACACGCAACAGGTTTTAATACTTTTATATAATTGAAAATGCTCTCTGTAACCACCATAGTTGGCCCAAAATAATGGTAGTCAAAATTCAGAACTTTTTGCTGAGTTTAATTCTTCAAAATATAGATCTAAGTTTTTGTTGAACAAAAAAATTGAATAAGCAACTTTCACTACTATGGCAGTCAATGAGGTCCAAGAACTTAATTTTAATCTCCACGTTCATCTGCACACACAAAATATACAGATTAAAAGTGAGTGATCAGAATTTGTATTTTTATGTGAACTATTCTTTTAGTGTGACAAAATGCATGCCATAAAATGCTGAGTCTGAAAATTAAATACACGTTGTAATTTTTATATCAAGGTTTTATATTAAGAGTACATTTTTGATCCCTGAGGCCTGTCTTTGAGCTGTTAATGGACGTTAATGACGCTCCAAAGTTCTACATCTTATTGAGTTTGTCTACACGATAACAAGCCTGAAAAGCAGATTATGAGATTGTCTCCTGACACCGGTGAGGTTTTGGGGGTGTGAAATATGATGTAGGTGTTGACATCTCTTAGAAGAACTTGAGAAGTCATCCATTCTGAGAAGTAGACATACATGCATTAGAAAGTTTCAGACTGGGTTTAGTTTGCAGATAAGTTTTTATAATGTTATCATTGTCTTTTACCATTGTATATTAAAACTAAATTCAAAAAAAAAAAAAAAACTCATAATACTTGGAAGACTTGGAAAATCAGCATCTACAATGAAAATTGTTATAACTAAAACAATTTAATGCATTTTTATAACATGTTACATGGAAACCCACAAATTAATTAGTATCTTTGGGTTCAGATCCAGTTGTTTTTAAAACGGACAGTAGAGGAGAGTCAAGCTCCATGAAATCCAGCATGTGTGCCATGAGTTTATTGTCTCTTTGCTGCCTTCCTGGGTATTTTTGAGGGGTTACAATGGCAACCCTTGGCATGCATATACTTTAAAATTTAAAATAAAAATGTATATATATATATATATATATATATATATATATATATATATATATATATATATATATATATATATATATATATATATATGTTTCATTACTTAATTAAAAAACATCTTAATATTTTATAAACATATATACCTGCATGTGTACGTGTTAATAAACAAGGAGTTAATATGCACACTGCACAGACTTAGATGCGATTAATAGTTTTGACAGCCTAAGTACAGTAATCAAACAATAAATTGGAACCATTCATTATTGATATAAGCCTTATCCAGGTATCCTAGTGCATGAGTAGATTGTAAAGATTTTCACATGAACACAACATTTGACCTTTATGACCCATGAGGTCAACACCTAGAACAGGAGTTTTCAAACTTTACTATGCCACTGACGCCAAATATGATAAACCATTTATGATGATCCACTTTCTAAAATACATATTCATAATAGAACATAATATTTCATAAACAAGCATTTAAACTATGTTAGATTAATAGTAAGTGAGGGAATATGATAAGATATATTAAGTATAATATAAAAAATAGTTGTCTATAATATGAATAATGTTTATTGTATGCGTGCCCAAAGAGAAACAATTTTTATTTTTTAATTAAACAGCATTTTTTCTTTCCAAAACATACTGCCTATGTGTGAAACATGTACAAATTAATATGATTTTTGTCCCAGGGCCCCAGTTTGAAAATCCCTGAGCTAGAAGATATAAAACTAAGCTGAGAAACATAAACTTTATTGTGACTTTTATTCCGTGGAACCGCAGCACCCTTGTTCACTTGAATGTGTTTATACATCAATTTTACTCATTCAAGATGGCGACGATGTTGACCCATGATTCGGTGGCCAATGAGAAATCTGTGTTTGTCTATGGATGGAAAGTGGAGGTCAATTGCACAAGTGGAATCTTTAATCTGTGTTGAAGGAACTGAGATCATTTATATTTTGGGGCATTCAATTTGTCTTATAAATGCACACTTGCGTTTTGAAAATTAGTTTGTAGACATTAAAGTTTTTATTCCCAACAAACGCCGTTATGGCAGATGTTGTTACACAGCGATGTTGTCCAGACCTACGACCATGCCATAATTGCATTTCCGTTATATAAACCCTATTAAATGTAATTGTATTTACTATGAATAACTTTTATTAAATAACACAAGTATGAGATAATATTTACCAGAACACCATCTGTTATTCTGGATTATCCAGATGTACAACTTTTGCCAAATTAATATGAAGTTGAACATTGAGAGTGAACATTCTCAGATTCTCTGCTGATCGGATAGAAAGCACTTAACAGTGTGTGGGGATTGTATGAGTTGTAAGATTTAAGTTTAAGACAGTTTGACATTTGTATTAAATGCCAGGGTATAACCCAAATACACTGTGATGTCCCATTACTGAAATTGTTTTAGTATGCTGTATTTAATATACACGTCTAATGTATACGCAAGAAAATATTTTGACACAGCAAGATTATTGAAGCTTAACCTCATTTTTCATTTTCCTCTCATGCTTTTCTTTTGGCCTTTTGTTGCACGAGGGATCTTATTAGCAAACACTCATGTTTTATTTGTGTGTTCTCTCACCGCCCCTGGACTCCTGTGGAAAAGCTTTAGCTTAATGTTAACCATAGTGCAAAAAGTTAAACACACACACATAAACACACAAGAACTTTCACTTGTTTACATAGTCACAATACTGGTCTTTCAGCAGAGATAATACATTGCCTTCATAATGTACAACTCCTGGGAAGCATCAGGTGTATATGAATATCAATGTAAATATTCAAAATGTATCTTTTTGTGACATTATAAAAATTTATAAAACAAGCATTCTATTAATTAAAGGGAACGTTCACTCAAAAATCAATACAATCCCCCTCATATTTTTAAAACCTAAAAACGAGATCTTCTGTGCAATGCTGAAGAAGATATTTTGAGAAATGGGGTTTTGTGTCTGTACCATCAAAGTCAATGGGCAATACGTTTTGGTTCCCAAAATTCTTCAAAATGTTCTTTGTGTTTTGCAGAAGAATAGAAGTTGTAGGGGTGGTCGTTCTGTGGATTTTAAATGGAGATCTAACTTGAAGCCAATAATCTGACTAATAAACAACTAGTAAATTGGAGCAGAGAGTTGTTCATATGTCAAGTTCTTTCTCTGGTTATTGGAAATAATCACTTTATTGATGTAAACATATTCACTGCAATTCCGATCAGATCTCAGTTCTTTATTTTGAAGATCGTCATATGCATTTTTGGAAGATCGACTACATCAAGGTATGGAGTGACATAAGGACAAGAAGATACTAAAGAATTTACAATTTTAGGTGAACAACCCTTTTAATAGGTGGTCTGTTTTCTAGACTTATGGACTAACTTTGTTAAATTTCCTTCAAGTTTATCAGCCAAAAAGTACTGCGCTACCAAACTCAAATCTTCAAAGTTAATACATTTCCATTAAAACATGACAAAAAAGTTTTGAAATCTTTCTTGCAATTATGCATTAAGCAGACTCCATCCAAAACAACTTTGCGTCTCATTTCTTTCATCAGCTTGTGTTTTCTTTGGAAATCAAACTCAACGAATTCCGAATTAAAATGTTGTCAGGTAACTCCATATAAATGCACTTTTTCTCGAAAATCTAGTTTGCAGTGAATATTTGCAGCAGATATATGCGTTCGGTTTGAAAGGGCCTTTAGGAGGGAGCTAATAGGCTGACTGTGCACTAAATCTACTTAACAGCCTTTCCTCTCATTACTTTAAACACATCTAGTCCACATTTCTTTCCTAATCTGGCTTTCTGCTGGTACTGCTGTATTGTTTGTAGTCATAATTCCTTGTCTGCTCGGAAGAAATAAATGAAATTGATGGTGAAAGGCCATCGAGGCCCCCCACCTCTGCTCGATGAGGGAGGACGGCTATTCCGCGCCTCTCATTTTGATGTATATTGCCTCTGCTTCAAATAAGCGCCTGGGTGATGTTTTATCTCCTGGAAATGTTCCATAATTCATCATTATCAGATCCAATTATGGGCAGCAAAGCACAATGCAATATCCCTCTACCTAAGACAGAGCAAATAAACAACCCATCAAGCCATCGTATTCTCTCTCTCTCTCTCTCTCTCTCTCTCTCTCTCTCTCTCTCTCTCTCTCTCTCTCTCTCTCTCTCTCTCTCTCTCTCTCTCTCTCTCTCTTCTCTCTCTCTCTCTCTCTCTCTCTCTCTCTCTCTTTGGCTCTCTAGCGCTGATTAATAAATGTAATTAAATTAAGGCATGAAACACATTCATAACGGGAGTTTATTCATAATTACTGCGAGCAATATTCAATCTGTGTGCAATAAACTAGAACCCATGAAGACTTAATTAGACGCAAGTGTCTAGTAACAAGCAGACGTTTTAGGGGTTAGAGAGCCGCCCACCCGATTACATGAGGAGTTCATGATAAATAAGAAACGCAGGGATTATTATTGGGCCTTGATGACGTTATCATGCTTGTTTTTGATTTTACAACAATTGATATGAGAAGTTCAAAAGAAAATACTGAACAAACTAAACTTAAACCTAACATTCTGTATTTTGACGAGAAAGTTCTTAATGCATGATAATTTTCCATTTTTATTTGCAGCATTTGATTTGCAGTAATTTGGTCATCATCTGTCCACCACCTGTCTTTTTAACTAACACACATTATCTCAGCAGTAGTGATGATGATAAAAGATATTTATCATTTATTAAATGCACTTGCTGATTATAATGAGTCTAATGACAGTGATTGTTCTCTGTTTAATGATTCTCCCCTGTTGTTTCTCATCTTCTCTGTCTGTTCGTTCATTATAAATTCTTACAGCAGTAAGTACGGCTCTATGTTAACTTTACAGAGAGTTAAGATGGTGAGATATTTTCATATAGAGGTGAAGATGTTTTGCCCTTTCAGTTTAATCCGTGATTTTGTTACACTATTTAGTTATTTACTTTAGTTACTTATTATTTACTCACCGTTTTCGTACTTTCAAACATGTAGGAATTTCTTCCGTAGAACACAAAAAACAGATATTTTGAGGAATGTTGGTAACATGCACGCCTTTAATTGGTTTTCTCTATGTACAACCGAAGTGAATGAGTGCCTGTTACTTTCATATTTAAAATATCTTTTTTTGTGTTGTGGATAAAAGTCCAACAGGTTTAAAATGACAAGAGGGCAATGAAATGAGATCATGTTAATTTTGGTGCCGACATTTTCTGCTTTCTTTTAATAATTTTAAAAATGGACTTAGTTTCATTATTGAAAAATGTGTATTATGTATTTTTTGTATGAACATGTTTTGGGCTGGTTTTATGAAAGGGTTTTGACAGGTAGTTTTGCAGGGTTAAAGCATTCAATGGAGACTGTTACCATAGAAACAGTGATAGTTGACCCAAAAATAAAGATTATTTTATCATGAACTCACCTGCATGTCATTGCAAACCTATATGACTTATTTTATTCTGTAGAACATAAAATTGATAGCCAAACAGTTGATAGCCAAACAGTATTGACCCATGTCTAAAATTGTCACAATCACACAAAAACATCTCTCAAAATAACTTCTTTTGTGATTCACAGAAAGTATCATATATGTGGGATTTCAAAAGACATGAAGATGAATAAAAGATTTTGGGGCAAACTATGATCTGATATAAAAACAAACTATGAAATCTGATATAATATTTTGATCAAGAGGAAGAAAAAGTTCTGCCTGTTTTGACTCCGGCTAACAGAACCTTTCTAACTGTACTATTCTAACTTCTGAAAGACCCTTATTGCTTTCCATCACACTAAGTTAACACTACAGTATGACTCAATGTATACATTAAAAAACTGTCTGACACCTATATAAAGCACCTAAGCAGCATGTTCTTACAGTACCATCTGTCTTTGGGACACCTCAAGACATATAACATCCAGATATCAAGTCTTCAAATCACATAAACAGTTGTAAACCTTCAGACTTTATCAAGCAAATATTCAAACTTGATTTACATGAATGTTCCTCTACTTCTAGTTCGGAGACATTCCGTTTAGGCCTGTGCAGACATCTAATATAACAATCCGTACTTTCTAGCTTTCTAGCAGGGTGTAAGGATAAAGTAGTACTTGGATTTCACTTTCATATTTAAACACTGTGTGGATCACAATGACATATACTTAAAAAACTGTACCGTATTTTCTCCTAATCCTTACACTCTTCCCTGCTGGGAATGCTGCTTTAGAATTTCACCATGATGGGGCAGACATTTGTTAAATGTCCTGTACACCTCTCTCTCTCTCTCTCTCACCCTCTCTCTCTCTCTCTCTCTCTCTCTCTCTCTCTCTCTCTCTCTCTCTCTCTCTCTCTCTCTCTCTCTCTCTCTCTCTCTCTCTCTCTCTCTCTCTCTCTCTCTCACTCTCTCTCACTCTCTTTCTCCCATGCTCTCCTAATCTCTCAATCTCTCTTTTTACAGACCAAAATATAAAGTATAAATAATGGTTCAAATCAACAATGTCTGCATACATATTTAATTTTTAGGGGATAATTAAGATCCTTTTTATTAATGCTTTTACTATACATTCTCCTATTTGGTTTTGGACTTAAATACTAGGTGTGGTGTTATGTTTTTAATTATTCCATTTCTGTTTTCACAGCTCTATGAATTTCAATGAATTCTAACATATTTTAATGCGTCTCTCACTTGTATATTAAAAGGGAATCTCGTGGCTGGTGAACCTTCATTCTGCCTTCCGTCCTCTTCTTCAATCTCTTTCATAGTCTCATGTGAGAGTGACAGCAGAACGCTGAAATGAAGGCGTCTGATCAATTGGTTTAGCGACGACGCTCATGGTAAATAACAGCAGCTTAAAGCACCACTGACAGGAACTGCTTTAAAAAGCTATTAGACTTGTTTCCAACTCTTTCTGAAATAATACAATAAAGAGGAGAATGCGTAATGAAATAACAACCCTGTAATCCAATTTCGGAGCAGATCCAATCACATTTGTAAAGTCAACAGGGCCACGTTGATTCTCGTGGTCTCTCTGAGCTCTTTTTTTTTTAATCTCGCAGAGTGATTTCAGAACGTTCTACCCTTAGATTTTACAGAGACGGGCAACACAGCACATTGTGACCCCTCTATCCCCCACACCATCTCTGTTTTCCCGAGGGTTCGATTCATCCTAATAGATGTTGTTGCAGTGAATTACAAGCAATATCACAGCAACTTTTCTTCATTTTGACCATGGTTACAGCGGTTCTGACTGAGGTTCGGTTTCCCTGATCGAATCAGAGGCCTCGGAGAATTGAGTCAGATGTAAACAGAGGCGTCTAATGGCGGTGTACTGTAACTGTTTAAAATTCATTGCTGTGGGTGCAACACATTAGATTAAATTTAACATGAATGGGAGGAATGAGTTTGCATTTGGCTGGTTAACAGGAAAATTGCAGGCCTTAAGGTTTTGTGACACATTGAAAGACATTAGTGCTATAAACATATGTTTGTGAACAGTGCTTTAACTCTGATGTGTTGTTAATATGTTTTCTATTTCATGTAAGAATTGGGTACATTTTTTTTAATCATTTTAGTTGCCAATTTGTGTAAATTCATAAAATGTACATTTTAGTGCATCAATGAACTAAATAAATATGAGTTGCCTTAGCAATATGTTTTAAGACAATATTTAAATTGATATTTTAACTAGATTTATTGTTTATTTTACACAATAAAATACTATTATCATAAACCCAGACTTAAATATGTATGAACATATGTAAAACTACTTCTCAAAAATGGTGTGTAAGAGATTACAAATCACAAATCAACCAAAACCAACCCTTAAAAATGTTCTTTGGCTTTTAACTCTCGCAACCCAAATCACTTTTTTAACTTTAGCTGTCGATTGTAATCTGCTATTGAGATGACACACAAATTGTGATAGCGATCTTCACCTCTTGCTTTCTCTCTGTTCAGACAGAGAGCTCTCCAGACGTAATCTGCCAGCCCTCGCAGTTCTATGGCTATGAAAAATGCCCGGTAGAGTCTCTGTAGGCCTCTCGCAGCACAGAATGCTGGAAATTGGTTTCCGTCCATTGGAAACTGAGCAATTTACGCGACTTGGTCCCAAGCCCCTCTGAGAAATCGCACTAATTTCACACTTTTTCCGAGCGAGTCGATGTCTTTCTTCAACATGCATCAACGTAACTGTTCCCCATTACACAGGTACTTAAAGAGACAATGCTTTGAATGGAAGAGAGTAAATTAGAGGTGAGACAGATATAATAAGAGTCTCTGCTGCTCGCTCCCAGAGCATTTCTCTAAAGTGTCTCTATGAGTTTGATCTACAGTGACTCATACCTGGAGACACTTATACTGGTCCCAGGAAGAACACAGGGCGTTCGCCAGTTGTCGGGTGTTTTTATTTAAGGTTTTCAGGTTTGTATTTGGGAATTCACTATTGACTGTTGGGCTTTTCACATTAGTATTGAGATCTTAAACTTTTTTACAAGAAATAACATCTGTTCCCAACAATTTGTTTGCCATTTCGTTTAATAATATCAATTTATCCAACATACGCACAGAACAACCACATCCAGTTTTTAAATGGATAGTTCTTAAAAAAATAACAACTCTGTAATTTACCAGTCTTTAAGTTTTTCCAAATCTGTAAACATTTCTTTGTTGTGATGCTACGTAACATATTTGAGAGTACGTAAAAATCAAACAGTTGTTAGACCCTCAGTTATTAATTGCCCCATTGATCAACATATTAGAAAAAATTACTATACTCAAAAAATAACTTAAAAAACAGATAAAGTACTGGCACAAATTAGCAATATATTTTCTGTTTAAATCAAATCCATAGGTGCTAAAATCTAATTTAATACTCTGAAAAGTTTAAAATACAAGTTAAACTGTACAAATTTAATATGGAAAATTGCTTTATGTTAAACAGTACATTGCGCCATATTTTCCCGGATTTCTTTTAGAGAGTATAATTTGTTGTAGACAAAATGAGGTATTTTGAAGAATGTAAGACAACAAAAAGTTCTGGTGTAATTTTGACTACAATTATAATTTTTCTTATTATGGTAGTCAATGGGTTACAAAACATTTGTCCAAATATCCATCTTTGTGTTCAACAAAGCAAAAAAATGACACAGATTAAAAACAACTGAGTGTGTAAATCAACACAGTATTTGTTGGTGATCTACCCCTTTAACATGCAATCCCACTGGTTTATATTTTTATATTTATGACGAAATAAAATTTTTATCTGTTTTGTTTGTCTGGACTACTTCATTATGGTAGTTTTTTTTAAAAAGTTTGGTTGAATAACAGAAATCCTTGTAAAAGTTTTTGAAGTTACTGACGTTTTATGCTCATGGACAGTACTTTTAGTTTAGATTTAAAAGTAAATGTGAGCCCTCTGGAAATCTGACTGTGGTCCAGAGAGATTATTTCAGAGCGAATAACTATCCATCAAAATGTAAATATTCATCACTCACCGGGCACAAAAGAATGTTGCCATGACAGCACAGCCATGCGGGCTCTCCAAAATCTAGTCTTGACAGCCTTGAAAGCCCACAAGTACTGATGCCGAATGAGAGATGTCAAGTGGGTACAGAATATCACACAAAGCCATCAGTCTCCCACTATAAATACCTATAAAGTTTTTATTATACGCGTTCACTTGCCGTGATCAAATATAAATCATGACCTGAGATTCTTGTGCACAGAAGTTCATCCTCACACTGGATTCACATGGGGCGTCAGGGTCAATGCTTCTCATTTTCTTTGGATGGGTGAGGTTAAGGATTGTCGAACTGGATTGCGGTTCTGTCGGCGTTGCGTTTGAGTTTGAACAGCTGTGGTTTCCTGTTCAGTATTCTGACTCTTCAAATCTCCTTCAGGCACCTTTCAAAATAGAGAAGCCTTTATCTGTCATGTTTTAAATCCAACAGTGTGTTCTTTATATTTAATAACTTACCCAACTTCACATCAGGTGATGAAACATAAACCTGCACATTGTACACAGATAATCCAGTGGAGAAACTTCATCCCTAAATTGAAATATTAAAGAGATCTTCTGTGATTTTATTTTCTTTCTTCAAGATGTTTTTTCCGTTGGTGCCACAAACCTTTACAAGATTATGGTATAAACATATCTGCGGAGTTAGAAGTCTCTTATATCACTGTTTGTCTTCAGGTTTCTCATATTGATGCATTTCTCTGTGCTCTCTCCATCCTCTCAAATCAAAATAAGACTCAACTAATAAGTTCTTCATGGAGCCTTACCATCTAAAATTTTTTTCATTAGGCCTGTGGATTGTCTTGTTTGGTCTGTAATCTCAGTGATTTGGTGTACCGTGTCTGTGGAGATCAGAAACATTCGGACGACTTTATATATATAATTCTTATATATTGACATATATAACCTGATTTCATTTATTTGAGATATTTTCAAAATGATAAGGTCTACGGCCTACATGTAGCATTCAGAATAAAGATTAAATCACCTTTTTAAAAGCAAAATCCACTCTAGAGGTTACTTTAGAAATAATTTATGATGCTTTACCATGTTTAAAAATGTTTGAATAAAAAATGAACGTTACTTTTAAGGTGGTGCATTTTAAACGAAGATAAAGAATATAAGAGAGATAATTCAGTGCTTCAGCTGAAAGCCAATTTTATTTAATAAGGTAATTAAACCATTTTTACAAAAGGACTGATTACCCGATTTAAACATTATTACATTTATTCAATAATGATCCAAGGAGAATCTGAAGTGAATTAACAGGCTCTTAAATTCACCGTGCTGCAGATGTAGGACATTATTGATTGTAATATTTTAAAGCTGTCCTTTTCGCCCAAACCCGAGATACTTTAGAAAATATACACTGTGGAATAAAAGAGTTTTATAGGAAGGGTAGGTCAGGTTTAAAAATCTAATTACAAGCCACACTGGAAACTTAAGATATATGGATATAAATAAAATACATTTTCAAAATAAAACCCTTACAAAGGTAACAAAAATTTAAATGTAATTGTAATGTCCACAGTAAATTGAAATTTTACATGTTATTCCATTTACACACATGATCTCAAATTACAAATTACATATGTTTTTTCACACGTGAAATTCATTCATGCTTCTGTAATGGGACACTGTGGGCACATGATTTTACAAAATCATTTTAAAAATCCGTCAAGGGGTTGAGGGAATAAAAAAAGTTTTTTTAGGTAAATTGTAACTGATATCAATTTAAAGGGATATTTCATCAAAAAATAAAAATTACCCACTGTTTTTTTTGTGCACAAGAGTGGGCAAAAACACAGAATTGGATGAATGCTTGTACCAGTAACAGTTCTTGTACCCTATTCACTACGATAATTGGAAAAATAACATCATTCAAAACGCTCAAGAACTTTTTACTGTCATATATTCTTCAAAATATCTAATTTTGTGTTCCACAAAACAACTTTTCCCACTATGGTAGTCAATGGTGTTTAATAATTGTTGGTTACAAGCATTCTTCCAAATATTTTACTCTGTGTTCATCAGAACTAAGAAATGTAAAGAGATTTGGGACAATTCGAGAGTTGTATATCTTAGGTGAACCATCCCTTTAAATGATATTGTGAATACTTTATATCAATCAATACTTCATAATTATCTTTAGAGAAGTGGTTGCCTATACTATCTGTTCTTTAAGTGATCTTGTGAGAACCATCTCTTTTAGGAGCAAGGAACCCAGCTGTGATCTCTCATTACATCCTCATACCAAAGCACAGATTAATTGCCTTTTCTGTAATGCTAAAGAGCGTTCTTCTAACACCATATTTAAAAAGTGAAGAGGCAGGCATGTTTCAAACAGGGGCTGAGGATAATTAATCCAGACAAAGTTTTTACACGGCACCTTTTCATCCCGGATCATTAACATCTAATTGTATCGTACAAATTACAGCGGGCCCTAATCTTCCACAAAGAGAAGCCGAGACGCTCCGGTAATCCGTTCTTCTGACTCTGGGCACTATGGTAATGCAGTAAAGCTCCGATTGCTATCGGTCGGTCAGGGATTAAAGCTGACAACTATCGCCTTCTGAACCCAGGATGAAAGAAATGGAGAGCTACAGAGGAAGGCGATCCCGTGATTAATTAAATTGGGAGGAAAACGTGGACTGGGCTAACCCTCTTTGCTGTTTTCGCAGCTGTTTAATTCAGTTGAGTGGAATTGAACAGTAAATACTAATATATGCTCAGCAAATTGGCCGGCGAGGAGCGAGATGAGGTCTGGGTTTGATTTAAAGTGATTGTGTCTGAGACGGAGCACGTGTGCTCTCCTGGCCCGCTCTTCATTAGTAAGTTTTCAAAGGGAAGGAGCTAATTGTCGCCCCGAAAACAAAAGCTGTCCTTCGTGTTCTGCTGTTCCCTCGCACCCTTAATGAGTTTCTGTCTTTAATGAGACACTTACTGTGTTTGGAAACGGATTTTCCACAGTCCGCAGATCAATAACACGACCGAACTTTATCTCGCCCTGTTTCTTCACTCGCGCTCTTTGGCTTTTTCTGACCCCTCGCATAAATCTGGACACCTAACTCAGGGGAGATGTTCCACTTGAGCTAATAACCAATTTCCATTTAAAACCGAGTCTGTCTAAATAACGTATTTTAAGTAACCTAATTTTTTTATTTTAGACCACACATAACAATATTTGAGGGCCTTTTGCAGAGTATAATTAAACTAATGAAGCAGAAAACAAACTCTTAAAGGTGTGAAGGTGTTTAATTTCATCGACATTAATGTCACGTTTCCCGTTGTCCGACAGACAAAGCATCTGTTCAGATGTTTTCCTCCAGAGAGACCAGACGGATGAATCGAGACCCTCCCTGTGGTGGAGAGAGATGAGAGAGATGTCTGGAAACATGGCGTCTGGTCTCTTTGTTGCATGGGGCTTCTCTCCGCAATCGCTCGGATATCTCATCAGCTCGGTGTTGTTAAAAAGGTCTGCTTCTTTTCTAAAACGCTTTCCCTGAAGAGCATCATTGTTTAGCTGTAAAATAACTCACGAGGTGCATTGTAAAACATGAGGCGGCCAATAGATATTCAGGTAAAGCCTCTGTGGGATATTAAGGTTTTTAATCGCCATAACATCAATACAGTTTAATGAGTACTTTTGGATCGGTGGAAACATGTCGTCTTTCTGGAGTGTGAAGAGCAGGGAAAATGTCACGGGTGGACAGGACTTGTGATATAAAGGTCCATTATTCATTTAATTTGAGAGCTTTCACATGTAGAGTTATTTCCATCTGTAGATAAAAATTACAATCTCTTAAAATAAAGATGCTAAAAATATTCTTCATAGTATTGTCATAAAGAACCAATTTTGATTCTACAAGGAGCGTTTACATAAAGGTTCTTTATGAATCAAATCTTTCTTATCTTTTAAAATGTGAAAAACTTTTTTCACCACAAAAAGCCTTTTGTGAAACAGACATCCTCTTAAGATGTTCCTTGGAACTATTTAGTAAACCAGTAATCAAATAAACATTCTTCCATGATATCATGAAACACCTTAATGATTGATTATGAATGACATAAAATGATTGATGTGAACATATGCATGAGTTTTGACAAAAAAAAACAGACAATGATAAAATATATTTTTAATACAACAAATACAAATAAAATTCTTTCATCATTTGTTCACCCTCTTGTCATTTCAAACCAGTATGATTTTCTTTGTTCTGAGCAACACAAAAGAAGATATTTTGAAGAATATTGATGACCAAACAATGGAGAAACCCATTCATTTAGTTGTTTTTCTTTAAAATAGAAGTGACTGGGTTCAGCTATTTATATTCTTCAAAATATCTTCAAAATTTGAACACTAAATCATTGCATATAAATGAGATGCCAGCATTCTTCAAATATCCTCTTTTGTGTTCCAAGGAAAGAATGTTATACTGGTTTGAAATGACAGGTGTGTGAATAAATGATGACAGATTCTTGGGTAAACTATTACTTTTAGCACAGGATTTAATGTGATTTTGTCATTAATGTAACAATTTGTTTTTACAAATTTTTGTCTGTGTACAGGACATGGCGCATGTTAAATTACATTTAATGGAGACGTTTTTTCAGAGAAGATATGCTAACCACGAGCAACGCTTTAAACCAACTCAAAATCAATTTATTTAATGTCAGCCTGTTCCACAACCCAAATAATGGATGTGAACAAATGACTCAATCAGAAAATTGAGAGGAAACATTGAAGGCCATCATCCTACCATTTGTTCTGAAATATACCCAAGTAATGTCAAATGGTCAGGTGGAAATGGCTGTAAAAAACTAAATCACATTTAAAGACTGAAGGGGAAGAAAAGCAGAGACTGTGCCATTTGTTCCGTACAGAAGAGTACCCAAAGGTTCATATCAGCATGGTGTTCTGCATCACATTGTAAAATCTAGATGAACTAGAACTTTCTACATTTTGCATTTTACATGCAGACTTCTGTGATTCAGTATTGAGAAACAAAAACATAATGACATTTTTTTTCAATAAATGTAGAAGTAAAATAACCTGCATTTGGGTAAATCTGGTGAAATCTCACTGAGATCTACAATAATGTACATTTAAATGCACATATGACAAATCAGTATGATACATTGTTAAGTAAAGTTTTAGCCATTATTGAAGATCTCTTCTGAAATTCTCAACGAGACATTTGAAAGTGAAAGTTCTTGATCATTTAGCAAAAATGTCTAGGAGAAATAAATCTCATCTGTAATTCGTATGGATCATTAACAAAATTGAAATAAAAAAAGTTTTTAAATGTCAGTTTTATACAACAGAATTTCCCAAATGAAACCCCAACCACAGATACAGAGGACAGGACCTCTTCCCATAATGCATAATGTTTGTGTGTGTTTGAGTGCGTGCGTGTGTATGTATGTGTGCTTGTATCGAGGTAATGCATTTTCATATTGAAGCTCTGTTCTCTTCCCTCACACTGAGGCACATTTGGATGAATAGAAGGACAGTCAGAGCAGATATGAGTAATGTCGTGTGTTGATGCTGACATGAAAGGTTTGTGAAAAACACGGTCCACAGGTTGTTTAGATGAAATCCTCTTTTGCATATTCATGTTTGTGCTTTTGTCTTATTTCGTGCTTTTCTTTTAAGCCTTGAGTGGGGCATAGACGGAATATTACAATAAACCTTTTCAGTTTTCCACAGTGACTTCCATTTAGTGAGACTTGCTTACTAAACATGCATTTGCAGATAAAACCTTTTTGTACCTCTCACAGAAATTTGGTACTATTGTATAATACATATTATTTCAAGCTAAATATTTAAATAATTATATCTGGAATACATAAACTTATAAATGTTGATATACAGTATTGCTCCATTGCTCCAAAGGTGTTATTTTTTTACCTAAAGGTCATGTTAGGCAGTAAGGTTATTTTCATTTTCATTTCATTTAATTCTGTTGTTTGGGTCTTTTGAGCCATAACATGTATTCCAAGTATATTAAACAATCTAACAGTACCTTTTGTAAAAACCTGATGTATGTAAAAGCTGTGTTCTCCACATCATCAGATGATTGTAAAGATGTTTGTTGTATAGGTGGCTTACGGCCACACACAATAGTATAGTGCAGAGACTAATGCTTTTCTTATCAGAGTGTCTGAACGCTGATCCATCCGGACTCTAACGCTGTTCTCATTAACACAGGGTCGCCGATTTCAACCTCTCTGTATGATTTTGACCTTCAATGCTCTGACCCGACAAATAACAACCCACCCAATTACCTTCAACACGGCACCTGCCAACAGGGCTGTCATTCACAAATGCACATTTCAATGAACATCCGCATATTCTGTTAACACCACGCAGAAAAAAACAACACGCAAATATAGCAGAGATAGGATTGTTAAATTTGTGACATGCTGTAGGAAAAATAATGAATGTCCTTATATCAGATGATCTGTCAAAAAGTTGATGAGGTATCATTGTTACCTTGGCACAGTTTGAAACACTTTAACTAGTATTTCCCATGTTCATTCTTATTACTTGTTTATACTAAAAATTATTTAAAATGTAAAGCTTCAAAATAAAGTAACCCAGTCTGTTGGTTTAAATAAATAACACGGGTTTATTCAACCAAAAAGCCATTGTTGCGTCAAATATACACATTTTCTTAGTTACTTTAACCCAAAGGCTGGATTCGACCTTATTAACTAATGCTGAGTGTTACTTTTATTTTAACAATGGTAGGACATAAAATCTGTTTTACGCATACCAGATTCAGAATATTATTTACAACAAAATATTGCAATATATTGATATTTTGTATCGTATCAAATTTCTTACAATATGTTGTTTTTGCCAATGCACAGCTGACAGTGACAAACAGACATATTTCTATAGCGATAGACAGACAGAAGTGTCCCGTGTGAGATGCTGCTGTCTGTGAGAAAGAGCATTGAAAGGAGATGGAACTGAAAGGTCACAGATATATGAAGCACCAGAGGAACTTTATATACTTGATATAGAGTACTAGATAAACACCAGCACATTCAGTTTGTCCTGAAAACCCCTCAGACAAAGATGTTTCACCAGTATTACATTTACATTTATTTATTTAGAGGATGCTTTTTATCCAAAGCAAATCACTAAAGGAGGTTGTGTATATCTAGGCTTATCATGATTCGAATCGGATTCAGCAGCTATACGATCCTTTATGATTTTCAAAGCATCTATTTATGAACCTATGCAAATGTACTTTTCTTGCTGTTTGACTGTTGAAATTAAAGTAATGTTAAATACACAGATATATTACACTGATTTTACTTCAAATATCTTTTTTTTATAAAAGTAATTGAAGTACTTTGGTAAGGTAACGGGAAGGTTAAGTTACATTTTCCAGCACAGAACCAACTGGAATAAAGTGACAGTCCTCAATGTTCTATGTCAGCATACATAATTCAGGTAATTTATGCAAACTTCATGTTGATATAGCTTTTAATTAGGTAGCATTTAAAGGATCTATTTCTAATCATTCATGAAGGGAACCAAGATTGTCTATGTCCTAATTGCGATTAATAGATACATCAACCCCCTACCTTTTGTATAGCCAAACATTGTAATTCTGACACTGTCCACATTTCTTCCTATTCATTCAGGGGGTAAACTTTAATGTATTGGAGGTAAAATAGATGGGAATTCCTCTCCCCTTCATCATGTTTTCCTTTCAGTGATGGGTTTCCTCCCCAGCATTTATCATTCTGATGACACATCCTTTACATGCACATACATACAGATGTATAATAAATGTACCATGTTAGCAGACATCAGAGATGCAGACTTTAGGCACGCTCTTGATATATCAGCTTTACCTGTTACACATCAAACCAATAAGCCATAGAGACCAGACGCTGCTTGAAATGTCAAACCTGCAAAACTTTGACTACACGCACATGCACATGCACATGCACATGCACGCACGCACGCACGCACGCACGCACACACACACACACACACACAAGCTCATGACCGCCAGAGGATCCGGTATGAATCATCTTTTCATCGTGACTCATGTTGGCTGTAAAAACCCCTCGATGTCATCCACATGTCTGTATTTATATCAGGGTTATCATTCAAACACACAACCTGATGGGGGAGAAGGCCCTAGATGTTGAGGAGTCCAATTAAATACTGTTAAAATGATTACTTTTTAAGAAAAACTGTAGTATCATTTGATTGTCTTTGAGAGAGAAAGAGAGAGAGAGAGAGAGAGACCCAGCAATTTGATCTTAAGTTGTCATTTTATAGGTTTATACTAATAGCTTTCTCTAAACAGATTTAATAAACAGAGAGTATAAAAATGGCAGAAGTTCTCCAGAGGTGCCATCACAGACATTACAGACTTTACATATCATATCATTATATGTCATAAAATATTCTTAAAGTAAGACAAATAAATGTAGATTGACAGATGCATTTATAAAGGAAGGAGTTTATTTCTAAAAACATAACAGGAAAGAATAATATTTTTATTGTGAAAACTACAGATGGGTTAACAACTAACACAATAAACAATAAAAACATGATATGGCCATAAAACATGTTAATAAAAAGTAATAACAGATCATCTAAAGCAACAGTGTTTCACATTGATTCTCACTCCTCCAGTTTGATTTTGTGGAAATTAAATAGAGATTTGATTGAAATGATCACAGTGTATTTATAAACATTGAATAAATTATCATTTAGAATGATCTTTTATTTCTTTCTGCAGCTGCTTGAAAACGCTTTTATATTGAACACAAATCTGATACTTAAATGAAACACAACTAAGATCTTCAAATCTTTGGAGCTATAAAAGAGAAAAAACTCTGAGCAATAACATGTTCCTCTTGAAAGTCATGAACTCATTTCCTATCATTTTTTGTCTAGAGGGAAAAACTGAGATCTGAAAGAGAAGTTATTTGTGATTGTTTTTCTCGCCTGGCATACGGCGTAATGCTGGACTATTATTTCTCCTAATGCCACACTCCTGTGAGGATAAATTATCCCAAACTGAAGTCATTAGGAGGTGATGAGCGGATCTGACCCGGGACAAGCGTTTGGGAAAACGCCGGCTTCATAAATTATATGTCAGCACTATCTGTGACAGCAATCATCTAATGATAAATGAACTCAATGTTTATTCTCAAAACTACAGGGAAGAAAAGGTGACTCTGGAGAGAGTAAGCTCCCACTCATCCCCCATTTCAGATCCCGTCCCTCCCTCTCTGGCTTTCTCTGCTCCTTCCGTAATTACTTCTGAGCTGTGGTGATCTTGGCCGTGGAGACGTAACTCTCTCTTCAAATGTCAGCGGCTGGTTGCGGCTCCTCTAATTGGGCCTGTGTAAACGCGAGGTGGCTTTTTCTTCTCCTCAATCGATTTCTTCTGGTTTCTTCACCTCTGTCACTTCACACTGTGAGTGTGACAAGCAGTGTCCATCTCTCAAGTGTCTGTTAAAGCTGTTGAGCCCCTCAGGCCTGCCACTGATCTGGAATCAGCTGCGCCGTGCTGTCACAATGTTTTCACTTTCAGTGTTGATGTGATGAGTGATGTATCTGAGTCTGATAGGCACATGGTTGGATTGCTTGACTCAAAGTCAGGTAAAATTTGCTTTAAAAATTAACATTTAAAAGCTTTGAAATTAAGTAAATATACGGTAGAATTTTTATGCATATGTAAGAAATAAGTAAATCCGATTTACTTAAAAATTTCATAAAAATAATGTTGGATTTTATTATTTATAAAGAGATACAGTTGAAACATACCAGCAAAATCCATGAAGACCCACAATCTAGAAAAAGGCTGATTCTAATATCTTAAAAACACGGTTTATTATGTAAAGTATCTG
Source organism: Triplophysa yarkandensis (assembly GCA_033220385.1). Classification (NCBI taxonomy): domain Eukaryota; kingdom Metazoa; phylum Chordata; class Actinopteri; order Cypriniformes; family Nemacheilidae; genus Triplophysa; species Triplophysa yarkandensis. Next base: position 6,363,731 of record CM065665.1, read on the forward strand.
AAGACATAGAAAGGCAATATAATGTAAACATCTGTGAACAGATCCTTGAACCAATTACACATTTTACCTATAATGCACTATAAGTCACTTTGTATATAAGTATCTGCTTCATGCATGAATGTAGTTTTTGTCAAAAACTTAGAAAAGATAATCTTAATAAAAAATCTACTTAGTGAGGTATAACTAAGTTAGCAGCATCTCTTCTAACCAAGTAAAGCTTCATCTTGTGTCCACCAGAGAGCAGACTAATACTGCCCACAGCCATTGCCAAGACCTCCAAACATTTGGAGCTGGAAGTGTAGGCTGGGTAATACCTCCATAAAGAACAAAAATGACCTGGATGTCATCCGTTTTACTTACGCCTTATCTGATAAAATCCCTGATATAACAGGTGAACCTGGAGGATTAAAGAGATTTTAGGGAAAGCTGAGTATTATTTTCTAAGATGTACCCATTTTCTGTAGTGTCAAGGGTCTTGTGACTTTGATATTTTATTTATATTTATAAAGAGAAAGACTCACTCTGTGGTGTCCAGAGACAACGTAATGTTGTATAATCTAAGGGGAAGGTTATAAAAATCTGGGCTGTAAGTAGAGCGCAACACAAGGAATCGTGGAGGTTTTGACAGATCATAGATCATAATTGTACAGCAGGTTTGCTGCTCTGCTGTGACTGAACGTCTGAAAAAGACTGGGATTCACAGCAAAGACTCACAGATTTAGTCTGTTTGATGTTTGGATATGTATCAACTTTGCATTTAGCTTCTATCTGATCAAGATTCTGGACTGTATGTTCAGATTATGATCACATAATCCACTTGATAAATGATACATTATCACAGCCAGAATGAAAATGAATTCATAGTCTCTTTAAATGTTTCAGTATTAAATACCCTCCAGGTTCTGCTAAAGTCAGTTCACAAAAACATTCTCACACATTGAATTTCCCTCAAGCCATTGCAGGTCTATATGCTTTTCTCTATTCTAGTATAAAATATATACCATTCCGTAGCAGGACTTTCTTTTATTTCACTTTTTTTAAATGACATAAATAATTAAATCTCAAAGATATGCAATACATTCTGATTGATTTATAAATGTTCTGTTGGGTTTATTTTGTTCAAACGTTTGTGCAGGAAGTAAATCTGGACCAGGATTGTTTATGTCTTCTGAGATGATCTATTGGTCCCTAGATGTCGAGGCTCTAGAAAAGCACACAATATCCACCTTTAACGTTCTTAATGACTCCAGTGGGTGAATGAAAGTCTTTTGACGCAAAACAAAAGGTATATTATATAATATTGGTATTAACTATGGTTTTAATATGAACTAAAACAATTGCATTCTTACTGTGCTTTATGATATTAACTTTAACTGTGCCTGTGACTAATATTTTGATACATCAGACACACAAGAGACACAAGATTTGAAAATGTTGCTGAATTTGAGTTAAACGTAAGTATGTATGTATGGAAACGGATGACATTTTTATAAAAACATTAAACTAATACATCTGAATAGCATGTGGTGATAAATGATGAGAAAACAATTTGCATTTGTAAAGACTGTTGAGAAAAAGTAGGCATTTAGTAAGAACAAAATGTATAATAAATATACTTTCCATTTCTTTGTTTAAAAAAGTAGTGATTGAAGTCCCACTCTTGTATAAGTTGATGTCTATGTAGTGAATGTCTAGGTAGGCAGCACACTTTGGTTTTAAACCGAGTAACTGTCAATCTGTAAAGTAGAAAAATGAAAAATTGCCTACAGGCTTTGTTTCTTGTTAGTCAGATAGATGTAATCTAAGTGTGCATTTTGACGTCCTTGTTGAGCGAAACTCAACAGTGGGAGTTTTTCATCCTTGGGAAGGCCAAATCGAGTCTGTGTGATTTTTTGACAGAGGCACAGTAAGTGGTCTGTTTTCATGGCAACAGGCGAGACTCATGTGGATCAGGATGAAAAACTCGCAAACGATCCACTGTGACTTGGTATAGAGATAAAATATGGATTCATTTTTATGCCGTTATATAGGTTTGTCTGAGACTTCAGTAAGAACGTTTTCAACTTTTATGTCAAAAGATGTGACTTCAAGATACCTATTTTTTAGATCTATATATGTCAGCCATAAACTCATGTTATAGTTTTATATTTCCAAAACTTTTTAAAAGATACATGTTGGTACTCAAATGAAAAGTAACTGAGAACTCAATGAACCATGAAAGAATAATATGATTTTCATTCATAAGCTTTGCCTGAAATTGTTAACGATTAGGTAACTTTTAAGTCAATTAGAGATTTAAACCGTCTACTAGACCGCTTCCGCACCAAATGTCCATTCTGAATCTTTCTCTCTGATGTCTCTGATCTCTCTGTTGACAATTTACTAAAAGTGTTTAGAGGACACACTGATACTGTTGTTGTGAAGGAAGGCCTCATTTTCTCCTTTATTGCTCATACATGCTGGCTCTATTTGTCCCATTACTGCAATCCCCCAGAGTGCATTTACCAAAACAACCAGAACTCCACAAATTAGAAGCAAACAGTTGCGCTTTACTGCCTACTTCAGCCGGAGAAGATGAGACGTTTCTTCACAGAATGACAGGACAGAATGATCGGCTGTTCTTATAGATCTAGAGATTCACCATGCAGCTAGGTTTTGTTTTCATCTTTATTCTCGCAGGGGAAACACACATTCAAGCTTTTGTCAGTTACAGCTTCAGTCACGTCACAGTATATTAGCACATACTGAAAGAAAAGTGTTTCAAAGGCTGTCAGCTTTCAGATTTATTCTCACATTACCTGACTCAATCATTATATTGATAAAACCTGCTTAAAGATAGTCTGAATTATATGGAAATTGGAAGCTCCCTCAGCGATTACAATTTATGTCTTTATTTTGACCTACACCTCAATCTCATTTCTCACGTAACACTTCTCTACACATTTGCACATCTTATACAAGTTCATTGTTCTCGTTTACTAAAACGTTTATTTTATATATTTTGGTTGCATCTGTAAGTATACTCTAAAAAGTGATTTATGTGGCTTTGTACATATCACAAAAATAAAAAGTTATATTATTAATATTATATATTATTATAAATATTTTATAAACATTAACTGTTTTTATTGGGAATTTTTAAAAGAATTGATACAAAATCCAACAAATAATTTCTCTAAAATTTACAAATATTATTTGTGTGTCTGGTTCATACCAAGCACAATCAATATTTTATGTGATGAAATGTTTGATTAACACCCTTCTGGATTTCGTGGAGGATTTTAAAATGTTAAAATAAAAATATGCTCAAATGTTATAATGGATCGTTTTTGTTACCTTATGTATTTATGTTTTGTACTGGAGATTTCATCATTTTACTTGACATGAAGATAAAGCACTTAAAGTAATCTGCTATATTTTAAACAGAGAAGGGTGACAATAAGAGAAAAAACTCCTACAGTGTTTAGTCTTTATTTGCTTTATCAAATGATAAGCTTTAAGTGGTTTGAGATGTTTCTTAACGTTGTCTTGGCTGACTGATCAGTCTTTAGTTTGCTCATTTGTATCCGTAGAAATCAGTAACTACAGCTTGAGGTGTACCAGTCATTTCTAAAGCATACAAGCAGGGAACAGAGATGAAAATAAAATCTAGAGATGACATATTTTTATCATGTTTTTATCATGCATCTATTATGATAAATGTTAAAGGATGAATCATCATCATTGCTTGACATCTTATAGACATCTTGTAATCATCATCATTGCTTGACATCTTATAGATTTTTAAAAGCAGATATGTAGTATACGGTTTAATTAAATAATAAATGCATGTCAAATTAAAGAACGACTAAACCTACAGACCAAGTGTACCTGTGCTTATTGTAGACTTTCCGGTATTAAGTGAGAATATTCTTCTAAAGTGTATTCCTGAGAAATAAATACCAAGAATTCCAAAGTATACTAAAAGTAGTACACTAAAAGCACACTTGAGCAACGTTCTTTTTGGGGGAAAATGCACTTAGGTCCTCTTCTTTTCCACATTTCCCTTCAACCTCTTTCTCTCTCCGGTGCTGCACACAAGCTCCTTTCCCATTGGAAAAACAGAGTTTCACGAGAGCTCTGTCATTCTCTGCACATCATTCAAAATTCAGCAGTCCTGCCTGGGTTTTATTAGCCAGTAGCAGGAACATGCTCATAATGTGACAGTGTTATACCGAGCCATGCTCATATAGAATCATGCCAAATGCAAATGGCATGAGAGGTGTTAGACTGTCACTTTTATTACATCAGGAGCTCTGTGGATGACACTGAAAATTCATTATGCAGAAATAGCAATATTACATTTTTGAAGAGGAGCGAACACATGCTAAGTAGACGTTTATTCAAGAGAATGATGGTCCATCACTGTTACAGTGTTATAGAAGAATAAAAGACATAGGTGAATTGAATGTATGTAAGCACATGTTCCACGCATTGTGCTGGATGAATATGAATAGATGAAGCCTTTTGTGTTTGCAAACATACAATGAGGGATTGAGAGGGAGACATTGGCACTTATGTGGATTTCTCCATTACACATGAAGAGGGAATTAGGAATGATTAAATGGAATGTGATAATTGTCTGGAGAGGGCTTGTAGGATTGAGAGGTTTGAATACAAGAACTCAAGTAGCTGTTGTGTTGTCTCACGCTTGCATGCTCATCAAGCGCAACATTGCCATGTGAAGTTTATCTGGAAAACACAACTCAGGGATGGTGTATCTTTGTATGCCAAAATCCTTTATAGAGCCTTTTAGCACGTCCTATTCGTCGTCCTATTCGCACATATTATGTTTTCAAATTTAATGGTTAAATCTATGAAAAAACACACATCCATTGTGATTTTGCATGCTTTATTGTGTCTTAAAAACAGTGTTTGCTTGCATGTTGCAAAAAAATCGATGGACACAAAGAAAGATATTTGGAAGAATGTTTCATTTGAGATTTCTGTGATAACATTGACTACCATTGTTGTAAAAAATATTGTTGGATCTTTTGTTCAACTGGACACAAAGATGATATTTTAAAGAATTTCAGAAAGCAAACAATTAAATGTTTTCTACCATGGTAGCTGGTGGATCAGAAAGCTCAGTTGCTGACATTCTTCTGAATATTTGCATTTGTTTTAATCACAAACAAATGAAGACAGTTTGAGCCTGTGTACAATTTTTGGGGATAAATGATCACTTCAATCGCAGAGCTTATTTTTGGCAATTGTTGATAGAATGAATCCAAAAGGTTTAAACCGTGTGGAGCTCACTTCTGGTTTGGACTGCAAAAAATGTCTGATAGAGAGGCCTAGAATTTTTTTTTATCACATTTAATATACATAAAGAGTATACTGTATGTGTACAAAATATTATTCATAAAAAATTGTAAAATACTGCAAAGAAAATCCTCTTGTATAACGAATCAGCTTTAAATACAATTTTAAGTCAAGAGCATTAAAATAAGCAAACAAAGCTTTTCCGTCAGCTCACCACTCTCCCCAGCAGGGCGTCAGCCTATTTGAAAAGATATTTGGCCTGAAGGTAGAGGAGTGAAAGGTGACCTCGCTCATTCTCTCTGGTAATTAAGCTCTACAGGGTGTCAAAGCGTCTCACGCTGGGTCGTTGAGCTGAACCAGCACGAGAATCTGTGAGTGACACCTCATATCTGTGAGCTGTTTAACATCGCCCAGAAGTACACACATCTGTCCGACTGTACTCAACCTTTCATAGCTGACACATCCTTCAAACCCTCTTGTCTTGTCACCACGTCTCATCTTATCACATTGCTCTGTGTCAGACGCATGTGGTGCAGAGCATCACTTCAACATGTCACTTCCTTTCTTTCTCTCTCACAACTTTCAGGGATGCTCTGGCCGCAGGGCGTACCAGAACTTCTCCCCATGGGCCGCTTGATTTGTGGGCTGACTGTCAAAACCAAACTTAAGTTGATTTGTGTCATTTTGGGCTATTTTAAATTGGTTGGAGAAACTGGGTAGAGTGGATACAGATAGGGTGTTTTGAAATTGGACTGGTCAGGATTGCATTTATTTTTGTGTCTGGTTCATACCAAGCACGAATGGATTGAGTTTGATTCACTTCATTTGCGTTCAAAATGGACATGATACGCAAGGGAGACGCTCCTGCCTGGTGAAAATACATCAACTTATCACCTAGTTTTTGTAAAATAGAGCGATTTAAGCACAGTCTGGCGACTTTAGGTATAGTCTCAATATGTGTAAATGTAAATGTGTATATAGCTAAAATAGAGTAAAGAGCATTTTTTTAGTTTTCTTTGCAATTCGCAAATGGGGATGTTCATTGTAAAACCTGTATTAATGTCATTTTTCTGTTAAACAAAACGATATATAGAATAATTTCAGCAACATAGTTTTGGTGCACCATTGAGTACCACAACAGAAAAATTTAAACATGTCGCAGAACAAAGTGTTCTAAATTCTTACAAATATTTTCTTTTATGTTTAACATGACAAAACTACCCATTTTTTTCTGATTTGGTAGTCAACGGTAACCTAAATATCTCTTGCTGACATTTTTCCAAATATCTTTCTTGGTTTTCAACTAAACGACAATATGCATACAGGTTTGGAACAATTTAAGATTGAGTAATTCATGATATTTTTTATGGGGTTAACTTTTCCTTTAAGACCTAAAAATTTAAATAGGGTCAATTCAGACAAAAATGATTATTTAAATGCATTTCAGCCAATTTCGACATCAGTACTCTGTGAAATTTAGCATGCATGTCAAGCAATAGTTTGACTTTTCTTCTCAATGTTTTTAGTGTCAGTTCATCCATGTCCACATCTCTTTATCTCTTAATCCCATCACTGCTCCAGACAGATATCCGTTCTGCCATCTCCGTCCAGCACGCTGGCAGCTCTGGTCACTCTGTCTCCTTCATCGCCTGACATGATGGGACAAACTGCCAACCGGTTCCTGTCATCTTCATTTGCTGGTTCTCCGCTAGACCCCTCTAAGCCCCAGTAAGGAGTGTATCTGTCAGAGAGACGGCTATCTCCTCAGACCAATTATTTGATTAGACTGAGATCTCGCTTCAGTGCTCCAGCCAGCTAATGAGAAGACCGGACTCCAGAAACTAAACCTTCCAATAAAAGAGGCATTACATTAGAAAGACGGATCTCCACAGCCTCTCGTCTAGCACTTTATTTGCCATTTTAATGAAGAAAGGGCATATTAATGGCTGACAGTGAAACCCTCATTGGCCTGAAGATTCACCCCTCCTACACCTGTTGAGTTTGTGAGTCACCCAAAAATGTAAACAGTGTCATAAGGTACTCACCCTCTTTTTCTTTGAAAATTGTAAGAATTTTCCAAAGAACTTGAAATAAGATATTTTGAAGAGTGTTGGTAACCTTCACCAATGGACTTGCATTTGATGCTTGTCCATTCACTAGAAATGGATGGGTGTTCAGTTACCAACATTTTTCAACATATCTTATTCTGCAGAAAAAGTCATACAGGTTTCAAAAAAGACGAAGATGTTATTCTAAATTGAAATTAAAAAATCTGAAAAAAAAAATCTTTAATCTATAACTCTTTGTTTGCATTCGTCTGCAAACCACAAAATAAGATGTTTTGATGAAATTTTGAAAACTGGCACCCATTCACTTGCATTAGGATCTGTGTCCATACAATAAAAGTGTTAAAAAACTCAATAAAAATCTTATGTTTTCTCCGGAAGAAAGTCAAAACAGGTTTCAAATTAAAGGGTTGGGGAAGAAATGATGAAATAATTCTAAACTTTGGGTGAACAATCACTATGAGTCAAAAACTCTTCTTTCAAACTTTCTTCTGCAAACCACATAATATATTTTGAAGAATGTTTGCAACAAAAAAAACATGTATGTATGAACACAAAACCAATACAAGTTGGCCAATGGTTTTTGACGTTCTGCAAAATAAAAAGTCATAAAGGTTTGAAATGTCAAGAGGGTAAGTACATAATGATAGAATATTCGTCAGATCTTCCTTTAATATATTTTTTCTTGTGTCCATGATGTTAGGGTGTCGTTCCTTTTCAATAACAGAATAAGATTTAATACAACATGATATGAGGTAGCCCAACATTGTTTCATTATCAAATAGGCCTAAATAAAACACTTTAACACAAAACTCTCAGCATCATTCAGAGGATATCCTCATCCTGTAAAACCCTGAATGTGTTGTCAGTTTTTACTATTGTGCCGGTTTTAACCTTAACTCTAAATGTCAGAGGGTGAAATTCAGAGTCTTAATGACATCTTGGCCTTTGCAGACTGTGTGCGCGAGGCGTGAACGGTCGGACATGTCGACATCATCAGCAGAGGAGGTAGATGCACAGACTTAGAGACTCTCATTATTTTGGGATGTTTCATCATGCTGGGCTTGATTATTACTGTCTGTTACATTGACTGCATGACGGACTTGCTGTTTGCAAATTTTTCCTATAATGATTTATTTGTGTTTCTATATTTACATCGACGAGTGGGTACAGTCGGAGGGATGTGATGACAGTGATTACAACATGGGAGTCACTGTTATATGTGTGGCTGAAAATATTATAAACTTCATGATGATTGACTATTATAAACCATTGAATTTTATCAAGATTGCTTCATTATGCATTAAGTAAATATGGGTAACAATATTGAAATAATAATGTTTCACAGTATAATATATGACTTTTTGATTTTTAGTGTTAAATTACTCAAAAAATATTTTGTTATTTTGTTTGTTTGAATATCACTTAATATTACTTAATTATATACTTTGTATAAATTAATTTATGTTTTATTTGTAAAATATTTGACTACATTAAAAACTAAAAAATGTATTTATTTTATTATGAATATATGAACAAACACATTATTATTGTTATAAGTATTAGTAATAATAGAAGCATTATCATTATCTCATGTACAAATTATTTTATTGATAGTACTGTACAACAATATAAGTATTTTTAAATAAATAAGATTTTTGGTTTTATTTGCTTTAATATCTAACTTTAAAATATGTATTTTAATATTTGATAACATTTTATAATGTAAATGTATATTTCTCCTTGCTTTATTTGTTATATGTAACATTATAAAACAATTAAAGTATTTGTTTTATAATTTTTAAACAATAAATAAATGCACTTTTATTACTATCATATTATTATTATTATTATTATTATTATTATTATTATTATTGCTGTTATTTTTATTATTATTATTATTATCATTATTATCAGTGTTTTTATTATACTAACAAAAGCTATACAATAAAATAACAGATAATTTTTTATACACCCTTTAAAGGCCATCTCAAACTTCAACAGCTCAATGTGTATTGGACAAAAATAACCACTGTTGGGAATCTTGTGGGAATTATCTAGAGCTGGAATACATTTGATCACACATCTCGCTAATGGAGATGTGAGCCCTTTTACAAATGATCTGGCTTCAGCCAACCGTGTATGTGTTTCCTTTAATAACCATATATCTATATTTATATATAACACTCACTGTAGATTTTCTGTGATGTTAGAGGGATGCTTTTTTATAAAAGGCTCACCCAAATGCATGAAGATAAATGTGTGAGAGGGCAAGACTATTGAACTTTAAACATGAATAATAAAAACAAGTAGAAAAATATGGAAGAAGGAATAACCAAATAAGCCGTAAACAGTTTGTGATGAGAGACATTCACATATTAAAGATTCTTATCCGTCTCACATTATGCACCGTCAATTTGAGCTCTGAAGATTTCATTCATCTGTACTGAAATCAAAGTCACTGCAGATGTTGTCTAACCTGAACTGAGAATATGACAGAATATTGAAATGGAAAAAAGATTCAAGCAATATTTTTGTACTCCAATAAGTCACAAAATAAACAGGTTTGTGTCATAATGGAATATGTGCTTAATAAATACTTTATATTATTATGACATTATTTACTTTAAGAATATTGTAAAATTTCTGTTTCACCTTGTACAGTGTACAACTTTTTAAAATCATGAATGAAGCCTTACACACATGAGAGTTTATTTAAACATGCAATTGAGATGCTACAAGTTAATACGGATGAATTTTGTAATACGGAATGATATACAGTATGTAATACAGAATTGCCATGAGATATTAAAAACTGTGCTTCGATTCACTAAAATCTTGTTAAATGCAGTTAGAATGTCAAAATGCCATTTGTTATCATTCGATAAGCAGTGAAACGTCCCTTATGGGTTTCATTACTTTGGATTAAAGAAATGTGCGGAAGGAAATCATGATCAAAGTTCAGCATTGCTTGGTTAATATATTTTATTATTTTGTTTGCTAAGAAAGAAGTGATGGAATAATTCTGAAAGTATTTTGATATATGCGCAGCGTTATCACCCAACCGCACACCTGAGATGCCCTTGTCTAATTTAAAACATATCTGATCAGTCACCAGCTCAAAGACACAACGTTTGTTTCACTTGATATATATTCTGCCACTATCTGTCACTCCAAAGATCTTTTTGGACTAATTTGAGATCTGAAATATCCCATGTTTATGTGATATTCAACTTCTGAATGTAAATGTTAACAACAAAAGGCATTTCAGCAGAGGTGCTGACAAATCCCACGAGTTCTGTGAACAACAAAATGACAAACCAGAGCTGAGGAAACAGCACAGAGTTTGTGTTGAGGATTAACTGTTGAGTCTGAAGAATGAGTAAATAAAAGCTTTGTGTGCAGGAGCAGGACAGAGACGGACTCTCGTGAGATGCCATTACAGTATTTACCCAACATTCGATCACTTATGCAAACAACTCAAATCAAATATGAACACAAATATGAATCTATAGCAGAGTTTTATACCAGTGAGGCACAACAGCTGTTTAGTTAAATAATATGACAGCAGAAAGAAATATACTGTAAATTTGACTATGTGAAGTCGTGACGCTCCTCGACTGTTTTAGATTTGATCTTCTTCAGACATAATTATAAATGTGTTAATATCTCACCTTGAAATATTTCCCATGCCCCTTTTCAAACCTATTCTATCCATATTCTGTTCTAAAACCTACTAAAACATGAAAGGTCATAAAGTGACAGTTCAGCTAAAAATAAAACGTGTGTCATCATGTGAGTCACCCTCTTGTCAGTTTCAACTTGGATGACTTGCTGAACACAACAGAATATATTTAGAAGAATGTCAGTATCTGAACAACAACCATACATTTCGGGTGTGGAAATCAAAATCAATGCAAGATGTTCAGGTTTACCCTATTTATTTGTGTTTTGCAGATGATATAAATTATATAAGTAAGTTATAATTTTTGCATGACCTAAGAAGACGTACCACGTTGTTTAATGCATTATAAGTGCTTAAGACTATAAAACATGTTCATGTTCATATCTAAATTTGATATTCACAACTTAACAGAGTTAACCTGAATTTTTTTTTTCAAATAGACAGGTAACAGCTTTAAAATATAAAATGAACAATTATGTTCGGCTTCCTTTTATCATTTTTTATTTTGAACGTTACCATAACCTTACTTGAAGCAATTTCATTCCCTCGCAAAACTTTCTTGGCCTGACCTCAACACTTCTGTCTTTTATTTACAGCTCCTCCAAGGACTTAATTACCAACACAAGCAAAAACAATAACGTCTCAGCAGTGGGTCACATCTGCAGGCTGATAAGAGCTGGACATTCATCAAGAGAAGCCCTCAATTAAGTCTTCTTCTTGACTTTATAGGTGTTCATCCTGCAGAAAACTGCTTTCGCACAGCCCATTACTTGTTAATAGGTCAGTCGCTTTTACCGCTCCGACTCAGCGAGTTAAACAAAATGATATTCGGGTAATGTAAATCATGAAATAGCTGGCATAAATAGCTGTGTGATGTATGAATATATATCGACACTATCCTAATACATTATTATGACACTCTCGTTTCCACATTGTAGATGGTAGGTGGTATGAAATTGAATAATCACACAGTAAAACACTGAACTGTTGTAATGGTCATACATTGTCATACTATCAGAGCAACCTGGGCTCTCATAACACCGAGCAGTGGCACAGACTGATCAACTCCCTGCCACGCCACAATGCTGCAGTAATCGAGGCAAAATGAGCCCACGAATGATGTACATGCACATTCTTTACGTGTTCATACTTTTCAGTAGGCCAAGATTTATAAAAAAAATTCTTTCTTTGTATTGGTCTTGAGAAAACTAATTTCTCTTTCTCTGGTCGAATATTGCATGGCTCTCAGCAAATCAGTTTCGAGATCCAGAAAGAACTGTTGTATGTAATAAAAGATGAAATAGATGATGACACCAGATCCCTTTGTGGTGCACTGGCATTTGATCTTTACAAATGACAAAGCTAAGAATAGGCTTTCTTTCGATTTACAGGTATGGCCAATTCCCACAACATGTTCTAATGAAACTACTGAAAACAAAAATAAACTAAATGTGATATGTAAAAGTCAAACAAAGCAGGTGTATGCTTTATTATGAAACAGTAGATATTCTACGGCTCTGTCATTTCTCTTGAGTTTGGCAAACACACACACATGCACGTGCACGCACACCATAATAAATCATTTCTGTATCGTGACTGATAATCTATGGTTTGCATGGATCACTGTGATTTGCCTGTGCCAGGGCTCGAGGCTCCACGCAGGCACAGGGTCATCAATATCCATTGCAATTCAGGGCATCACGGGAAGGAGGGCTGTGTCTGGTTTCCAGTAGCAGATAGGACCACAGGTGCCTAATGGGACCCAAAAATTCAATGTAAATTTGGGAGGGGGTCTGCTTGCGCCATTCTTAGTCTGTGTTGTAAGGATTCTGTTTTCTTACATACAATATGAATAATGTGTGTTTGTTCATATACCAGCAATGTTTCTCAATTCCTATCCGGCCACACGCGGCAGACTTGATAAACTGCACTAGTCCTCTCTAATGAAATGGAGAAGGGATCTACTATCTGCTATGCCTTGCAAATGTTTTTGGAACAGGTGCAGTTAAGCAACACAAACACATATTTTTGTGTTGCAACATATGCCACATAGGTGCCGCTATTGTGACAAGAAAACAATTGTTTGGCCCAGTCATGGCCTGGTTGTTCGAGTGTTGGACTCGACTCCCAAGGTCACTGGTTCAATACTTGGCACCAGCGGGGATTGTTGGTGAAGGAAGTGAATAACCAGCACTCTCCTCAACCATCAATACCACGACTGAACTGAGTCCCTTGAGCAAGTCACCATTTTACCCAACTGCTCTGGGTGTGTGTTTACTTTGTTCGTGTGTGTGTGTTACTAACTGTGTGTGTGCACTTGAATGGGTTAAATGCAGAGCCCAAATATTCTAGTTTGGGTCACCATACTTGGCCACACACCACTTCACTTCACTTCAAGAAAACTTATGGGAATTTGTAAAAATTATATGAGATTTTGAATCTGTATGAATTACAGATTTGTACATTTTAGAACATTTTCTTTCACGTCTGTGATGTCAATTTTTTAGGATGAGTTAAGAGGAGAGGTTTCATCATTCGTTGTTATAAGAATAATATTACAAAAATATTAGAATTAGTCTAACTATTAAATAGTTGTAAATTCTTGTGAGGTTGATTGTACAAAACACCTACATAGATTTTGTAATGTAAGTCAAAAACTAAATACATAGATGGTTTCATCAAGCCTGGTTCAAAGTTAACTTCTCATCTGTTTGGCTGTATAGTGATATAATGTATGTTAATTTATTTATTAAATATTTATCTATATTAATATTTTATTACATAATTAAATGTTATTAAAATGTAAACAAATTTTACGTTCTTAATGATTAATTGTGCCATAAAATAACCTTTTTTGTCTAAAGAATCTTTAAAGAATCTTTAGAATCTGAAGGACCCTTTTGTCACATAAAAGGTTAAGCTAATAACGAGTTTAATAAGAAAAGATTATTTAAAGAACCTTTGGTTGGAAGTTTCTTTGTGAAACCTAAATGTTCTTCTATTGCATTGCTTTGAAGAACCTTTTAAGCACTTTTATTATTAACAGTATGCTCAACATTAATTGATCTTTTCAGATGTCTACTAATAGCTAAGTTTGGGCTAAATAAGATGTCATCACTACAACATATTTCAGAAACCTAAATAATCGTTTCTTGTGGAAATCTAGTTTTCTTCCTTTATACAAAACGTTGTTGACCTTAAACTTCAAAAAGTGCTTTCACCATTCCAAAACTTTGCATCTCTACTCCAGGATGCTGAGTGCATCTTGGCCTTTTTGTTTGAAGGATGCATCAGACGGAAGTTTACGAGTTTGTGTCTGGTCTGTGGGCGTTTTGTCTGTAAGAAAATGTGATGCGTAATACAACAACAGCAAGAATTCTTGTTACTTTATCTTAAAGCTTAGAGTGACGGTGGTGTTAAACTTTTATCTTCACAAAGCAATGCAGGACATGAAAAACTTCAAATATAAAAAAGAAAAGAAGAAATGAAATGAAAGTCTGTGATAAATTTCTCAATCTCGAGTTGTTTCAAACCTTTGATTTGTTTGCTTGTACCCAAACAAAAAGTGGACCCCCATTGACTGCAAAGTACTTTTTGCTGTCCAACATTCTTCAAAATATCTTAAAAACAATTTTTTCCTCCACTAAGGTAGTAAATGGGCTCACAGAACTATTATTCCTCCAAATGTTTATATACGATTTGAAACAACTCAAAGGTAAGTAAATATGATAAGTTTTTTTTATCTGGGCTTTGGTAAATGTATTAATATGTCAGACTAGAGGAATAGAAATCACTATTCTCAACAACATATTTCAAGTGATTGACATGAAACAAACAAATATATAACAAGAATATAATATCTCTGTTTCTGGTGACTGATACCAGCGAGGACAAACACAAAGCATGAGATTGACGGATTTTGGACATTATCAAGGGCAACAGCTCCCCCTTTGAACTTTGTACTGCGTGATGCATAGACTTCTTTTTCCCACCCCATAGACAAAGGTTGATGAATGAGGTGCTCAGAGATGCTGTGCAGGCGATCTGTTTCAGAGGACAATAGAAGCTCTGATCCAAAACCATGTTCTTTCAGCTGAAACCAATCTACTGCTTCATTCTGTCTTCAGTAATTCAACACTTTCAGTAATTCAAAAGTCTACCACTCTAGATTGTCTACAGAATGACCAATTTAATGTGACGAATCAAACAAACAGATTGATATGATACACTGCAACGACTTATAACAAACAGAATTCATATTTAAACATGCTGGGTTTTTAAACTCATGGTTGAGTCCAATAGGGGCCTTTATTAGTTTCATTTGAATAAAACTTAAAACGTTATATTTACATAATGCATAAGCACATAATGCATATTTATTTTGAATTCATAAACACAAAAACATACACCTACATCTATTTATAACTAAATATTCAGATCCATTTTTTATCTTTACCAGTAATTGAATTTGTATATAAATGTTTTTATCCTTATGTGTTTAAATTAATATACAAAACACACAGATATACATTATGTAAATACAAACTCTATTCTGGATGCAATTCATCCTTTTACAGACTTAGAATAAAAGTTTTTAATGCGTTTTAATTTCTTAATATATGGCAATTCATATTACTATGTTCAAGTTTACATAAAACATGTCTCTGTACTGTATGTATAAAGTTTTTATTTTATTTGTTTGTATCTGTGTGTTTTCCCAACACATCAATAAGATTATGAACACCCTGACCACCCTGTGATTTGCAGGTTCTCCTTCTTACAAATCATGGAGTTGTTTTAGCATGGGTGCATTTCCCCTGTGAGGGAGAATCTAAAAAAGAAAATCTGGAAATCACATTGTATTTATTTATTTATTTTATAAATTACTGTCAAATAAGTATTTGATCACTTGCTTATCAGCCAGATTTCTGACCCACAAAGATCTCTTATTTTGCTTTTAAATAGTCCAGCTACACTCTGCTCATGATTCTTCATTAGTAACACCTGTTTGAGGTCATTGTCTGTCATAAAGTCACCTGTGCATCCCACAATAAGTCAAAGCTAAGTAGTAACATGGGCAAACAATTGCTTTCAAAAGACATCACTTTGATTTTTGTTAAACCTTCACAAACCTGGAAAAAATTAAATCCTCACAAAGCTGGAAAAGGCTATAGGGCAATTGCAAAGCAGCTGGATGAAAAATTAACAACTGTTGGAGCAATTGTCAGAAACAGGAAAAGTCTAACTGTCAATGTTCCTCAGACTGGGGTGCCACTTAAGATCTGTCCTTGTGTGGTATCAATGATGCTAAGAATGGTGAAGAATCAGCCCAGAACTAAATGGTAGGAGTTGTTCAATGCCATGAAAAGAGCTGGGACCACCGTTTCCAAGGCTACTATCAGTAATACAACAAGATTTCATGGTTTAAAATCAAGCATCACACGGAAGGTTCTCCTGCTACCGTCACCATTTGGATGATCCAGAGGAGTCATGGGAGAAAGTCCTGTGGTCAGATGAGATCAAAGTAGAACTTTTTGTTCTTAATTCCATTCGCCATTTTTGGAGGAAGAAGAATGATGAGTATCATCCCATTAAAACCACAACTACAGTCAAGCATGGGTTCACAGTAAGTACACTTATGTCAAGTACATCTAAGCATACTTTTACTAAGTAAGAATACTATTACAAGTGTTGTAGTAGCATACTTACAATTAACTTTGTCAACAACCACTTTGAGAAAAATTAAGTTAATTTTTAGTTTTAACTCGCTATTAGACTACACTTAAAACTAATATAATTTTTTTTTGCCAGATTAATGTTTTTTGGTGGAAGTGAATAAATACTTTATTAGGCAGTGTATTATTAAAATATACTGCAAAAACTGAATAAGTAAACCTTACATCATATTTATGTAAAAAAAAATACAAAAAGCAATCCAAGTATATGACTATATTTTTAAATTGAAAATTAATATTTTATTCTGTAAAATTTGCAACTGTGTATTAAGTAGAAATCTCTAGCAACTATATTTTTGTCAGTATAAGTCAAGTAAACTTAAATGCAATTTTCGAGAAGTATTTATATATTTAAGAAACAGGACTTCAGCCTGCTCTTTATTTTTAATAGACATATACTGCACACTTAAATGTACTGTTTATTCGCAATCACATAACTGTCATATATACACTATGAACTAAAGCATCATCAGTTTCAGTAACCCCATCAGAACAGACACATGTCTTGACTGCCATCCTTCTGCCACCACCATAAAACTCTCCAAATGTAATCAAACTGTATGAAGACACCAGGCTTTCTTGACCCGGCGGTGACTGTCTGTAGCATCTTCAACGTGATGTAGTGTTTTTATGAGACCTTGAAATAATGGCCTACCATTACTGCAGCCTAATATGACAACAACCTCGAGGAAAAAAAGCATGTTAAGAGGTTCCATTGTAAAGCAATGCCAGCGCTCTGTTCCATTCACTTATTTGTAATTACTGACACCATGACAAACGATGATGTTTCGAAGACCTTGCGCTATCAGTATTCTGGCCTCAGGATGGTCCATTAGATTATTGCGTTTCCATCCAAGTGCGTCCTCGCTAGAGCTCCTGTCAACAGATAAGAATTAACCACAGTGTCCAAATGGAAAAATACTCATTTACACATATAATATCAAATGAGCCGCAGGCACATGAAAATGGCAACAAATTGCAGCTTCAATAGTACACAAGACCCCCTCGTGATATAATTCCCCTTAAGTGATCCTTCAAGTGCACGCGTTCATTATTTCGGCATGACTGCATGATTTGTCAACACGTTTGGAAACGAATGTTTACTAAATTTTAATGGCAACTCAAAAGCACACATATGCAAGTCACAGACCTGAATAGATTTTTCCATTATGACTATTGTTTTAAATTATAAGGAATTACAAAATGACCCTAAAATTAATGTACATGCACTCTACATAAAAGGCATTTGTGTTTCAAGAGGGATGAGAATGATGCTCTTTGCTTTACTCCATAATCTTGATGTTTGTCTCAAGAGGCTGTAGGGATAAGCGAAGGACTCTTGTGGGAAGATGGCTCGGAATGCATTTGCTAATTACCATTTTAATTAATGCAAGTCACTCATTAAAATAATGATAAACATCAAAACAACAATCAGAGGAAATGTATGTGTGTATGCATGTACAGAACCTTTTTTTCTGCACACCAAATGCATTTTCTGCCATTGTTGGTAAGTGAGAGCATGTGTTCACTTTAAACAACGTGAAATGGGTTAATGTTTATAATTTTCCCAAAGGAATAGTCACTCTAAAACTCTAAAATGAAATTTCTGTCATCATTCTACATCATTCTACATTTACTTCATATGCAAACCACAAAAAAATATTTTGAAGAATTTTGCAAGAGTTAACCACTAGTCCGATGTACTTAAATTGGTTTTGTATCCATACTACAGCTAAGAATAGTACAAAATTATCAATATTTTGAGGAATGTTCGGAATAATGAACTGTGGGTCTCAATTGACTTGCAGTGGTTTCGTGTGCATACAAAAGAAGTCAATGGGGACCAACAGTTTCTGGTTATTGATATACTTCAAAATATCTTCTCCTCTGCTTTGCAGAAAAAATTAATTTAACCAACTCAAGTTTGAAATGACTTGGGGAAAGTAAAGGATGGCAGACATTCATTTCAGGGCGTACATTCCCTTTAACACCTGTTTGTCGCCTTTAACCTCGAAATCAAATGTTTAATTTTCCCTAATGTTTTAAATGTTGACTTATGTAGCTAATGCATAAACATATAAGATGCATTATTATGCAGCAATTATATTAACACTGCATCTTTTTTCATTCCGAAGATGCGTGCCGTATGCACAGCAATGATTGGTTTCGTTTAATTGAGGAAATAGATCTTAAGGATGATATTTGTTGTGCAGGTGGCTCCAAAATGGAGATTCATTTGTGAAATATTTCAGGCCTGAAGTGGCAATACTCAAACACTCGTGCTAAAAACGGAGTTTTACTGCAGCTCAAGTACACTATTAGCATAAGTTATTATTCTGAAGGTCTAGTTAAAAACTTGCCATTTCAAGTATTTTCCCGCGCGGACAAATAAACACGACAATCCCCAACATTTGCGTTATTTTTATCAAAACATCTCAAATAACTTATTTTACAAATAATGCTGGTTCATCTCAATATTCTCAAGGACTCCTGAGGTAATTACTTTGTAACTTACAAATGTTTTTTAGGCCGCAGAGTTCAGCTCTTATCACCTTTAACAAAAGCATCAACACCAGGTTAAAAATGATAAACGTTCACCATTACTATCTTGTTTGGCGCATAAACGAATTCCACATGGAATATATCACACCAATTACTTTTTAGCAGCATTACATTAGGAGGCGATTAAATATCCTGCTCTACTTCTTTTTTAATCATAATGAAGACTGTCTTATTATAAGCTATATTTAGAAGTATTAGGGCACTCAAGCCATGCTTAAAAATTCATGAATGTCACTTTGTTATATAACACGCAACCATTAAACATTGCATTGACGCAGTTGGTTAAAACACTGCCAAATAAATGTTTTAGAAAAGTCAACTTCTTCAGAACACTAAGGCTATTTTGAAGAATGTTCGTAACTACTGCAACACCACCTACTCCCTTTATTTTATGGAAACAAAACGAATGCAAGTAAATTGGGGCCAGTTGCCAATATAGTTCAAAGTCACATATTTAAAATGTCAAGATGGTGAATAATTGTTCAGAATTAAATTTTTTGGTTGACTTCTCACTTTGACAAAACAGTTTCTATAATAATTTTATTTAAGTTTCGTCTAGTGCATATGTTTAATTTAATTTTCGTTTCATCTAGTGCATAGAACAAGGTGTGAATAAAGACGCTCATGCTAAAACTGAAAAATCTTCTTTGTGTCTCCACAACCATGTGGCTTAAAATCATGTTGCAGTTCCATGGTGTTGTTTGAATGAGGATTCTCACAGATGTACTGCTCTCGCATTCTAGATCACATATTTATATACTCTCATATGATGTGCATACACTCACAAAGTCTGCTTCCTATTTTTATGGCTCTCCGTGGCCATCTGCACGGGGCACTATTACTCCTGGTCACTCTGCATTTGGGATGCTCGTTACCGTGGCGGCAGTAGGGGGATGTTGCTAGACAGTGGACCCAGGAGACTGCATTGTCCAGATGCTGCTGGCTTTCCCGGGCAGCCTCCTCTCCAACTAGAAGGAACACAGCGCTCTCATTTCTGAAGTGTGTTATGGCATCTGGGGTGCTCAAAACAGCAGGGAACAGCTCTCGCGCACACACAAGCCTGAAAAACTTTACAGTAGAATGTAACCGGTGCTGTGGTCCAACTGTGCAGAAACTAGGGTGCTCTGATTTTTCACGATGAGGAAAATTCCTAGTTATATAAAGTTAGAAATAATTTTAATATTTTATAACGGTTTTATTCACTTAGAAATGACAATCTATGTCAAAGCTGAATTTATACTGTATCTTGTTTTTATTTTTATCAAGCAGATATCTCTATCTTCTCATTTGATCTCTTTTTAAATTCTAAAAGAAACAATAGAGATGTCCCTGCGTACTCAGCCATACGTTCGTTTCTTCTTACTTATGTGTGTGTTGTGTCTGTCACCACTGTTCTGTTAAGTCCAGGTATGTCTCAGGAAAAGAGAGACGACAGCTGTCTGCCTCACTTTCGGTCACTGCATCTTTCTCTTTCTCTGAACACTTCTCATAAATATTCAGGCTTGGGGTTTGTGTGCGGCCAGGGCCGAGACACCTTCTGATACGCCCGCAGGTAAACATACCTACACTGACAATCCTACACTTCTCTCCTTTCTCCTTGTCCTCCTGAACGCTTCCTGCTGTCCTATTGGAGTTTTTTTTTTTTAGTTCGGGAGTTGTCTAGAGTTTTCTATAACTTGCAAAGAAATGAAACACTTTATATGTTTACAAAATCAAAAACTGGGGTTTAAAAGTTAGGAGTAAATTAGAAAATTAGAAAATAAAAACTAGATAACATGGTACAATTTTTTTTTTATTGCAAATGAAAATTTTCTCTAATATTTACTAACATGTAGGCATTGTTATTTTTCTCAAAAGTAACAGTTATACATACCATCATGTTTTTAATAACCCAATGCAATCCATGTGACTTTTAAAATTAAATGATTCTAATAGGAAAAAAGGAATAAAACATATAGGCTTAAAAGAGTTTACTATGTCTTAAAGTTTAAAGTAGAAGGGGGCAGTGACCAGTGTGGTCCGATGTTGTGGCTGGCTAGTTAAAATGGTCTTCTCAGGACATAAATCATTTCAGACAGGGATTCAGCCGTACACTGAAAACCGAATCTTTTCTTATGAACACAAGCTCACAGACTCGCTGCCAGACTGACCACCTAACAACCGGAGGATTTCAACTGTTTCTTTATTTATCCAACACAATATCATGGCCATCTGTAAATACTGGTCAAGGTAGTCATATAAATGTTATGTTTTCAAAATAAATTTGTGTTACCTCTTGTAATTTAAAAACTAAACGACTTTCATTGTTCTGCAGAACACTGAAAGATGGTTATCAAACAGCAGTGTCACCCATTTTATTTTATTCTATCGGTACAAAAACAACACTATGAATAACAACAACAGATAACAACATTCTTCAAAATATCATTTTTGCAATCTGCAGAAGAAAGTCATACAGGCTTGATATGACAAAAGCTTTTGAGTAAACTGTCAAGCGCTTCATCAGATTTCAAATGTTACGGTGAAATGTGTTTAAAGAGGGAGGAGCCACTCTATATGTCCTGCCCTGATTTTCTGTTCCATTTGAAATTACATCAACACAACAAAGAAATATGCACATTTTCACACTTTCGTAGGACTGGTATTCTGCACTTTTTTAAGCAACGAAAGAGGTTAATTTTAAGCCTACATTTCAGTCTAGAAGTCTACATCTTTTGGCTTAGAAAGTTCCTGTCTGTAAAGAATTACGTAATTTCGACAGCGGGCCTTATGGCAGTTTTCAGAACGTTAACTAAGATCACAGACAAACTTCATTTGAAGTAAGCAATAAACACTTCTCGCCGCGGGCTGTTAGGTAGACGCGCGCTTGTGTGAAGTGACATACTACTACAAATTTGACACAAAATTTCTTCCCTTTGATTTTCCACCAGGGGGAAGATTTTAATGAGGATCGTTTTAATCTAAAATCACGCTTTGCCTTAAAATATTACAGGCTGCATATTTCCACCGAGACCATTCTCTCGAAAAAACAGCCCATAAACTGAAGCACTTTATTCAGAAGTTCAGTCACTCATGAAATCTTAAGCATATGGTGTAAACAAAACTGCTATGATATGGCATCGAGCGATGCTGGTTAAATGCCTTCCCTTCAATCTGAAAGACTGGCGTTTAACCTACACATCATAGCCATGCGATTGCCCCAGAGGCTTAGTAAATGAAAATGATGGCAGTTGCGTTCACCGCCCGTTGGACAGATACAGTCGTTGGTTTATGGCTGAAGTCTCGGACGTGCTGTGCCGCGTCGCCCCAGCTGGCCGGGAGAGTGGGCGAGAAATGGGCAGAGGCGTGACGCCTTGCCTTAATGAAGGCCGACTCCAATTCTCTTATTAAAGTCTGAAGCGCAGGCGTCTCTGGAGAACAAGACTTGTTACACCCTCCCACTAACCTCACAGGCGAAATAAAGTTAAAAGAGAACAGATGAGTCGATGATGGAAAACAAAAAGGATGAATACTGTACAATTGACACATGCTCAATACTGGTATCTTACCAAATTTTTGAGTAAAACAAAACATTCAACATACTACTGAAATTCACAGAGTGACATTGGTTTCCAAAATATTTATAATGAAAAGTTAGCTCCCTCATATTCTGTTTGAGGGATGTGTAAGACTGCATGAGGCCTGCAAACATATATCAAGGGGAAGTCACTGAGAATTTTAATTAAACCTTCTGCACCTTCACACGAATAGTTTCTCTCCCCCCCGCTGTTCCATTTTGTTTCGGTAGGGAACGTCAGAGTAAACGGCTCACAGTCTTGGATCTCTGGGATTGCATTGATATCGTAGCGCAGGGCTTAATTAAAAGCAGACAGTTGTTTTGCCTCCTGGAGATATGGAGCGCATAACTAACAGATAACGCGGACCAAGAATGACGACGCACATCAAAAGACGTGCATCACCTTTATCACTCTAAAGGTCCTGTGCTCATATTTCTCAGCTCCCCTCGCCGGAGAATGCCGTCTAATGGGATGACATCCGGTTCGAGCACTCTAAGAATCCGATCAATGGGAAAAGCGGCATGCAGAGATTTGATCAGATCTCAATATCCTTATGCTGCAACCTCTCTCTGAATCCAATTTGATTTTCTCAAGAGAATGAGGAGGGCCATCTGGAATCAAGTCCACGGTTTTATTGATCGTGTTGCTAACCTACGGCACTTACCAAACAACATGCACAATGTGCTCGTCCCGGGATGCAAACCAATGAATAAACAGCCCGAGAATAAAACATAGTTGTTAGGGAAAGCCTCAGGGGATGCTCGGCTACATCTGACATCTTAACTGTGTGATCGATATGTGTCTTTGTACGGCTGTGTGCACTAGAGGTAATTGACGTTCTGGTGTCGCCGGGCTCGAGCTGAGGGGATCTGATTCCTGAGAGAACACTCACTGTCAGTAGCAGTGTTGCAGTCTGGAGTGATGGACATGTTGTCTAAGGACAGCAGATTTTTCTGTAAAGGCAGATTGTAAAATGGAATGAAATACAACTAGGACAAGATGTTAAAATCATATGTGTGTCTCGTTGTTGCTGGACAATGACCCCTGGTATTATGGCATGCAGACAAAGCTCTGCTTTTCAGTTGTATAGTTTCTCCATGTATGCACTAAGTTCACTTTGTTAAAGGACTTTATCATATATTTCTCGTCTCGCCATTTCATGATTTTTCTTTCATGCAGAACACAAATGAAGATATTATGAAGAATCTTAGTAACTGGCACACAGTTGATTATATTGGTTTTGTGTCTACTGGAAAAGAATGCACGCCAGTGATGTTTTTTTACCAACTTTCGTCAAAATACCTTATTTTGTCATTCCATGATGGTTTGAAATGACTAGAGGGTAAGTAAATGATTATACAATTACTTTAGGATTTTCTTAAAAAATATATTCTTTGTACATAGTTAAGTTTAAAGTTAACCTTTTTTACATGGGGAAAGTGAACATAAAATATATAATTAAATTATTGTACTAATGTGGGAGGGAAGAAAATAGTTTAAATAAATTTGTAATATATAAATGGTAATAAATATGCCAAAATATGCTTTCCTACTCTTATATGATATAGTAGAAGTCATGAGTTGTATATCTGTAACTTCAATGTGTAAAAGTGGGTGAGAATGTACCGGTCAGTCGTGGTCTGGTGGTTAGAGAGTTGGACTTGTAAGCAGACGGTTGCATGTTTGAATCCCAGTGCCAGCAGACAATGAATGAAGTGTTCTTGAGCAAGACATCTTACCCCTGTTTACTCTGCAGTGATGAGTGACCATTACATAAAACTGTAAGTCGCTTTGGATAAATGAATGAATTAATGTAAATGAGAAATACTCTGATGGTCTATTGTTCATTTTGATATTTATGATTCATGTGTATATGACGAACACCTCTCTATAATAACGATGCAATGGGAGTTGAGCGGGGATCAGAATAAAAAATATCAGAAACTTTAAGATGGATAATTTAAAAAAAATTACATATTTGTAAAAAACTAAAACTAATACGGAAAAACTTTAAATATATAATAAAAACTAAAATAAAAATTTACTTAAATGGCAAAATCAAACAATGATAAATTGTTAAAATAAAAAATAAATAAAATGATACTAAATGGTCAGTATACCATAAATAATAAGAAGAACCGCAACATTTCTCTCATGGTCATCTTTTGCATGTGCCAGTCATAAATATCACAGTAAAACATTTAGTGAAATCGTGAATCTTAAACATTTAAATAATTCTTTTTTCAGTGGAATCTTTCCCTTTGACCATTACATAACTGTATATGTATCAGTTTATCAGCTTTGCCATGCAGATTTAACCCTGGAGAGCTAGAAAGGTGCAGATGTGAATTATATTAATATTTGTAGTATTGATATGAAATAGGCTAGGTTGCGCAAAAAAAAGTCCAGTCAATAATCTGCCCTGTACGGTTTGTGGACGAAACAATTCCGGACAGGATTAAAGAACTACTTATTATGTTCATTTATGGAACCAAGGGAAAACCGAAGATATCCCTTACTGATCTTTGATTGGCCAATCAGAGTAAGGTTGTTTCACACCGCTGATGAGAGGAAAACTAGTTTTGAACTTGTTTATTAGATTTTATATCTGTGAAGAATCAAGCCAAATTCTAGTTTTTCTGATTCTTTCTTTACTGAACAATAAACCAAGATGACACAGTTTTTCCTCTCCCATATTTTCAATTTGAAACTGAAAAACAAATGAACAAAAGTTACAGAGACCCTTAAACTGAAAACAATACTATAAAAACTTCTTTGTGCACACAGGATGGATAAAACTCCTGTGCCACTCAGATCACACCACAAACGGTTATTTTAACAACCCCTCTGAGAGTACGGAAGTATGAGCTGAGCGCTTTCTTACTTTCCCTGTGTATAGCTGGAAGAATATTTGGAGGTTTCTCCTGTTGAACAGAAATGAGCTGCAGATTCTCAGGTAGCAAACACAACTCGGCTTACTGTCACTTATATCTCTACTCACACCTTGTCAGACGGCTACATTTTGACAAACTGGTTATTTCTGTGGCAAGGATAGAAAACTCCTCAATTGGAAAGCACAGCCAAATACGTCAATACAAGAGGCGAGACTCTTGCCACCTAATTGTGAAAAGAAAAAAGTCTTGGGGTTGACCAAAATGAGATTTGATGATTCTAGTTAAATAAACGTCATAGTTCTTGCTTAAGGAAAAAAGGCCATTTCATCATTTTGGATTCCAATCTGCTACCTGTGTGCAAACAATCTTGCACTGTAGTTCTATAAAATATATACTGAACATAGGCATCCAAAATCTAAAGAGTTCAAAATAAGAACTCATGTCCATGTGGCAAAACACTAAAACACCCTTTTTAATCAATTCGTAATGCAATGTAATCTTAAAAAGCAAAAAAGTCTCTATAAGGAATAGGATGCTGCCTTTACAGGAACCCAGCTTACTAGATTTCAGACAGAGCTTACAATGTGTCCTGCTTCTATTTCTGAATGTAATTAAGACCTGTCCTGGTCTCAGCTTTCTAAAATAACATCCAATATAACCACATCAAGAAAGGAAATAAAATGAACGTTCTTTCCCCGGCGTGTCTGCACACAGGACCGTGCCTTCTTTGCCACTCCAAAGCTAAAGGACGGTTTAATTATGCTCTTCAATAACAACTGTGTGCCGTTCTTCTCTCTGTAGTCAACAAACTCCGATCTGGGTTTTGAAAAGTGATCATTAAGGAATAAGCTGTCTACAGAAGGGACTTATAAAAAGAAAAGATTACTAAGAGGCTGCTGCTTTCGTGACGCTTACACTGTAATTAACAGTTTTAAATGTGAAGAGAGAGGGCTTTGCTCATAATTAAAGTCAGACATGATACACTAAACACATCCTGAAATCCCTTCAGGAGAAAGATAAGGGCTATTTCACTAACTAGTTATTGTAGTCAGATGAGCCGGTAAGAAAAGGGCAACAGAAGGAGTTGGCCAGCACAGAGCGGGTATTAATTGCCCAGACATGAGATAAAGACCAAATCAAATCTTATGTAACAATAAACGGTGTGAACAGAGGTCAAAACACTTTTACAGGCACATGGGTTGGAAAATGTTTACTGCCCTTCAAAGTGAATAAAAAGTGAAAATAAATGTCATAAATCACTCACACACTATTGTTCCAAACATGGATACATGCATTTGTTCTGATGTGCAATTATAAAGATAGATGACTGCTTTAACCAAACAGTTTTTGGACCCCATTGAAAATCATAGTGGGCTAAATGACAATGGTAGTCAAAAGTGCCTAAGTACTTTTTGTAGTCCTACATTCTCTTAAATATTATTTTTTTCTACTATGGTTGTCTATAGGGTCTAATAACTGTTTTGTTAAGCATTCCTGCAAATATCTTTCTCCATGTACATCAGAACAAATAAATGAATACAGTTTGGAACTTTTTTATTTTGCTGTGAATTATCCCTTTAAATAGAGATGTGCAAATGTTTGTCTTTGAGAATATATACTTATTATACTGCAAGTATTATTTTAATCAAGAATTTCATTCATGTCTTCTATACTACTTTTACTTTATATTTACTTTTTATGTACTTCTCACAAATATGCCTGAAATACGCTTTAGTTAATGGGCTTACAGTTACAAAACTCCATGTAAATAGGCATATATATATTTGTGCTCAATCTTTTCATACACTTAAAATCTACTTAAAGAATATACAATTAATAAAAAATGAAAACCTAAACATATAGTTTGTTATTTGTGTATTTTCATTAATTTATAATTCATTTTGTAGTCTCACTACTACTAAAGTAGTAGTAGTTCCTACAACTATTTCCTACGTATCCAAAAAAAGACTCTATCATTTGTGACCTAATAAATGTAACGTAGATTATGACAGAGATAAGGCAGACCAAAGTGAGGTTATCCATGCGACCCCAGCAGGCCTTCAGTAATCTTCAGTAATTTATACTGCAGGTTAACTCATTTGTAACTGTCTTTAGAAATCAGCAGATATCTTTGGTGGAATAATTTTGTTACTTCCAAAACCAATTAAAACCTCATTAAATGTGAAAGTAATTAACTGATGAATGCACAAAATCCGCCTGGTAAAAGACATCACCAGCAAAACGAATTACAACTGCTCTTAGTTACACAATTCCCCATCCTTGATTTGCCAACATGCAGGAGTAAATCAAAGGACAATTTCATTCTTTAAAAATCTGAAAGCAGGAATCATTCCTAGAGGAAATCTCCTTAAACCTTAAATTACCGGGCCACATCATGAATCTTATCTTTGAAACAAAAAGCTTAACGTGTCGGCCTAGTGTAACTCTAAACGTGTACAAAGACATACAAAACTAAGCTTTTATAGTATGTCTGGTTGCAAAAATCTTTAAATATTCATGCGAACACAATCTACCATTGCACCCAAACTTTTAAGACATAACTCATATAGAGTTCTCAGTTTTCTGAGGCCTGGATCTCATTATTATCACTACCATGAGATGCGATCTCAAGATGACAGACACTTATTTATTATTTCCCAGGTCTGTGAAAGCCTCCAGATACTATAGTTGATGCTTACATCACAGAATGAAATATGTGAGAATAGTGTATGACAGTTCTTGATGGAGGTCTAATAATATCACAATCCAGTCATAATTTCCCTTTTTTTTTCATTAGAAAGATGTCACATGTTGTCATTAACACATGTTGCAAATCCTTATGTTGTATTACAAAAATAAATGCTAAATACAAATTAACCTTATATTATATACTGTGTAAAATGCAGATTTAATTAAAAAAAAGTTTATTTTTGCCGTGTCTTCTCTCCTGGTAATCAAATCCCAAAAATAAATAAGGCCAACATTCAGGTACGAAAGAGGGGACAATTTTCAAAAAATGTATTAACATACTCAGCTATAACTTGTAAGACATGCAAATCCTCCAAAATAACAAATTTTCCCACCTCCCACCATCTCACAATAAAAAGTGAAATCAGTCTAAAGATATAATTTTTGCATTAGTAATGTAAAAAAAATTAAAGTAACTAATCAATTTTTCATAACAGGTTGATGGATCAAGCTTGATGAATCCTGTATAACTTGAAAAAAAACAACAGAATGTAGGTAGAGTAAGTACTTCCCATGACTTTTTTCTTGATGGTTCCAAAGCTAAGATGATATCAGTTGTGCCTTGTGATGTCATTTAAAGCAACAGAACATCATTTATCGATAAAACAAGTAAGCGTGATGAGTTGGCATATAAATATATATATATATATATATATATATATATATATATATATATATATATATATATATATACGCACGCACGCACGCACGCACGCACGTACGTACGTATAAATACATAGGCATTGACATATAGTATGTCAAAGGGGCTAAAGATAACTAGATAAGTTTCATGTGTCTGTGACAATCACAATGGAAAAGTAAGATGAAGCCAGTGAGACAGATGGGTAGAGAGTTAAAGCCAGTGCCCACTTATCAAACTTATGAGAGAAAGATCCTGGAATCACATCAGGAAAAGACTCAAAGGCGCCTTTCCAAGTCCAGATCCAGAGCAGTTCCATCAGGACATGTAATTTGCACACACATCTGGCTCATCGGAAAATGAATTTTCTTAAAGTGTGTCCAGGAGAAATATAGGACTATAAAGAACGCGGCATTGCACGTTAACAGCCTAAATTCAACAATCTATGCCCATGTTTTAATGAATTCAGAATATATGTAAAACTCTCAGAAGCCCTGTGTTGACTTCTGCTAAGTATACTGTCAGTACTGTTACTGGAGAGATAATTTAGACACAGAAAACAACTATTTTGCACCCGTGTGACAAGATAAGTACCCATGATTAATAGCTTTCAGATGCCAGCTAAGACAAATGGCTGGTGTTCATAACAGAGTCTGCTCACAAAGACAGAGAAGCTGGCTCATAGAACGAGTGGGCGAGAGAGAAAGTAAATATAGGGAGACTGGAGGTGGAGATGAGAAACAAATGAGACCCCTGTCAGTGTGAGACCGGCAGAACTCACTGAACATCACTGAACATAGTTTTGGTTTTGGCCTTTCATGATTGATAGAGTATTTTATCATAAAACTGTGGTGTCTGTCATGATTTACAGAAAATACAGTCTTATGTCACTAATGAAATTATTTAATGTAATGGATTTATATGTACCACACCCTTCGTAGGGCCAAATCATTCCTAGAGAATCTCAAAGAAACAACTAAATGTCATATTATGTTAAAGTATTTTATTTTTGAAAATACAGGCATTGCAATAAAGTTGGTTAAGTATTAGCTACATATTAAATGTAGTTTGAGAACAAACAACTATATCTGACCAGACCAACAGCTATTAGGAATAAATTCATTGGCAAAAGAAATTTGATGGAAAAAGAAATTGTACAAATCAAAGGCCGCATTTAGTGACCCTATTCCTATTTTCATTCCAATGTGACACAGATGGAATATGACCCACAATCATTTAAACAGGAGATTTTAATAATTTCAGGCCTCAAATATACATTGAAATAAATCTGAAATGAATCGGAACCCTGCAGTTGGGTCGCTGTAGACAGAGTGGATATTCCCCTTTCAATGCAAGTTGTATGTCATTGAATATGTAAATGATGTCAACTCAGATGGACAACACGCTTGTCACAGAATGTGGAAGTAACGAAACATGTTGGATGACAATTGTTCCGTACATGTATAGCGCGGATGCAGGTTTTAGGTGAAGGTTTATGTTTAGGGAGGTTTTAAAAACATTCGGATATTGTCAATTCTAATTTTGGGCATCAAGACCTGCAGTGTAAATGCAGCTTAAGTGTAAAAGAAAACCTCTTGAACCTCCTGCATTCTCACTTGGATTATTGGCTGGATTAGAACTGAGGCCTCTTGATCGCCTCATAATGAATTCCAAAACCCATAAGCTGCATATTTGAAGCTTCTCTCAAATCATTGTGATTTGCTGAAGTACCATGATGTCCATCATGAGTCTCTTGGAAGATATTCTCCATCTTACTGCAAAAAAACAATGTTGAACCATCATGAGAACCCGCAGGTTCTCAGCATGCTCAAAATAAAATAAACCTGACAATAGATTATTAAAGAAGAGTTTTATTTGTCATGTCATCCCTCTGATTGTTTGCTTTCCTCTGTTAAACACAAAATGAGATTTCTGTTTGATTTTGAATATGCTCAGAAGGTTTGCAAAATATGTTGTTGTGAAATAATAGTTCAACTTTTACAATCAGTTTCTATTTGTTTGATAGCTATGCAAATGTTCCAATAGGTGTGACACCTCGTGAAATTTCAGCCCAGGACTTGTATTGTATTTGTCCTTGCACATCTGATCTCTAAACAATTGTAAATGACACCCTGGGAAATTTAAATGCAAAGCATGCATGCAGAATCACAATAAAAGGAAAAACAGAGCGCTGGGTTTATCTCAAGCTATTTGATATTGCACTGCTCAGCCCCTGAGTCACCGGCTCTGTTTATTTGATCCGTTTTAGTGAGTTTTAGTAGTCAACAGGATCTTCTCCTGGATGTAATTGGGGAGGACAGGTGCTCCTCCTCTCTCGGCCCTGATCCGGTCTGTGTGTGTAAATGAACGGCTCTTGTGTTGTGAAGGGCAGGCTGAAGCTAATTAACGTCTGTGTCTCTGAACAGAGTCTGCCGCTGTTCATCATTAAAGGGCAGCCGAGGGCTGCAGGTCGCAGTCAAACACAAGCACAATGAGAGATTTTCTTAGAGAAACACATGCATACGCTCCATTTAAATGTTCAGTCTAGTACAGCTAAAAATTTCACACGACTGTCAATTACAGAAAGATGCTGTAAGCAGTTCAAGCTTTACTCTTAACCATTATAAGTCATTAGAATAATTTGTGTTGACAGGATAATTGGATATATAAATGGCCAGTTATAAAAAAGCTCCACAATTTTTTTTTCAGGTGGTGATCAAAACCCTTCTTACTACAGCAAAAAAGCCAGTGATTCTGTATCCACGTTCAAACTTGAATATGTTATTTCAGTAAAGTTTCAAATAGGAAAAGTTGATAGGGTAGCTAAAATCATATGTTCTGAGCTTAAATTTCTGATTTTTAATGTTCCAAAATGTAAAGTACATTCACATTGTTATACATATTATTTAAAATGTCTACCAACAATACATTTGAAAGAAGCAATATGCAAAGCATCCATATATATATATATATATATATATATTGGATTCATTTGCAAAAACAGACACTGTATAATTGAAAATTCATGGTAATGAATGGCAAAGTTCATGGCTGCCAGTGCATTATCCATCACTAGTCTTGGATATCAATGTTCATTTTAGAAAACAAGTGCAATGCAATGCAACGTTTAAAATACAGGTGAAACAACAATAAAACATTATATCGATTGTTCCCAATTTTAGGCTTGTTCACAGTGCAAGTTGTGTTTTTATTTTGCATTTTAATTCATATTAATCAAACTTTAACTCAAAATTTTAAAACTTTTTCAAATAAACTTTTCATTCCACGATGTGCAACATGTTTCTGAGGTCATGTGACAGCAAGGTTAGTGTTTGTCTTGCACAGTATTCTCTAAGCATGTGTGAACACAGCCACTCTTCACAAGTCACTGGAATGCGTTTAGTCTAACAGGTTTGCGTGAGCGCAGAGTGCAGAGTGTCATGTTCTTCATCTCCCTCTCTCGCTAACCAACTCTGGAATCAATTAAGCATTAACACATCGACTGCTTAACATTAATTGACTGGATGTAAGATAGGCTGAGTGCTTCTTGATGAGTTTTTAAATGCTTGGATGATATTAGACCGCATGCTCAGGGCATCATTCTGGAGTTTATTTAGACATGCAGCTGAAATTTTGGCACATTGAACTCAAATCCATTTAGTTTGTTGTTATCTGAAGTCAATAAAAAAGCTACAATCACACGTCATGACATCATGCTATGGTTGCTATGGCAACCAAAGTAGATAAATTGACTTCCGTTTCATTATTAGGAAATAACAGGGCACACAAGCGGATGTAAGCATACAGTCATTGGTTTTTCCAGCAAATAAACAAGCTTAAATCTTTCTTTGATTAATTGCAGGGTTTTACTCTGTGTAGTGCAGGTGGAAAGCCTTCACAAGACAGATAGACTTCCCATTGGCCAAGTGAAACAAAAAGGTTTTATTTCCAGCCAAATTCCAAAGACTTTAAAAGGTGGTCGATCCATCAGAGAAAGCCAACCTGCTTTTAACCTTGTTATGCCGTACGACCTAAAAGAGCCTATAATTGTACACAAGGTGAAAAAGTTTGTCATCACATATACAATTTGAAGGGGGCACGAAAGGTTGCTGCAACACCCAAAATATGAGATATCTATCTTTTGTCTCTCAAACAAGGTCATCGTGACCCAGAAAATAGAGAAAATAATTTTCATTTAGGAAATCCTCTCAGAGGAAAACAGGTGGTGATCAAAACCTATTTGCAGCACAGAAAGCCAGTTGAGCTCCTATATATCAACAAGACACCCAGTGGGGTGGAAACATTTAAACCCGAAGGAGATTTATAAAGTAAGCAAGTATATAGAGTAAAACATTAAGAAAAAAAACACAATCGCTTTGGAATGACATGATAAATATTTTTATATCTAATTATAAAATATGATTAACAACAGTAAGTATTACTAAAAAAATATATTGATAAACAAATGAATAACAATGCAATATTAGTTATTCAGTAACCATGAATAAAATCCATATTCGTAATACCGAACAATTAATATAACTGCCAGGCAGCAATTACGGCCATCACACGGTCCACTGCTACAGTGTGGCTCTTGGAAAACAATGCATGATGGGAATGTGCATATAAGTGCTCAGGTCTACTCTTAGTCCTGCCATGTTAACTATGGATATGAGATAAATCATCAGGGCTTTAGACTAACTAATTTGAGAGCAGTGGCCATAGTGCTATCAAGGCATACAGTTGGTGGCACCAACTCTTAATCTGCTAGTCCTTCATAACGGGCACTGGTAGATAAGTGGATAGATAAAGGGTTGGAGGAAATGGATTGACTGTATACGACACTGGCACAAAACGCAAATATATCTACAAATTACATTTTTTACATCCAAAAATTAAAAAAAGGACTGTGCAAAATACAGTTCTGTAACTTTCAGAGCTTCAAGGGTACAGTGCTGTGAAAATCTCTTTATAGCATTGCATAATAAGATTCTGACTGATAAATAATAACAAAATAACTGTTCAGAAATGTCAACTCATTCACAAGTACTGTAAATTATGTATATGCTGACTCAAACCATTGAACCGATGTACTGAAATGCTTAAGACTTTTGCTCACTAATGTATGTTAGTATGGCAGTCGCACCAGTGACACCATTAAGAAAAATTGGTTGCATTGCCAGGACCCATTTGGTCCCATTTACAGCCCAACCTGAAAGCAATATTTATCTTAAAATCTTTAGGTTTATATCAGCTATGTCTCAACATTATTCTGATCAAGGCTGGAGTGAATAACATATATCCAATGGGACGATTTTATGGTTCTTTTTCTGTAAGTAAGTAAGGCACCATACCCGAAACTATAGCTATATCAATATGATCAGTCATGATCAGTCATGACCCTGAAATCTTGATAAAAAAAGGACATTTCTAAAAAACCAGTGGGGCTTACAAACTACGGGGCTCAGGCACTAATTACTTAACTGGGTTTTAAAGGCAGGATTACATATTGACATTAACAATCATACAAAATATATATTACCCAATAAAATGTAAGTACTAAAGCCAGGTATTTATAAAATCTATGATTAGTAATGAAGTTAATAAGTATACAATAATAATAATAATAATAATAATAATAATAATAATAATAATAATATAATATGATATAATAATATTTTAATTAAACTTCTCCTTTATTTGTGTCTGTGGGACTTGGCTGGATGTCACCTTTAACATCAATGCCACGTGCAAACATTCAACAGCAGTTAATACTTAATGTCAACAGCATGCAGAATGTGCCGGTATGTGTACACAGCAGGCCAACAGCAGAATAAACCAAACAAAAGAGAGGAATCTAATCCTACAATTACCAGATCCACACTGACCTTGCTCACAGATGGAGGCCTGTGTTCTCTCTGACTGCGCTTGTTCTCTTTCCAGGAAACAATCTATGGTGACATTGCCAACAGCCAGTGATAAAGTGGGCTATCAGACCCAGTGGGCTGCATGGTTGGTTTGGAAGTGTCTTTCTGTGGCTCGGCATTTTCCTTTTCTGAAAAAGAAAGCAGATGTTTGGACATGTTATGATCATTCCATGATGTAGGCTAGCAGAATGAGGACAACATACTATCAATATTCCACAAAATATGTGTGACCATGTCTGTGAAATACAGGGCAAGGTCAAAATCTGATTATAAAATTACAAAATTTGGTAACTTGTTCATGTGTGATTACAGCAAAGCTAAATCTAAATAGTTTAATGATGCATTTATTTAATATACTTGAGATGCATTACATAATAAAATATTTTAGACATACTTTCCTCACATATATTTACGCCTGCAGTGACCCATGTGATGTGGTAATGGTGCAATTGAAGAGACATCAGATTGGTGCCATAGAGGGAAGAAATATAAAACAAAACTACACGACCAATACAAAACAAATAAGGCTTCCCTGGGCTCGTTTATCTATCCACGGGTCAATACAATAACAGCACCAGGAAACAATACCATGGACAATCTCATCAGTCTCTCTGAACCTCAGAGAGCCGGGGAACATTGAGAGGTGCAATTACCCAGCACTTCCCCTCAACAGGACATCTCCACTTCACTGGACCACACTTGAAACAGAATAAACATTTGATTTGTTTTGTTGAACATGACTCCGGCAGTACTCGCTGTTAAATGGTGCGACGTGAACGACCTGTGGGACATTCTGGCCAATTTTCAAGCCCAAGCCTCTAAATCGCACAACAGATCGGTTTCTCCTGATTGGTTGAGATTGAGAGAGGGAAGCCTTAGCTTACTGAACCACACGCTGTGAGTACACAAAACATATTGGAAACGGGGTTTCACAAAAATTGATTTTCTATGTCGACAACCCTTGTAATAAAAATAATATAACTTTCAGTGTATAACGACAAGATTATATCCTTGTGTATATTTAAAAAAACTATTGTAAAAAATAATAATAGCAACAGAAAGGTTTCAACTGGCCTAATTTAAAAACAACTGTATCAGGGGATTAGTTAATAAGTGTCAACTGGCCTAATTTAAAAACAACTGTATCAGGGGATTAGTTAATAAGTGACTAATTCACATAATCTGATTCGTGTTTTTACAGGCTACAAGCGGCGGTTACCTATGAGAAATGTCATTTAGATCAATAAATTCTCTTTGACATCAAAGAAATTAAATGGATAGCAAATGAAAAGTTTTGCTTTAAACAAAAATTTATAAGAATTGTATCATCATCTTGTTATTGTATACCTGTCTGACTTTTTTTCAGCAAAACATAAAAGAAGATATTTTGTGGAAAATCAGTAGCCGTGGCACCTCTTCACTTTCATTATACGAGTGACGTGACGTGTGGCCAAGAATGGTGTCCCATCCTTGGAATGTGTGCTTTGTATATAACCCATCCCAGTGTACACACACAGTAGTGAACACACACAGACTATGAACACACACCCGGAGCAGTGGGTAGCTACGCAGTTGGGGGGAACGGTGCCTTGCTCAAGAGACTCAACTCAGTCGTGGTATCCCCGGTGGTACCGAATACAGCGAACCAACGACCCTGGGAACACGAGTGTTCTGCAGAAGAAAGAAATGAAGAATAAACAATGACACAGATTTAATTTTTTTATTCATTTTTATCATCGCCTAGAAATACCATAAAAGTCTCCATAAGTTTAAGAACAGATCCTATCAAATATATCTAAGATTTGCCAAATCTGCCATCAGAATTCAACAATACATAAATACAATAAATGTAAAGATCAATGTTTGTGGTCATATTTAGATTTTATCTCAAAAGAAGTAACGTCTTCATAGTTTCATGCATTAACTTACCAATATTTGCTTTGTTTCAAAAAACATGTTTTTTGTGTTGAATGTTGAAACAAATAATGACACTAATCATTAACTATATTTTAAGAAGCAAGTTTTAAGTTTCACAATAGTTCTCAAAGCTGGAACCAGCCTAAAAGTCTTCTGTATTCAGAGGTGGTGATGTAGCACGCTGTATGAGACTTACTGGCTTGAGAAACAGGCCATTTCTTCAAGTGCCAATTAAAATGAAAAAGAGTACCGCCTGACCGTACTATACACTTTCCCTCGCTCTGTTCCACCTCCTCCCTTTTTATACTGTATCCTGCCGCTCTCGTTCATTTAACAGATGAATAAATGGAGTGGGGAAGAGTGACTTTCTGCTTTCTAATGTGCAAAGGCCTCATTTGTGTAATTGTGTTATGCTTGCATTAGCATGAGGTTTCAGGTGCCTAATTGCTCAGCTTTAATACTGCAGCGCACTCGCATTCTCTGACAGCACCGTCCGGCTGTCCTACAGATTGGCTCTTCTAGAGATAGAGAGAGACAGAGAGACAGAGAGAGAGAGAGAGAGAGACAGAGAGAGAGAGAGAGAGAGACAGAGAGAGACAGAGAGAGACAGAGAGAGACAGAGAGAGACAGAGAGACAGAGAGAGAGAGAGAGAGAGAGAGAGAGAGAGAGAGAGAGAGAGAGAGAGAGAGAGAGAGAGAGAGAGAGAGAGAGAGAGACAGAGAGAGACAGAGAGAGACAGGGAGAGAGACAGGGAGAGAGACAGAGAGAGAGACAGAGAGAGAGACAGAGAGAGAGACAGAGAGAGAGACAGAGAGAGAGACAGAGAGAGAGACAGAGAGAGAGACAGAGAGAGAGAGACAGAGAGAGAGACAGAGAGAGAGACAGAGAGAAGACAAGAAGAGTCTTGTTCAATTTGTCTGCTCTGAATCCTTAAGACTGAGTCCATTTTTTTGAGTGATACTTTACCACCAGGAATAGAGCAAAACAACAATGCCCTGAGTACACATCACTCTTATCAGCGCGCTGCTGAGAGCATGTGGGCGATAAAGTCAAGGATGGTTACGGAGAAGTACAGACCGCGCTAGAAATCAACCGGAGTTTAAAAAAATATATATCTAAAGGAGTACCCGTCTATTCTGCATTCTTATATGCATTTCTTTCTTCAAAATTTATCCATTTAAAAACCTTTTTTTATTATAAGAGATCGATCAGTTCTTTCTTACTTGCATCCAAGACTTTAATATGTCAGGCTGATCATCTGCAAAGTGGCAATCGGCAGGCCAGAACGACCTTCAGGCCACCGGAAGATGTCACCGTAGTCCTGATGGCCAGACCACCCCTGGATAGCTCAGATTAGAGTCATTGAGAGAGTTACATTAACGGAGGTTCAGAGTGCTCAAGGGTCATATGATCCATTTCCCCTTCCAAAAGTTTCAAAAAGTTATTGCCAAGCAATTGAAACATATTGAGTTAGAAGAA
Source organism: Triplophysa yarkandensis (assembly GCA_033220385.1). Taxonomy (NCBI): domain Eukaryota; kingdom Metazoa; phylum Chordata; class Actinopteri; order Cypriniformes; family Nemacheilidae; genus Triplophysa; species Triplophysa yarkandensis. The sequence goes on from CM065665.1 coordinate 6,402,246, forward strand.
AATATGTGATTTTTGTGGTATTTAGAAATCAGTAAATAAATTTATATACAGTATTTATGTAACACACGACATGCAAGGGTATATCTCATGTATTGAAGAATATAGTGGTCAACAATAGAATTCACATATAAAAATGTATTCAAGTTTATATATAATATTAAATTTGATTAATTTAGGTAGTCTACAGCTTTACAATGCCTATAAACGCCTATAAATGCCTGTTTTTTAAAGTCTAAATATAAACTTGTTCTTAAAAGTCTTAATTTTCAATAACACAAAAATGAATAAAACATTTACAAATGAGTTACATTCAAAAGTCTGAACACACTGCATAGCAAAGTATAAAATACAGCCAAAACAACAGTAAATAACAAATAAATTTTTAAAGTGCATGTTTATGGTTTATGCTTTCTATTATCTGCTAACATCTTTGCTTTAAAATAAATCTCTAAAATGATTTGATGCACAAGATTTGGTTCAAATGCACTGGTAATTCCCTTTTTTCATTTCTTTTATGCTTAATGTTTTCATAAATCATCCCAATCAGACGTGGGTCAGTCATTGTCTGTCGGTTAGAGAGTTGGAATTTTAAGCAGAAGATTGTGGGTTTTAATCCTAGTGCCAGCAAACAACGACTGGAGTGTCCTTGAGCAACATGCTTACTCCCTCTGCAGTGAGAATTGTCAACTACATAATACTTGTTCTGCTTTGAGTTTTTTGCACGGACAGTGACTTTCAGGAACTAATGAGACATTCCATGATCCACCACTATTCGCAGAAACTGATCCACTGGAGTCAATGGAGATGACGTGACTCATACAGCTGTTCTCTTCTTAAGGAGACATGTGGTCACTTTCTTGCATGTCCTCTTGGTCTAAGTTAATTCTGTTTTGTTGGGATTTTGTTTCTACTTTGCTTGTTTTGATCCCAAGCGTGATGCATTTCAGTTTGCACACAACCGGCCATCACTCAGGTCATTTAAGTAGAGCAGCGTGTGTTGTTTTCTCATTAGTAGACCGGGTTTAGCAGCTGTCTGATTTTGACAGCAGTTGGTCTAGCTGCAAGATAGGAGATTCACTTAAGGGGAGACAAAAGAGTCTATCAGCATTTGATCTTATTGATTTATTTCACGAGGATCTCTTAGTTTCTTTATAATAAAATGATGGATATGTACATATGTTAACGCTCAGGGATTGCATTTTGCTGTGTAAAACAAACAATATAGACAATTTTGTAAGATATAAACACACTTTTTAAACTGCATTTATATTTATAATATAATTTTGATTTGGTTAAAAATATAATGTAAGTTGAATTCTGTTGAAAGCAGGAACTTCTTCTGGACCAGCAAGTGTCCAGAACTGGTCTAAAGGTGTTGAAATACTTACCAGGTATCATTTTCGCTTTCTTTTAAACGAAACCTAGCTTTTCTAATAATTATAAAGTGCAAAGAAAGCATTAAAAAAGATGCTGATGGATTATGTGAAAATATCCCATTATATGAGGTATAGTACATTTTAAAAAGCAATGCTTGTCCTAAAATTATGGTATATGCGATTTCACAGCTGACCCCGCTTAGCACTGCCGTACAAAAGGGTTGTTGTTCTGGAGTGTGTTTCTTTTTGCATCATATGATGACAACAGAACAGCACATGATATGGCCAGGTGTCTTAGCCAAAAGGTGCAGTGACACACTGGTAAACACCTGCGTCCTGGCAGGGCCGATGTGATCAGCAAGCGTGTCTCGCCCCGGATCGTTGGCCTGTAGATAATGGGAATACGCAAAGGTGTAAATGAGCTCTGTGCTCGGCTGACAGGGTCTTTATGGATGGTCGCCCGCTATCGCACGCCTAAGAGGCAGATCCATTTCTGACGCCCATTAGAGTGTCGCTCGCCCCAGGTCTGTAGACGCTTTTCAGAGATACAATTTAACACGCAGCAAACGTTCTCATCCCAACAACATCAGCTCTCGCCCTTTGTGTGGCCGTCGTAAGTGGATATCATTGTGTTTATCAGGTGGAGGCAGATGTGAGATATGCATGGTCATTTTTTATATGTTTATTCTTGTGTCTTTTTTCATTTCAAATTAACTGATGATGTAATTTTGAAAATGTGAAATTTTAGGAAAACTTGAACATTACATACAAACCCAATTCCAAAAAACGTTGGGACACTGTACAAATTGTGGATAAAAACAGAATGCATAGATCTGAAAGTTAAAAATTTTTATTTTTTATTAAGAATACAATATGGATTACAGATCAAATGTTTGAACTGAGAAACAGTATAAAGGGAAAAATATGTTTATTTTAAATTTCATGGCATCAACACTCAAAAAAAGTTGGGACAAGGACATTTTTATCACTGTGTGGTTTCCCCTCTTCTTTTTATAACAGTATGCAAACGTCTGGGGACTGAGGAGACAAGTTGCTCAAGTTTAGGAAATGGACTGTTGTTCTAATACAAGCTTCTTGTTGCTGGACTGTCTTAGGTCTTATCTGTCACATCTTCCTCCATATGATGCTCCAAATGTTTTCTATGGGTAAAAGATCTGGACTGCAGGCTGGGCATTTCAATACCGGAATCCTTCTATTAAGCAACCAAGATGTTGTAATTGATGAAGTATGTGGTAAGAAAGTATAAGGTATGGTAATTAATGATAAGTGTTGTAGCACTTGTTGACCTATTGTTGTATCGGCTATTTACCGCTTCATTGTCTCCTCGACTATTGTAAGTCGCTTTGGATAAAAGCGTCTGCTAAATGACTAAATGTAAATGTAAATGTAATGAAGTATGTTTATCTTTAGGCCAGAGGACAAGGTTTTCCAAAAATAACTTTAAATTTTGATTTGTTTGACCAGAGAACAGTTTTACATTTGTCCCAGTCCTTTAAAATAAGCCTTGGCCCAGAGAAAACACCTGTGCTTCTGGATCATATTGAGATATGGCTTCTTTTTTGACCTATAGAGTTTTAAATGGCACGGTGAATTTTGTTCTCCGACAATGTATTCCTGAGCCCATGTTGTGATTTCTATTTCAGTAGCATTCATGTATGTGATTCAGTGCTATCTTAGGGCTCGAAGATCACCGCATCCAGTATGGTTTTTTTGGCCTTGACCCTCACGCACAGAGACTGTTCCAGATTTTCGGAATCTTAGGATGATATTGTGAACTGTAGATGATGATAACTTCGCAGTATTGGGGGTATTAGTGATCCTCTTCCCATCTTGACTTCTGAGTGACACTGCCAATCCGGGAAGATCTTTTTATCCCTAGCCATGTTGTCAATTGACCCAATAAGTTGCAAATTGGTCTTCCAGCTGTTCCTTACATGTACATTTAACTTCCCGGAGACTTATTTCTAACTGTTCAAACTTTTTTGGAATGTTTAGATCTCATGAAATCTAAAATGAGCCATTATTTGGCATGACATTTTAAAATATCTAACTTTCAACATTTTATATGTACTTATATTCTATTGTGAATAAAATATCATACATTTTTTATAAAAAAAGTTTTAGATTTTCTAAATTATTGGATTCCTTTTTTATTCACAATTTATACAGTTCAAGGTTTTTTGGAATCGAGTTTGTATTAATGGATTTTATTCAAGTGTCCTTGTCTTTACTGAAGACAACATGCAGGGAAAATGTGCTTTGTGCAAATTATTACATCACCATTTAAGGAGATTTTTTTATGCTAATAGAATCATGAATACTGTTAAATTAATGAGGTCCTACATCTTTAACAGTTCACAGTGTATTGAGACAAAAAAAACCCAAAATGAATAATATAAATTACTCAGGTCACAGGTTTACAGTTCAATGAAAGTAAAATTTGCTGTATGTGGTCATTAGACACTTTTAAAGATGTGAGAAAATCAGTTGTCCTCCTATCTTACAGAGCACTGCTGAAAATTAGAACGACATAATTTATCATCTTGACTTTGGCCGTCCGTCTCTCTCTCTCTCTCTCTCTCTCTCTCTCTCTCTCTCTCTCTCTCTCTCTCTCTCTCTCTCTCTCTCTCTCTCTCTCTCTCTCTCTCTCTCTCTCTCTCTCTCTCTCTCTCTCTCTCTCTCTCTCTCTCTCTCTCTCTCTCTCTCTCTCTCTCTCTCTCTCTCTCTCTCTCTCTCTCTCTCTCTCTCGAGAGATTTTGTGCTGACAGTCATGGAGACCTGTGTCCTTATCATGAGCTTATGAATTGCAATCTTTCTGTCATGAGCTTATGAATTGCAATCTTTCTGTATGTATGAACTTGTTTGTGCTAATTTGTTTACTAAATTTATCACGGTAAGAGTACCACACTTTGTTTAAAATTTTTTAAGATTTAAATATTATTGCTTTAGATCTCCTAAACACTGTGTTTTGTTATTACGCTGAACATATATAGTTTAATCAAAATATTGAACAAACATCTCAAATAATTAGTTCTTAATGTGTTTTTGGTTCCAACAAGGGTTGGGTATAATTTGAGTTTTTTCAATACAAAAACGATATTTTTTAAAACGTTACTGGTCCCAAACTGATGCTTTAAAAAAAGTGAAAAAAATGGTAGAAAAAAAATTTAAAGGGCAAAAACAATGTTTAATGTAATACAAGTTTTGTTACAACAGACTCTGTAACCGTGGTGACAGCCATAGGTTCATTGTTAGGGGAGGAAGTGAGGGCTGACATGCTGCTGTTCCGAGCGGGCTCAGCGAACAGCAGTGATTGTGGAAAAAGCACATGCATATTTGATAGATGTCAGCACTTATTTAGGATCAGATAAAAGTGCAGGATGAGGGATGACAGCATAGGAAACGTCAAAGTAGATTTTTACTTTGCTGAAAAATGCTCATGCAAAATTTGCTGCCATGATGGGAACGAGTACCATACAGTTGCTATGCAGTTGGAACTAGTTGGTTTGGCTGAAGTCAAAACCAACTGTACAAGTGCTTTCATTGGATACTAGGGTGTTAGCAGTTGCAGATGGGTATGGAGTGGTTTCTTGTGGTCACTCTGAGCCTTCAGGGTTCCTAATTGTTGTTTTATTGATATTAAGAAGTATATAGCCCAGTTTTTATTTTGTTCATAAATGTTTGGTTTTGGTTTTTAGGCATGTAACACTTTTTTGGCACAGTCAGAATAGCTGAGATTTCCTTCACCTAGCTGAGATTCTTCCTCTTCTCTGGTTTACTATTATTCACTTGCGTGCCGCATCAGTTGGGGGTCTTTATTGTTCTCCGTCTCCATCCTTTTCCAATGCATTGCTTTGCTGGGCTTTCCACTTTCTTTTTCCAGAACTCTCTCGTCTTTTCCCAAACGGGATTATTTACTTCAGATTCCTGCAGAATTTCTCCATTCGCCGCAGGACTGCCTGGAGCCACATAACAATCAAAGCGGGATCATCCTCTCCTCACAACCTCCTGAGGGATACAGAGAGAGTGTGGAGAGATGGATCTGAGGTCGGGCCGTGGCTTTGGTGTTCTTTAGCTGTGTGTGGAAAAAGGGTCATGTACAGAGCGCCGCAGAATAAGTGATCAATCAAACGGGAGTTTCCTCCTCCAGCGGACATCTCGCGGAGCTCACGGAAGCCGTTCTGCGGCTCATTGAGATTCACCTTGCATTGGCTGTCACCTCATTTCAATTAGCATGAGGCGAGGTGTACCGGGTACACAAATAAATGTTTTATTCATCATTAACAAGTTAGTGTTATGTAGCCGGAATTAGCTTTCCATGAATGATTAATAGGCCGGAACACTTAGTCAGTTTAAATACTGATAATAAGCAGAGGAGAGTTTCAACAGTAAAGTGTTACAAGCAAGTTAAAATGGTTTTTAACAGCTTAATTACTCTCAGCCGGTATGGAGATGTTTACTTAGTAAAGACAACTGTTGACATCGTTGTTTTGCACAAAAAAGTCTATTTAATTCTTGAAATATATTGAACAGTGTTTATAGTTTTTATTAATGGTCAGAGAGCAGGGTGTCACATGGTTTATGATACACACTTCCGGTCAAAACACTTTCTCACTTTTTACTCAACCATATTATAACATATTATATATTCCCATTGTAGAAAAGTTGCAAGTTTATCAAAACAGCAATGACACAAAAGGAAACTTTGGTTATTGTGTCATACAAAATGATAAAACAAACTGCCCAGACTTTGCAGAAATGTTCTGTTGGCATTTTAATCAAACGGAATCTTAATGATATTTAATAAATATTTCAGTTAATTCTATCTATTCTTTTACTGGCTGCTCTTCATTATTCAATCAAAGTTGACCCATTTCAAAACATATTAAAATTCAGTTTTGTTAAAGTTTGTTATTTTTACTCAGTTAAATTCTATTTGTGTCTACATAACCTTTAGATACAAACCTTTGAAAGTCAATGAGAAACGTTTTACTCAAGTGTTACAAAATCCTTAATCGGAAGTATGTAATACAATCTAAGGATTTTTTGATTGACCATCTATTGCTATTTAGTATGATGCGTAAGCCGCAAGAAGTACTTTTCTTTCTTGTGATCCTCATGATTTTAAGTTCTCTTGACTATATAAGAACAATTTTGTTGTCTTATAAAAGTCAAGACAGTACAGAAAATGGGTCAAAGTTAACCTACCAAAATTGCATTAATTATGTTTTTAAAACTTCTTAGGCTCTGTAAAAGTTTCACAGAAATGTGATAAACAGCCAAATTAAGAATGAATTTGACTGTTTTATTTGAATATATAATTTATAGTATTGCTTTGAAACAACAGCCCTGTTAAATGGGTCAATATAAAAAATTAAAGCACTGACCTTTATACAAGTAACCAATTATGTCTATTACACAAGTGTGTTCAGAATAAAAGTACAGTTAAACCTTATTATTCATTTGTATAATCAGAGCCATGGCCTCAGCACCTGCCATCAAGGATGCTGGGATTCTTATTATTGCTCCTTTGTTCCAACAGAACAGTTTTTTTTCCAGGGATATAAGTACGTTCTGACTTCATAGATAAAGTGACGTTTAAAAGTTTAAGCATCAGCTGGAGTTTAAACTCATCTAACCTCTCTGCTTATGTATTGAAGGCCAGGGATCTTTCACCTGTCAGAGCTGATGTGTCACAAAACTCGGCGAATTGGTCCGTGCGAATCACTTCGAATCTTCACAGCCACTCAGAGACATTGTTTCACAGAGCTAGGCAGACAGAAAGAGAGGGAGATTTCCTCATGGATTGTGAAAGAAAGAAAGAGAGGTTATGAGCTACAGATTAGAGGGAAATAAATTAAAGATGACAGGGAATCATCTATGAGACTGTGAGGATAGATCCATGTAGACGAGTTGAGTACAGGAAAAAAGGCTTCTGTCTGTCAGTCCAATATCCCTGTATGCCACAGAGATGTCTAAACCCCTTTAACTGTTCAGACACACACTTAAGTTAGTTTTCATCTCCAGTCCCACAACCTCTATGTTCCCTTTGACCAGCCAGACCTTTGACCTGGACTATTGTTTGATTGATTCTGGCCATTAAGAATTGTTTGACTTGGAAGGCGCTGACCATAGTTTGTAGGGTTTTCTTTGAATGTGTTGAGTTATTCCCTAATTTCTTACAAGCTAAAAAGTAAAATATGTAATTAATGCATCATTTACTTCTAACACTGAAGAGTTTTTATTTATTAAAGAAAATAAATCATTATTATTTTAAAACCTAAAATCTTTGTCCTCAGACTGCTTGTAAACATCCAAAGTTACAATCTAATGAATGTTTTATGCAAATCTCATAATATCTTTTAAAGGATTTTTATCACCAATCAGAATACGGATTACAGTACACATATAAATGGAGTTCAAAGTCCAGAACACAATGTTGTTTATTTTAAGCTTGTAAGCGGTAGATAACATTTTAAATGTGTGAACCCTTTAATTGCATCTTTCATTGGTTTTATAGTCTGTTTGATAAAAAAAAGTAGTGTGAGATCCACTATTATACCAAATCAAGTATTTTAAAATTTCATAAGATCTTTATCTTTACAAATAAGATTCTAGAATTTAAATAAAGCAGTAGTTCACCCAAACATGAATCTGTAATTATTTTCTCGCCCTCGTGTCATTTTAGAAGCCTTTATTCCAGGGAACACAAAAGAAGATATTTTGAAAACCTATTAAATTCCATTGTTGTTTGGTTGACAACATTTTAGATTAAATAATGACACGTTTTTATATTTGATCTAAAATTATGAAAACTTCAACCCAGATTGAAAAATTTTCAGATACAGTATAGTTATCTGGGTGTGTGTGCTTGGAAATGTTAACAGTGGAGGGCATTGTTGTGTGACGCTTGTTCTGGGCGGCTCTGACGTGTTCTAGACAGAAACTGAGGACAAGGGGAATTCAGGAAGCTGCTGTGGCCTATTTTACGAATTAACAAGTTGGGCTCTGCTCTTCCGGGCAGGAATGGGCTACCAGTTGGTCGAGTTGTGGAAATGAGTTTCATTTAACCACAGGGAACTGCAGCGATACAATACTTGATACAATACAAAAATGTGAAATTATTTTTACTTTACCATATTCTACAACAACCAGGGGAATTTTTCTATTCATTTTGCTTGGATTGGATTTTATTTCAATGAATAACAGTAACTATTACTGTTGTTTAATCAAATTCCCAGTTTATTGATCCTGGTTAGAAGTTGCTGTAAGACACATTTTGGCACATCATTGAATGTTTCTGTAAACATGGTGTTAGGGGACAAGAATGGATTTAGAAAGGTGTGCTGGCCTATATTCAAGATTCACAGTCCTAGTTCTGCAGTGATACATATGTCCCTGTGATTCGTCTCATTCTGTTCCACATGACAACATCCTACTTTTATCGCCAAACCGGTTCACATGCTTATTCTTGTACTTCCCTCATTTCCTTTTGGACACTTTGGTTGCTACACCCTCTCTCTGTTTCTATCTCTCTCTACCAACACCCTTCCTCTCTCTAATTCCCACTTCATTCCCATCATCCCTCTCTGCTTCACCACCTCTTCACCCGAGGGTCCCACAGAGCAGATTGTGACACACACTGGTGATTTGGATAACAAATAACCTTAGGGGACCGGCTTACCTGCAGACAGGTGTGACAGTAGCCTAGTGTGCAACAGGAGGAGCAGTGAGATATATTTAGAGTCTCCTCTCTCCTGGGGTCAGGGTTTGGTGGCATGAAGTGTAGATTGGTCAGATCCCAGGCTGGATGTCTCTCTGTCTTTCTTGACAGATCTTAAAAATTGAGAATGATCTTTCGTTGGAGGTTCTCCAGTTAGCAGGTTAAAAAGAGTTGGATGATAAATGATGATTTACAGAGTTCTTTATGGCTTTAATTTGGACATAGGATGGATGAGAATGTATGCCATAGTATTAAATTTGATCACCTGCCTATAAAAACAAGTGAGAATTACAACAGCAGGCTGTAAATTGAAAGTAGCTAGAGTTAAATATTTTGCTCTTAATTTGAGCTGTAGATCTGTGCAAATAAATCCAAACTGGGCTTCTCTGTCTAAAAATGGTTTTATGTTTCTGACAATAGTAATTGTTTTAATTGATTTGAACTATAGTATAAATGCTTTGGGATTCTCATAACCATGTGTTTACAGACTAAGAGGTCACAATTATTACGTACTTGACAGTATTTTGTCATTGTCTGACCGAAACCTTATATCTCCATTTTTTTATTTTTTTATAAATTGGTAACCCTTCATGTTTGTCTGTGTGTTTTGCATATTTAACCAGTAAAAAGTTTTGGAGACATGCGCTTTCAATTTGACAGTAAAAATATGTTGTTATGAATCATATAGTCATATCCAGAATACTTAGTATATAATTTATGCTGCTTAAAATGAGCTGTCTTGCCATCAGTTTATTTCAATAGTTTGCGTGTTGCTAAGCCGAAAATTAAGTCCTCTATTAAACCTAAAATCCTCCATTTTATTTGTCAAATCATTATTTATGCATACAATTTATATCACTAACATTCACAACCAGATATATGAAGAACTCATTTCATCATTCGCTTTTGCCACTCATCCATGTCTGTGTATCATGTGATCATACCCAGAGAAACTCCCGGAGTCATTCTCACTGTCAGCTATCATTAGGGATAACAGGAAGTGCTTGAGACTGACAGGAAACCAGAGGCAGTGCGAGGCTTTAATTGCAAACTGGGACAGAGTCAATAAGGAGAGCAAATTAAAAATGGCGGCTAAATGGAAACAGGCCTCAGCTGATTGCACAGAGGTGACAGAGACCAGACAGAGAGTTAGTGAGACATATAGAGAGGTACAAGATGCCAATTAATCTTATTTTTCTTTTTTCTTCTCTCGGTTTGTGTTTTAAAGTAGGAAATAAGTAGCTCAGTCTTAAAAGCACTTAAGATGTACTGTGGTTCTGCAGTCCGCTGAGTAGATAGACACACAAATCACCACCAAATGTACAAAGAGTTTGGGATTGGATTAAAGTTTTCCTTCAATATAACAGCAGGGCTGTGAAAGGGAAAATCTGGTTTATTTTCTCCATAAAGAAATTGATTTTAGGCAATAATGTGTAAATATCAAGAAAGACTTACCATAAGCTAGTAGGTTGTTAAGGGATGAAATACTGCACAGCTTGTTTTAACTTTTTATTGTATTTAATGTTTCCAAAGATGTGCTTATTTCTTAAAGTCACTTTGTTTTTACACCTTAAAGTCTCAATCATGATATATATCTTTAAATTACAAGTGTTTTAAAGCATGCTGTTAAAGGGTTTGCTGACACGATGTAAAATTACACCTTTTTAAATTCATTCAATTAATTATTGAGATAAAATTGAATTCATGATCTTTGAACATGAAGAAATACTTTAATATTTTTTAAGATTAATATTATAAAAATATATCGATTTAAATTTTGTCTTACAACAATTACAAATGACAAAACTAAATAATCTTGCTAAAACAATTATTGAGCTGCATTCTTTTTTGCAACGGTTGTCATATATATCTATTTTTATTCCTTATATATTGTCTACTTAAAATGACAAACAAAAAATATACATATAAATTGATAAGTACAAATAATTTTATACCTTTTAATTTAATAGTATAAGTAGTAGTCTTATTTATTTCTATAACTTTTGTTAAAATCGTGAAAATTTCTTCAATAATCAAACAGCCTTACATGAATTATGCATTATTATAAATATATTAACTGAGATCTACATATATCAAAACAATTCAAAAGTATATGTATTGCTTTATTCCGCATTCTGTTTAATTGAACTGATTATTGTAGTGTCCATGATAAACAAACAACGTTGTGAAACCCTTTTATTGTGCAGTTTGTGCTACCTTTCAGAATTACAATTTCGAAGGGTTTCAACTGAGATCAAGCAATACTAATGGACACTTAATCCTGGACAGCACACCAGGGAACTTATGTAGTTAAGACCCTTTAGACTCACATCAGGCTTTAAGCTGTCAGTGCATCACAAACACACTGGGCCGCTTTGACCTTCATGTAAAATGTATTTGCAGGAAGGATTGCTAGAGGCTTATTGGACAGATATTTTTATATTCACTTTATTACATTTCCTTAGGATTCGAAGAAACATGATGCTAGTTTCAATCTTATTCAAGTCAATCTTACTTCTTTTATGCCAGGTTGAATGTGTTTTTAATGCAATTTAATGCGTGCATCGTTTGCATTATTAGTGGAATGATCATGTTTGAAAGGACACTAAAATATAAACATCATTTTTACATAATTTAAAAAAATATTGTGATGCTTAAACTTAAGCAACTTAAAATGAAGTGCTAAGTAAAGTAATATCACTCTTACACTAAATAAAGCACATTATTTGGGTTTTCTTTGATGTTCCAAACACAAATGGTGCAGGACGAGTTACTGATATGAAACGCAATATTGCGTAGTTATAATAGTGATGCTTGTCATGAAAAGACATTTTTCTCTCATGTGATTGCTTTTTACTGTTTCACAATTGAAATGATTTGAAATAAGAAAAAAAATCACTTACCTAGCCAATAAACCGTTTCCTTCCACTCCTGCTCCAAGCAATTTCTCTGACATTATTAAAAGGCCAGAGGGCTAAATTACAGAACTCCACAAGGCCTTATTTCCCAACCTCTTCATTGTTACTCAAACGCCACCAATTAACAATATCTCAAACACACTTTTCAATATAATGCTATGAATCAACCGGCCAGCACGTCGACTATAAAAGCTGTTTCAAGCCACGGAGAGAGAGAGAGAGTGAGTGAGAGAGAAAGAGGGAGAGTGACAAACATTGGATTTGACATTACGAAATGGATTACATTTTAGACCAATTAAAATTAAATGGGCTGCAATGAGTGTTGACCCTGACCAAATTGGCCACCACTGATCTCATCAGCAGCATAACTCTGATTGGCCAGACCCACAGATCTGATTCCAGTGGTCGTCATGGTAGGGACTGATAACTGTAGTGTCAGGCCTCTGGAGGATCCTGTGTGCATCTGTGGGATTAGGATATTGCTAAAGTGTACATTATAGATTTAGAAACTCACATTCTGGGCTGTACAGAAGTATGTTTCTTCTGCTGAACTATATTTTTAATTTTTTTTTACACTGGAAACATGATTTAATTTAGTTTCAAATGGCTTTTTTATTGGTACGGATGAGAAGTAGCAGTTTTGCAACTTGCTTTAAGGTTGATGTGCAATTTTACTGTCATCTGAACAATATTAGAATGTAATGAAATATTAAATGAAAAAATAAGGTTGGGACTTGGATTTGATTAAATCAGGAAAGGAGGGCATGCCATACTAGCTTAAAGCTAGGTTGTCGAAAGGTACTGATGGAAAAGTTATTTAAGTATAGCGTAACAATTTGATTAAACATTATAACCTTAATAAAAGAAAAATAGAATTTCAGATTTTGATTTTAAATGTTACAGTAAACTAGATACATTTTATTGTCATCTTGACTTCAATTATTGTATGGAGTACATGCTGTAAATGATGCAAATTTTTTAAAATATGTTTTTCACTCCATACCTTTGAGCTGAAGATACTTTGTCTACTTTCTTCTCAGAAAACAAACTTTATTTAAAATGAAGTTACACTATGTCAATGATGCACATTCCACCCTATACGTCATTCAGGTTCCTTCCACATCGGTCCCTCTTTCTCTAAAAGCTGTTCCACGAGAGGCACTTGAAAGGCAGCGCTTCCCCGCAACAATTAAACACGGCAGCATGGCAGACGATGTTGTGATTGCTCATTAAGAAAGAGAGACAGAAGCCATCGCTGCAGATGCTTCTGCTATCATGCAGGATAATTAATGTGGAATGAACGGAGAGTAATGAAGAGAAAATCAAAGGTAAAGGACAGAGACAGTGATAACCATGCAGAGGCGTGCTGTCATCCCCCTCCGTCAGACAGAAAAGACTCGTGTCGTGTCTCCATCAATGCGGATAGACCTTAGAGTCGCCTGTATCAAGGGACCAGCTGTAATTGACACTGTGGCCAATTAGAAGAGAGCCTGTGATCCAAGTTAACCTTATGACCAGCTCTCGTTCTATATGAGAAGTGTCTCATATTCCCTGGATTCAAATGGATTCAAGCTTTCAAGGAAATTGACCCTGATCCTTTTAATACAGGGCAGATATGTTATACCAGAATGGTATTATGAAGAGTTCATTTAGGCTGAAGAGTCCATTTGGGATAGATTCTAATTTACTGGTTGGTCTATAGGTAACTGGTTGGTTACCCCATTAAAATGCAAAAAGCCCTGTGTCTCTTATTCAGTCCCGTTTTCTTTGCTCTCTCTATGTCTTGCTTTATATTCACCATTTGTGGTGCCCAAGAGCTAAAGACAAATTAATAATGCACTCAAGCAGTTAATGTAACATGGATCTTAAATAGTGTAGTTAGACTAGATGACTGCATTTTCTGCAGTGTTTGTTCTATAGCTTTTTTCACATGGGGGATGGCTGGAGTCTTTATCAAACACAGCAAATCCTACCCTAACAAAGCCAAGGTTGACTTGGGACATTGGCGTCACTTGTCATATCATTGCAGATAGGAACCTACACTAATGTTACCATTTTTATTCACTTTTAACACCCTCAGGTATATATTTTCTATCTCACATTCAGGATTTTGAAATGCTTAACACCTAAACATCCCTTATTTAATATCCAAAAGCTGAATTAAAATGAACTGAACTGAATGAGTCTAGTCAAATACTGTTTTGTTGAATATAAAAACTTGAAATCAGAAGCTATATGATTTAAAATATATTTTAATTCTAATTATCAACAATATCATTAGATGAAAGTGATTGTGTTAAGAGGGCAAATGAATGGTGGTTGTTTTTTAATGAATGCGTTGGCTTCTTTCCACAGTAGCTGAAGATGTCCTTAATTCCGCTGAGCTTTTTTAATAAGGGCCAAGGTGCCCTCATAAACTATTCAGATCGGGCTGTTTGGAATTAACATGTTTTGTTATGAGGGAGGTGTTGGGAACAACCTCTTTAGGGAATTACATAAAAGGTCTGCCAGCTCTATATGATCAGAAGCCAAACACAATAATTCAATCAGCCGATATTCACAGAATGCTCTTTTTTACAATGTGGTATAATTACAGAATTTATGATTTTGTATTGATGATGTGTTCTCAATAATGAGGTGTTGAGAGCAGAATTTTAATGAAATCTTTTTAGGCCTCCTCTTGTTTTAAACAATTTTTGAAACTGTCATCTCGCAGGTGTTTATATTACCTGGAGCTTTTTTATATTCTAGAGGGAGTTGTTCATTAGCTTGACCTCTCTTGTGTGGTCATTGAAGACAGAAAGAGTAATACATTAACAGCATGTCTAGCTTTTTATAGAATTTTTTATGTAATTAGTAACACTTGCACACACATTTGTTAGCAAGAGTAAATGCACTAATGGACCTGAAATGAGCAATACATCTTTCAGCATTTATTATACTTGTTAAACAATGCTGTTGTTAATGTTACTGTAGTTAAGTGTTCATGAACTTCTTTTAAAAGTGACTTTAGATTGCAAAAATGTTTTATGTTATGATCAAATTCATTTAAAATAAGATTAACAAATGCTGTAGGAGAAACATTCATATTAAGTTCATCAACTTATTGTCAGTAAATAAAACATCATGGTTAAGTGTAAAACATTGTGACATGTTGCATTATGCCATGCTTTGTTGATTTGATCGGTGCTATGTTGCGTTACACTGTGCTCTATTTCATTAACTTGCATTGTGCAGCAAAACAGTGCGTTGTTATATAAATACAACGTGGTGTTGAGTTCCATTATAATAAATGTTAAATGATAAAATAAGAAAAAATTAATTAAAGTCATTAGTACAAGCACTGCTATCAGTAATCGTGTATAAAATGTTCAGATTAGAAAGTAAAAAATGTACTTTTGAGACTAACTTTATCGTTGCATAATGTGTTCTGTGTCACATGCTTTTTTTGAAACAGAAATAATAGGACAGTATGTACTATGTCACTATTTCAAACGTGATGGCTTGTATACACATGACAACAGCGTCTGTGTTTACTTGTACACTTAAGGCATGTGGTAAAATGACATTTTACGCTGATGTCATCCCAGTCTGTCTTTCCTCAACTGCCTGTTCACCAGCTGACTGTGATTGGCTGTGAACCAGCTCTCTGCCAACATGTCAGTGGGACTCTCTGAGCGAGTCCTCTTTAGCATCATTCTGTCCAAAAACTCATTGCGGTTTTCCGGCAAGGGGCCGGGTTTTTAAAAGAAAAGAAGTCTGACACCAGTTTTTCGATGTGTTTAAAATAAATACGAATACCAGTAGCATGCATTTAGAGCTTTAGTCATAATGATGTAAAGCTGCAATGCCTCATTGCAAAAATATTATAGGGGACATGGATCAAAGGGTTGTCCTTACTTCTTTCAAATAAAAGAGGTCAATGTCCTACACAGGAATGCTCTAACACACATTAAGACGGATATTTTAAGCTATTTCAATTTAATGAAAGTGGATAGTAGTTTTATATTGGCAAGCTCCAAAATGTTTCCTTACATTAGACCTCAAATGACTTCTACAGTCAAAACCCTAAACTATTTTATAGTACTTTTAGGCAAAACGAGTGTTCATTTACTTTCCTTTTATTGAAAAGAGAATGGAACACTCTGCCTTATCTCTCTCTGTCTTGCACAGGAATAAAACCACAAGGCACGAGTCAATGGTAATATTTTCAGTGCTTGGGAGAAATATTCCTTTTAGATCTGAGAAAAAGCCAAGCGGCTGATCTGAACGCAGGAGTGTGAATAAATGTACAGAAGTTTAGAAACGGCCCAGTAAAGCCCCGAGAGGTAGATTATATGTGAATAGAAGTTCGCTGGTTTAACCACGACCATTTGTAATAAACCGTACCACCGTCGAGAGGATGAGGTTTTAAAAAGAAATCACTTTAAACCTTTGAGCTATTTGGCTGTTCTCCACAGAAATTCCCATCCTGCTGGTGGTTCTCTATGGCTCTCCAGGTGAGTGGAGTTAAACAGATGGAAAGGGAAACAGAATTGTATGACAGCTGTGCAGTGCTGCTCTGGCACGGTCAGCTTGCAGAGGGCTCCATATTTGGGAGCTAAAGGTGAGAGACTGGCGGTCCTGCTGGTAACACCCCTCCGTCACATTCACAGCTTCCCACTCCTAATTTATATTTTCCTATTCACACAAGCTTTCGCACTCAAAACTGACCTTTTGCCAATCAGAAAACCCCAGGCAGCCAGGCTTTCAACACTTGTTTATCTGTGCACTTGTGTTAGAGAGAAATGCACTGTTTGCTTCTACCGTATGTGTGTTTAACTGTGCGCTCCACACAGGCACTTGCTTCAAACGACAGGGTTCAGCTCGACTCTGTTGACAGTTTTCTTCCAGAAAGGTCGGGAGACGTCTGGGGAACGGCGAGGACACAACAGAGGCTTAAAAGTGAAATGTGGGATTTATGCGCCGGTGTCAACGACTGCAGACGTAAATCCTCAACACTCACTCTTGTACCATCCGCTACACAGTAATTGACTGACTGCCGAGTTTGTGACCACAAGATTTGATGACTGCCAAATTGAAAGACTGACTATAAGTGTTAGTTTTTAGAATACTTTCAATGACAATGCAATCAATCCAACTATTTTTAACGTTTTAAAGACTTTAATGACTAATTCCGTCTGTTTTCGTCCTATTCAATTGTTGGCGTCATTTGGTCTGACTACTTCCGGTTGCAAATGCTCTTTCAGATTCTATAGGCAAACAACTAAAAATCTAACGGCGAGAAGGAATGATTTTTACCTTTCTCTTTAAAATAGCCAGATGGCAGTCCATTTGGCAAAATGTACTGCGAATTTTCCGCAAACTTGAAGACTGCAGTGTTCACTAATACAATTTGAAAATGCGATATTGATAAACAATGCTCATGAAAAGTTATTTAAAAGGGATGGAGTTTTGGACCCCTGAAATGGCATCCTTATGTCACATGAACTGGGTATTGCAGTGCTTCTAAAATCGCAATTGTAAAAATTTTGTACAAACAATGTACCTTGTATAAATGTATACAAATTTGCCATTTTCCTTTGAGATTAGTTTAATCTAAATCTGAAATGATTACATTAAAAAATTAAATAAAAACAAATGCAATCATTCATTTGATATTTTGAAAACCATAAACATACATCTCGTATGGTAATTAGAGCTATCAAACAATGATTCGAGATTAATCACATCCAGAAAACAAGTTTGTGCTTACATAATACATATCTGTGCATATTAATTTAGATTTTATAAACGCAGTTATATATATATGTATGTATTCAAAAAAAATATTAAATATACACATTACTATACAATTATATATCAATTCAACTACTGGTAAATATAAATACATCCTCTAAAATCATCCTTTTTATACAAGAATGTAAGTATGTTTGTTTTTCTAAATGAATATGCACAGTACACATACATTTAGTACTTAAACACAAACTTTTATATTGGATGTGATTAATCGCGATCAATCATTTGAAAGCTATTATATTATATTTACAATAAGATTTTCTGCCAAGATCTTAATGCTCTTGTAAATGTGTTCATTAAGGTGTATTGATATTGCGTAGAGACAATTTGCACAAACGGAAATACCTACACAAGAAAGGAAATACTAAAGCAAATAAAGAAGTAAGCATAAACATTGGCAACACTGAATATTTTGTAATGCTTGTTAAGAAGAACACCGTGTTTTAGTTGGTTTAAAGGTGCCGTTCCTTGTGTACTTTTGAAGCTTGGATTGTGTTTACAGTGTGCAATATAACATGTGTTAATGTTTCGCATGGGGAAAAAAATGCCACCTTTAACAATATTGTTTGAAAGAAAACAACCAACAAAACATAGTGAATTAAAACTGAATTAAACGCTTGATATAAGATTTAAAACTTAAATAAATTAAAATGAAACAAGACCGTTGTTTTACATTTCCTTGAAGTTTACATAATTTTCCTCCGTGTATATTCTTTCTCGGTCTTGACGATGATTCTTAAATCATTAAGCCTGACTCAAATCGATTCTGACTCAATCGTTTATAATCTCAAATTGAGATTGCGGCTATGCCGAGAATGTGATGCGTACTTTTGTTGCATTATGAATTGCTCTCTGGCACATTCATCATCGACTGTAAGATATTCAGCCTGTTTGCATCTCTTTGCATAAATCCCTCCATTTCTTTGCTCGTGTTGCTCTCCAGATCCCCTGATAATGTCTTTAACTGTTCCAATCCAATCTGCGATGAATTATTAATGTCTTATCTCATTAATTGATGGCCCTTACACTGGCTGAGCAAGCCAGCTCATGAGACATGCAGACTATCAATCTAAATGCTCTCCTGTTCTTCTGAGATGATGGACAGGCCGCAGAGCCAATCACAAGTCAGAGAGGTGGAACTGCTCTTGAGCTTTGCTTCAGATGGCATAGGGGAAAGCGTGACACTTTATTAAATGTGATCTGTTCAGTTTGAATGAAAAGCTGTGTCAAAACATGACTGTCAGAGGATCATTAGAAAGCTTATTGACATTCAGAGAACAGAAGGCTTTGTCTTGCAAACATTACAGTTGAATAGTATGATTTAATATCCTAAAAATACAACATTTACCTGGTTATATTATTAGATGGTAGCAGAAATATCAGCTGTAGGGTTGAAACAGTGAGTGCTTTTTCAATAAAAGCAAATTGCTGGATTTGACAATCTTTGCCAAGTTGGTTGAATCAAATCAATGGAGAATATTTTCAATTCGTGGGTCAAACAAACTTTCAGATTTTTTAAGAATCTAAATGTATTTTTCTTTGCATTAGAACGAGACTAACACAATTGATTTTGAAACCAGCTGTCTTTGTTTTTGGTTGCCAATACTAGAGACAAGAACTTTTCTGTACATAATTTTGCCTGTTCAAACACATGTGTCATCGCTTAAATCGCAATAAAAATAGTCTTCTGCCATTCTTTCAAACTTTCCTCGCACCAACACAAATTCTTTTAAAACAATAAAGTCCTGGATACCATAAATGCAACGACGCAATCCAGCATATTACCTCCCTCGGTTGTCATCGACCGACCTGATGTTAGATGATAAAAGTTCTTTCATTTTCTGGGGTATTGCAGTCGAGGGGACAATTCTTACATTAATAACGTCCAGGCTCGCTCGTGTCCGAGTTTGAGCTTGCACACATGGCCAACTAAAACCTTTTTTATGTGAAAGTGGTTTGAGCCAAAGCGTTCGTGAGCTCATATATGTTATATAGGTTTCTCTGGATATCAGAATGCACTCTGGGAAATTGTAATGAATGCAAAATATAAAGCTTGAATAGCTGCCAGTTATTGCTTGATTTTCATTTCATCTTTAAAAGTATAGTTTTTACTTCAATTCATTCCAGCTTTGATTGTATAATTGATTGCTAAACCTGTTTGGTTTATCTCAATCAAATATTGATTTTTGTTTATATCTGTCGGTAATAAACCAAGCATCAGTCCGGCGGCTATTTTCAATGTTTAGGTTTAACAATAGAAACTCTAAGCAACTTAAAAAGGACCCGTTTCTTTTTTTCTATGAAATCTTTTTAGGAAATGAAATGATGCTGTAGAGTAAGCAGATGCACTCCAGATTTAGATGCAAACAGATGATGAGTCAAAAATGATGCAAGGAGAATGTAATACTTCTGTGCATAAAAATCAAAACCCAGAGCTAACACAAATGCATTCAGATCCATCGCTATGTGAAAGTAATGCATTTGGTTTAAACTTTGGTTCTTTTTGGAGTCGGGAGAGCAGGACTATGCCAGTCCAGTCCTGCAAGGCCAAAGTCCCGTCATTGAATTGGACAAAATGTATAGCTTTTACTTTTATAAAGGAAAACAAGTAAACATAATTATGAGAAAGCTCCATTTGTTTGTTGCAAATTTTGACTAAAGTTTTAAAAATTGTATTGTCCTTGTACAATACTTGATTGAAGTATGAATATTCAAATTACAAAATTGAGTACACTTCCAGTTTATTTTGTTAAGCATATTTTATAAAGTTCTATATATAGTATGTTTAATGTTGTTTACAAAAATAAGTGTGTTTAGATAAAGCAACTTCCGCAACATCTTCTGGTGTTGTCCCAAAAGGGTAAGAAATCGCTTTCTCGCACCGTCTCTGCATCGGTTCGTTGATGGTGGAACGATCTTTAAAAAATGCCTGAAGCCTGATCTTTTACATCATCACCTAACCCACTAAAACCTTAAAAGGATCTGTGTTTAACCTTTTCTTTCCTCCTAAAGGGATTTATCTTGCCTTGTGTACCTCAGTAAACTTGTTGTAGCACTTTTTCACATTTTGTATCTCTGCTATCTCTGCTTCCCTGTCTTCTCGATTCTTTGTAAGTCACTTTGGATAAATGCCCTATATGTCATGTAAATGTAAATGCAAATGAATGAAAGTTAACTTAAAATGATTACCCTACTCGGACTGGTTTCATTTCAATCCTTTAAGAATGCCTGTCTTCTGCAGAACACAAAGGAGTGGATCTCTCAAAAATAATTGGTAAAATTAAATTGTTGGCCTAATTGACCCGCACTGGTTTTGTGTCCATACAATGCCATTAAAGCCACCGGGGGAAAAAAATGTTGTTACCAAAATTCTTGAAAATATCTTCTTTAGGTTTTGCAGAGGGAAGAATGTCTTTATGTATAAACTTGAAAAAAAAAAGGGCGACCATCAAGTATACTACATGTGCATTAACATTACATTTAGGCACTTAGCAGACACAGAGTCAAGGAGACAAAAGAATCAAGGAGACAATGAAGCAGTAAATAGCAGAGATACAATAGGTAAAAAAGTGTTACAACGAGTTTACTAAGTAACAATATTCACTTTTCTTTGGAGGTCCTACTATTTGCTATTCTCATGGCTGTGTTATGAGATACTCACCCGCTGTAGTGCATTTACTGTAGAAACCTTCACACTGTGCTAATGAATGTAATATGTCTTGCATTAATAATGCACCTCTGAGTTATTTTCAGCTGTTTGGGGTTAATTATGTGCTTGTTAAAGTTGCATAAGAGTTTGATTAAGCACAATAACAGATAAATAATCTCTCCCTCTCTGCATCCCCTCTCATTATACCCTATCACATGCTTGACTTATTGCTCCGTAAGAATCAAGTTGGCGTGCATAGAGATTCGGGTCTGTACCCATGATAACGTACTTACCCTGTGTTTATTGGTTTTGAATGATTGGTCCACATCAGGGTTTGATTTGCATCTTTCAAGTCACAAGTATTATTAAGATTTGCTTCAGTAACAAGAATACCACATGTTGACCGGTGGTTGCTTTTTTACGATTGTAGCTTCATGTCTATAACAACAGTCCAGTTGCTCAGTAGGTTACAATATTTTTCCTGAGCCAATCAGTTGCAATATTTGATCATATAAAATCTCTACAATCTAAACACTCAGTTGTGGTTTTTCTTTTTCTTGAGAGCCATGAGTGATTTAAACTCCATTGTGAGTCATTGACAGGAAAGGATATGACAAATTTGTTATGAATTACACACTCTCTAGTTGTTTTCCGAACCTGTAAAAATATATCTGTTCAGTTGAACACAAAGAAATATATTTGGATGAATGCTTTGTTTATGGACCCTGTTGAGTACCATAGCAGGAATAAGTACAGTGGTAGTCAGAAGTGCCCCAGAACTTCTCTCTACCTAAAGAACTAGGCACTTTTTACTATGGTAGTTAAAAGAGTCCAATAACTGCATTCTAATAAGCATTCTTGCAAATATCTTTCTATAAATATTCATATATGCATATTGTAACTGAAAAGTAAGTATATGATGACTATCTGATGAGTATATAATTTTGTATTCCTGTGTTACCAATCCCTTTAAGAAAGTGGTGTACATCAAGTAATTTTTCAAGTAGTTTTTTTTTCGTGCCATTCCATGTTTTATCTTAATGTGATAGTCCACCTCAAAATGAAAATTGTGTCATCACTTGTAAATTTAAGTTTTTGTCTACAGAAATAACTAAATTAACCAACTTGTTTTATCTAAATTTTGCATACAATTGATTACAGAAATTGATAATCTTCAAGTTAAGTGGCGGTTATAGAAAATCATGATTTGTACTATTTTAAAGCATAAGGGAGATTAATGCCTAGTATTGATCTATTGCATGAATGGGAGTCCAGCATACACATTGTCATGGTTTTCGAAATGTCTATCATTCTGGATTGTATCTTTTTGCTGCGTAAAATAAGGAATCTTGACTGTTTGACATGCAAATCCAAAATAACAGCAAGCATCAACGCAAATGGATTAAAGAACATCCGCATAGTGCTTTCCAAATCTGGATTCAATAGGAAAGGTAACCATGTGAAAAATTAATACCAGTGAAACGCAGGTGATAACCCCATCAACATTCTGCACTGTGTTTGTTGTCATTAGAATCAAACAGAGACTCTAAGAATGGAACTCTAACAATTCGCTGTGAAATACCACTGTTGAAGATAATGCAAACATATTACATTTACTGACAAGCACTGAATAGACCAACATTGGCTTTAGATGTTGCTGTATTGTTTTCATAGACTTTCACAGTCTACAGGTGTTTTAAAGTCCGGTCGGCAATATATCTGCATGACATTAATTTAATGGCTTTTAACAGTATGCGTTCTAGCTGCTATTATTGTCTAATGTTTGATCTATGAACACATGCAGTCTTGAATCACAAGTGTTACGGTTTTAAAACACAGAGTAAAGAGACTCCAACATTGTGTTGCATTGTGTAGCGCTGTATCCAGCCGTATATGAAATTAAACCTATGAAAAGAAAGAACTTGTTGTGTTCTGCTCTGTGTGAGTTTTGTCTCGGTGTGTTGGTTTTCATGTCTCTGATGGCTGATTTAGAAGGATTTTAAGGATTTCATATAGCAGTCCCGCAAACCAATTTCGTCTGCTTTAAGTTGTTATATGAACAGGAAAGTCTCTGGTTATTCAGAGGTGAATCCCATCACTTGTGTTTTCTCTTTCTTATACCTGTGTGAACTGCATTTCATTACCATGAGTGTATTTTACTCAATCACACACTCTCTGCTGACTGACTCTCCTGGTAGCTGTCAAACACTTTATCTTCAAACAGGTTTAATCCTGCTTTAATACTCACTG
This sequence comes from Triplophysa yarkandensis, assembly GCA_033220385.1. Classification (NCBI taxonomy): domain Eukaryota; kingdom Metazoa; phylum Chordata; class Actinopteri; order Cypriniformes; family Nemacheilidae; genus Triplophysa; species Triplophysa yarkandensis. The sequence continues at coordinate 6,425,982 of CM065665.1, forward strand.
AGTCATGATAAAACACACTCTTGTAGAGAGAAATCCTTTTAGCCAAGGGCAGGCCTTTGTTAGGGTGGGCTGAGCATACACTGTAGAGAGGATCACGAAAATAAACCTTATCCCTTCATGTCTCTTAAATCTGACACAGACTCTCCCACGACTTTACGATGATATTTATTAATTAAATGGTAGAAAAAAGCAATTCAGGTATTTGAGTTTAAAATGTCTTTCTAGCAGAAAGATGTACAATTTTAATGTAGGGATTGAATCAGGTATATGTATCTTTTACCTATAGTACAAGTGAAATATTTTTTGGGAAATTTTGGGTTCAAAGAATTTTTAATTGAATTAAATTAGATTAAAATGTCCTTTTATTATTAGATTTCTTAGATTATTATTAGATAGATGAATATTATTAGATTAGATGTTTGTGACTTCAGAAGTCCACAAACGGACCATATTAACAATTTCACACATCAGTAAAAAGTATTTTAAGAAATAATGAAATTATGTTTAAAATAGTTGTTTGTATTTTAAGAAACAATGAAAATGTTTAAAATAGTTGTTTGTTTTATTTTTGTTGTCCATGAAATATGCATTGGGATTTAAATTGAAGCTATAAAATAGAACAATTGAGTATTGACTTTGGTTACCTATGAGTTGCTTTAATTTCCTATTCGGATTTCTTTAAAGCTTTATGTGCTTTTTCCTATTTGGACATCTAAACATATAAAAGTAGGATCACTTGACTAAAATATAAAATGTGATCTAAAAAATCATTTGATGTAAAGACAACTATAACTATATTAAATTAGTTTTCCATTTCGTGAAAGCATCAAACTTCTTTCATTAGAAAACTTGAACTATGACCCTGCCTGTAAAAACCTGGAAAGTTGGAAAAACAAACTCCCATTACATCAAAAACTGATTTGATTAAAATGTCAAGCTTTGTCATGGCCTTACTTAGTTAATATTGAATATATTAAGATTATATTTTAACAAATAATATTTAAATAATGTAGAATGATTTTTGTTGAAAATAGTAGATCACAAAAAAGGACTGGGTTTTCATGGGTAATTTCATTTAAAAAAAGTTTTTTAAATATGATTATTTTTTAAGTGAGATGAAGGCAGAAAATAAGAGCTCAGCATTGATTTCAGTTCCATCTTTATGAATATAAAAGGGTTCATCATAACTGTTAAAAGCACACCTAGCCATGCACAAATATTTGTCTGCTGATTTGTTAGTTTTATTTTCAATTAATAGAGCAACATAATTCAGCAGACATGTATAACGAAAGCAGGCAAACACCTCTTTGTTTGTGTAAGTCTCATTTGAATACTGTCGCTGTTGAATGTTTAAACCAGTTTCTGCTTTGACAACCTATAATTATGTGCGGATGCTCGCCGGTAACATGAGCTGAACACCCAACAATTACCAATCAGTCTGTTGAATGTGAGCGCTCATGTGGATAATGACAGGCAGGCCGTGAACTGAGATTGGGAGGTGGGCACTCCAAGACTCTTATTGTGCCCTCTCTGTTACGTCCTGTAGCTGCCAGTTCCCTCATTACTCGAGAGCTTCTCATAGACGCTTGTTTTCTTTACACTGTTTCAGTGTTTCTCTCTCTCATTTACTGATTTTGACTTTTAGCACAACAAGACCTTTTGGAATTAACCCCAAATAACCCCACGGGCCTGCTTGTGGGGTGGGCAAACACAACCCTCATCTTTTATGTGTGTCAGTCTTAACTCATATGTTGATATACCCTGTGTATTTCAATTGAAATGTAACTCTTGCTTTGGCTACATTAATAACAATATTAACTGTCAGGACAATAATACCCAACTCGAGGCTCGTTCATATTATCCCAACCTTTCACATGGGAAATGAACACCTGGGTGATTGCGTGTCATTTCAGGCCAGACGTTATCCTGGTGTGGTGCAGATAACAGATTTATGGTTGTAGTAAGGTTTGAGGTTGTGTGCTGGCTGTGTTTTTGGAGATCATAATCCCTGATTGAATAGAGGGGAGTAACCCTTCCTGCAGGAGGAGAACATGACCAAATCATTTATAATTAATAGACCAACTGTTTGTTTGTGCACTGTTCTGTGCTTGTGTGTGTGTGCGCGAGTGTATGTGTGTGTGTGTATGTGTGCGTGCAGGGGGGGCTATAATGTCACAGACGTCTGAAATTGCCCTCAATATTAGGTGTGATCCTTTAAGGACAGATAGAGAATCCTTTGCAAAAAGATGTATGTGCATTTGTTGGATATAGGTTAGTCGGGAGTACCATCTTCTGCAAAATTAATGTTTAGATCTTCCGATATGTATCTTACATAGTTTTAAGAGATCTTTTTTGACTTTGAAAAAAAATCTTAAATTTAACCTAGTGCGTATATACACTGCTGTTTAAACTTGTCTAAAAAGCCACTTACTGTATAATCTCATTATTTGAAATTAAATAAAGAATAAAATAATTATCATTTTGCAAACATTAGTTTCTTTACAGAGTAACACCTTGGTTATTCAAATAGTTTTGAAATATGGTTGTTATACCGTACAGTTATTTAAGCTGTTGCCCATGGGTAAAGCTCCAAAGAAATAAAACCCGGGTCATGTCCCAGTCCCACGCCCTCTCTCCTAGCCCCATGCTTCTGTCCACCTCCACTGTCCTATACATATTTAAAAAATGGCACCAATATAAATATAATACATTTACTAATAAAGGATGTCAAACTATTGAGCAGGTGTGTGCGTTGTACTGGATATTCTGTATTCTAGTGCATGTAAAGATGCATCGTAGTCATTTATGATTTTTTCCGAGATCTCTCTGTCCCTTTATATTCACATGCAGTGCGTTTTAGATGAATTACTAATTTCAATACATAAAGATCTCCTTTTTACCCTGAATTTTGTTTTAAGAGCCTGAATATGTATGAGCACTTATCAATGCAGATCTGAGATCTTAAATGAGAGAGAGAGTGAACAGTAATCACATACATAACTCTATCATGCATCTCATCAGTAGAGATCATGACCTGTGACATCAGCAGCTAATCAGCTTCCATGATGGATAAGATGTTGTTTTCTAACACCTACGCAGTCAGAAAAATACAAAACTGCATTTCTTCTGTAGCTGGGGTGGTACTCTAAGTTTTAAAGTGTTTGCAGAAGATCGCAAGCCAGAAAGAGCAATGATAAATCAGGATTCAGGAACATCTCCATTTTTACCCGAGCAACAACTTTCAGGTGGTCAAGCAGACATTCATTACACTGCAGTGAACTGGAGGGATTATTTTGATGGGGATGCCAATTTACACAGCATTTTAAGGGATCAAACATCCACTCCAAACAAAGACTGGTCCAGATGTCTCCTGGACACAGTAAGCATTTTTTTGAAGTATATTGTTTTCCAGATACTGTAGTCATATTGGTTACCAGTATCTATTCGTCCAACAAAATCTTGTTATGAGTATATTGGAGTGTTTTACTCTTATCTTAAAGCGTGGTCAAACTCCAGACTTTATATTATAAGACTGTACCCCAGAGATTTCAGTTCTAGCAACCAATGAACACAGTGGGTCCCTTATGTACCACACAACATCTGACAGCATGACTGCTGCTTTATAAATTAGCCAAGGTTTGTCCTCAGAGATGCATTAGAGGTTTAGTTTGTGAGTGTGTGTGTGTGTGTGTGTGTGTGTGTGTGTTGTCTGTGTATGCGTGTGTGTGTGGAAAGGGCTGAGCTTGGCAGCAGCAATGATCTATCTGTATTCATCCTCCACTCTACATCCAAATAAAGGAGTGAAAGAAACAATTAGAAGGAAGTTGAATGGATGGCCCGTGCGACTTGAGACCACATACTCAAACTCATTACTGAGGCAAAATAATATTTCAACACACACTTCGCTGGAGTTTGTGGATTGTGATAGATGGTAGGATATTTAAGGTGTTTGCATATTATAGTGTGTGCGTTTGCTGCCGTTTAGGCAATGCCATAAAAAATGCAGAATGTATACTGTATATAAATTACAGGTCATAATAGTTTTCTGCTTGATACATTTTTTTTCCAACCACATTAGTGGAGGTTTTGTACATAGAAGCCTATCTCATTTTAACTGAACACTCAAAAGCATTCACGTAATGAGAGTCAATATCTAAGAAAATGTTAAATAAAGTTAAAACACGATTTACTATACTGTTACTTATGTTTTCAATTGATTTGTTGTTGGTTTTATAAATCGTATAATTTTAATTTGATTTGATTTTTACATTTTATGTTCATTGTAGTTAAATTTGGTTAAAGTTTTAGCAATTGTGTAATGTTTATTTTTATGTTGCTACATAAATTATTATGTTTCTAACATTAACATTTAAATAGTTTGTTTATTTAGGGTTTTCCAATAATTTAGGCATTTGGTTATTATTTTTATTTAAAGTTTTACATTTGGTACTGTTAGACAACATTGCCTTCAAATTTAATGTCTACGTGTGGAGCATTTCTCAAAAGCATCGTTAGACAACTATTCTCGCAAGTTGCACTGTTCCAGCGTAGTTTACAAAAAAAGTGTTTCCCAAACTATCGTTTCAACTAATATTTGCAAACAGCGACGAAAAGTTTAGGTGTAGAGCTGTGGTTAGAAGCATCGTTTCTTAATATCATGACTTGTAGATTTACATACATCATGATTCTGAGCAGGTTAAGCAAACAATGTGCAACACATTCAATATCCATCAATCTGAATAAAAACAAACTTTTTACATCTTTTGGTTTGTCAAGGACCCTGGGGAATCCCTGTGTGAAATAACCTGTGAGGAAACTAATGAATCTGTTAAATGTCATGAAATAAAACAACAAACTGCAAAATTACGTTCACAAAAACAGTTTCAGATGCAATGTACATCATTTACAGCAATAATATTGTTAAATATATGTTGTTAAACCACCATGGTTCAAACTATAGATGTGCGACAAACTCACTAAGGTTTCAGGAAACAGTCGTGAATAGCCATTAGTTTCTCGAATGATACATAGCACTGTAGTGATTTATAAGCGAGTTATGTCTTTATTTGGGACACGCATACCCGACTTGAAGTTATTTTAAAAAAAAAATATTTGTTTTAATTTCAAAAAGTTGAAAGTAACTTGAGTTTCATCATATATTGCCATTATTGATTGATCTCATCAACTTTTTTCATTTTAAAGGGTCAGTTTTGGCATTACAGATCCATAGGAAGATACAGAGTGGTTAGCTCAGTTGGAGGTTCAGTAAAGACAGTTGTGCGTCTGTGACATCTTTCTAACCCCCCTTAATGAATATTATTCTAATCACATTTAAATATACAACATGTCGAGAGAGACTGTCATTAGCATACAAATTCAATTGTTTTGATAATGAGGTTTGCGAGAGGACCAGAAAAACAATTTGCAGAATGAAATACATGACTGCCGTTCATTTATTTGTCTAGTTGTGTTTGCATGAGGATGATGAAGCAGGAATGCAATTGGTTTAACATACAATACTTCTAAAGTAAAATTCAGATTTGGTTTAGTTTATTGTAGTGTATGATATACATAATGTCTCGAAAACATAGGATATAACATAGGAGCGAAAACCAACTTTTTTTCAAGATGTCTGAAACTGGGTCTAGATTTCTAATTGACATGATTACATATTTGTTCATGAAATGTGAAAATAGCTTCTCATCCCTTTTTGTTAAATGTGTTTAAAATGACATACACTTTAAATGTGTGCAAAACTTTAATTTGGGAAAGAGATTGTAACATTGTGTACATTCGGAAACAGAAAAATGTATAACCTCTAAATAATCAGCATTTCGAATGCTCCATTTACTAATAGCTTAACCATCAAGTCCCAGTATATGCGTCTAGAACATTTCAAATACATTTTGAATAACAACATAATGACACACTATGACAAGCAATGAATGCTATTATTCAAGATGCATAAAGCATTTAATTGATGAACTATATCTTAATGTGTAATAAATGACTGTAGCCATGAGTTTAAGTGCCTAATGCATCAGCCACCTAAAATCCATGTTTTGCATCATTATATTTGAGTAATCCGTTGTTTTGTTTGGTATTTTATTTATATAATGGATTATGTATTAATAAGATGAGACAGCAGTCTTCATGGTGTATAACTGAGTTTTTTTTTTCATCTCTCTTCCAAGCTTCATTCGTCAGTTTGTTTTTATAAAGCATTGATACTAAAGAACATGGAGGTCTGGACCCTCTGACAGCATGGATAGAATGGCAAGTCACAAACATACATCATGACTCCTTGAGGTAAATCTGTCATGTGTCCTATATTCGAAAGTGTGTTTTGTTAAGGTTTGTAGCTTAAGTTTTGAAGTTGTCCAGCAGATCAGAATTTTATTTAAAAGCAAGGTGTGATTTTTTAGAAGCTGGAAAAGTTCCGTCTAAAATGAATCTTTTGCCTTCAGGTTTAATGTTAATTATATATAAATGTAACCCAGAAACAAATGAACCAAGGGATCCAAATTAAATTACATATCTCTTTTATTTGTTTATTGTAAGGCTAAAATTAATTACAAATAAAAAAGGGTACTTTACTTTGGGTCGAAATTCAAACGTTAAAAGATTCATCATATAAAAATTAATTTCATAAACTTTTAAAAGTTTTTATATAATAATAAAAATTCACTTTGTATTTTCCTTTTTAATTGACCATGCGTTGACTATCTTATATAGATGATAGATTATATAGATATCCTTGCTTGACATAAGTTATGAAGGTTTTTGAAAAGATCAGAATCAGCGTTAACCTTGATCATTGGCTTAACACTGTCAAGGAATTAAATATGAATATGGAATTATCACAAACATTTATAACAGTAAAATGTCAGTATTTATAGGAGCGATACAGCAGCATTTTACGAAGGCCTTACCCATAACACTGCTGTTTAAAAACTCTTCAAATAAAGGTGCTTCATGATGTCATAAAGAACCTTTAACATCCGAACAACCTTTTATAAAGCAGAAAGGTTCTTCAGATGTTTAAGGTTCTAGATTATAAAAAGAAAGATTTGTTTAATTAAGGAACCTTAACCTGGATGGTTCTATGTAAACCAAAGATAGTTTCTCTATGAAATCACTATGAAAAACTTGAAAATTGTGTTGTGATCAATTTTTCTTTCTCTTCCATGGATAGGGTTAAAGCATATTCTCTCTCCTTCTATCTCTCACACACACATAATGGTATGAGTTCTCGTACCCACAGTATAATCCCTCCTCATATATGTGCTTTCTTACTGAGTTGAGCAATTAAAGTGAGCCGATGACCGGAGAGAGAACCCTAATCCCAACATTAATGACTGTTTTATGATTCTGAAGGGAACTCCGGCCCCTCACACTCACACGCAATTACTTCTGTTTGTAGAATTCACCTGAATGATAAATTTAAGAGAATTAAAAATTATATCAAGGTGTTTAGAGTCCCTCCTTGCTTTCTTAAGACTGATCCGGATAAATAAACATGACAGCCAACCAGTTACGAGCGTGCAATTTTAAGAGATCTCTTTCATTTTTGTGCCTAATATGTAGATAATCAGCTGGTATACTTTATGCTTTTTGGTCCTTGTGCTCGGAAAAAAACAATTGACCCTTGTTTCATAAATCTGTGGACTTTATGTATGTAAATGGTTGTGTGTGTGGATTTCCAGAAACATCCAGTACAAGATTAATGGAATTCCCACACAGCTCGACTTTTGGCCACTGATTTAGAGCTATAATAATGCTTCACTATATTGGAGTGTGGCTTCCGGACCATTAAAATAACACGACATGGGTCCTTTTACCACAAACATCTAATTTAAAACATATTGCTGTTGGATCTCTAGAGACTAGATTCCTGGTGTCCTTATAAGTCTATAACAAAAGAACCAAAACTTTTATTGTTTGTGCATTCATAAGGATTTCAGGTGATCCTTCTGCTTTATCATGATCTGGATTCTTTTGATGGTATACTTGGGACTGTAGTTGAGTGCTTATAAACATTCCCGTCCCGTTGTAATGGAGGCTGATCACTCTGATTTGCTTTTGACTCCTTAAAGCAACAGTTTGTCAAAAAATGGTTTCTGAGAAAGTCATTCCTGAAACTTGTGATTTCTTGTGCCAGTGTGTCTTGCTATCTATGGAAAGAAGATCTGGTGTATTTCAAAGATTTTTCAAAGAAATCTTTAAGACTCTATAAATATTCAAATATCATTTTTGATATATCAGAATAGTAGAAGCTAGTTTACATAAAAGTGAATATTCTGTCATAATTTTCTCTTACATCTGCAAAGCACCAAAGAGGATATTTTGAAAAATTTTGATAACCAAATACTGCTTGTCTCCTTTCACTTTCATTGTATTGACTCAACTCTTTGGAAGTAAAGGAAGCAGTCTTTAAAATATCTGTTCTTCAGAAGAAAGTTTTGAAATGACAAGAGGGTGGTGAAATGATGACCGAATTTTCAATTTTGGTGAACTATCCCTTTGAGTTCACTGATATCCATCCTTGGCTCTCCTTCCTCTTAGAAAGTAAACACAATAAACCGGATGGTAATTTGTTCTGTTGTTTGTGTGATGGCTGGTATGCATTTGTGACTTGTCCAAAAAACTCGGTTGGGCCCAGCCGAGTGATTGATACAGGCCTTAAATCTTCATGTCCCCTAATCCAAATCATTTCTGCAGTAAATCAAATCTTATGACGTGTGGATTTGTAAAATCCATCCCTCGGAATGTAATCACAGCTATTGCATTGCACATCAAACATTAGATCTCTTTATCTTTATTATAGTCTTTATATACGATATACATACTTGTTTGAATATCACTTCAGAGATACATGTAAATAAACAGTGTATAATTGTTTATACATGTTCTAGATTATGGCTCATATCTAAATATGTTTCTGAGCTTACCCTTTTGATAAGGTACTCTGAAATGCACAAATGAATGAAATTCCCTATACTTGAATATATACTTATATAATTAGAAGGGTAATTTAACCAGAGGAGGATTTAGTTGGACTGAACTCAGTTGCGTTGTTTAGTTGGACTGAACTCACCTTGCACTCATTTAAATGAGATGCAGTTCTTGTTTCTAGCTGTATGTGATGAAAAGTCGGCAAAGACGAGAGCCTCATCACTGTATAAGTCACAACTCCCATAGGAGTCTCCACACAGAGAGCAGAGAGGGAGATCACCCTGTCAATCACACAATCCGCGTAATTGAAGCGCTGCTGTATGAGGCACATTTTAAATTAGCTCCATAACGTTTGCCATTGACTCTCTGTGTTTATTTTCGAAAAGCCCACGGTGTTATGGATATAAAGCAGTGTGCACACAGAATAGAAATATTGTGAGCTATGAATGTGCGAATTTTGGTGATGCTGGCTGAAATAATATAATTATTTTAAATACCTAACTAGTGTCGTAAAGTTAATGTTTGGTTTTCAAAGAGATACAAATTAAGATAAAATTTGTAACCTTTTAATAGATTGCTTTCTTTTTTAAATTAATTTGAATATAAAAATTCTATATTTATTTTTAAATCGTTTTGAATTTTAGCATTTAGTATAAAACTTTTTGGACAGAAGTAGTGAAAGCTGATGTCCGGAGCACATTTGTATTTTCTAATGCTCCATCACATTGGATTAAATTGTGTATGTTACAAAATGGATAAAATACTAACATTTTAATGTATTTATTAGTCTGAAATTTATTAACAAAAATGTGATCTAAAGTGCTGTTTCAGTTTAATTAAACAAAACTTTCTAGCATTTTTAACATAAAATAATTATGGGGTAAAAACATACTAAAGTAGTCAAATGTAAAACTAAAATAATTACAATGCAGAAAATACTAATAAGTTCTTCAATAAAAAAATAAACAAACAAAATTAAAGTTAAATTTAAAAACTGATGAGTCTTCTATATTAACATAAATAATGAACAAAAAAATCCCACAGAATAAAAAAACTTAAAATTAAAAAAATATTTTAAAGTAGTAGTAAAAACTAAATTAAACATCTACAACTATGAAGCGAACCTAAGTAAAGCTTATCTGTTTTTAAAGGTGTCATTGATCAAAACACCTTTTAGTGTGTTTTACAAGTTGCCCATGCATGTTTTAGACATGTAAAATTGCAAACATTTTATCTGTATCTTAAAAGTATCTGAAACATGATTTAATCGCTGATTGCTACCTGAACCCAGTGAAGAACAGTTACCTAAACTTTCATTTCAATTATTACAACTTGTTAAATAGTGTCTATGGAGTGACGCGAGTTATGAGTATATTTGTCATGTGCTGGTGTTATTAGTGTGTAAATACAGTATAAGTAGCTATAATTCGTAATCTTACATATATTTATCTAGTAAATCAGTATGTTTAAAGTAATGAGTGTTTTAACCTTAAACCACATATTCACATTACTTTGCACCTATGCAAACAATAATAACCGTTTTAGCACTGTTATTTCTCCCCGTTTTTTCACTCCTTTTTTGCATTTATAATAAAATATTTACATCTAAAGCAAAGAAGTCATTGTCCAAGCTGGACATCTACTTGTGGATACTACTGTATATGAATACCAATGACTCTATGACTGTTTCAACAAAAAACTTTTTTATAAACAAAATGTTTAAAACAAATCACGTTTTGATGGTGTTTATAAAGATGTAAAGCCAGCAGATCTGCCATGTTGTTGTGTGGGTTATGGTATCCAGAAAAACAGGCTGTTAACTCCTAAAATATTGTTCTAGCTTTATATTCTAACTCTAAGCAATCTCTGAGTATCCTGCTGAAACTCAGCCAAGCACTTGTAACGCAGGGGTCTGGGAATGTTTTAGAAAAAAGACACCCTTTACCCTCTTGAGCAGACAAGAGATTTCCAGCAAAACAAACAAACAGATAAAGAGGCTTAGGTTCATCTTGGAATAAGAGTCTGGTCTGTGTAACCTTGAGCTTTGCTGGAGTATGGGACATCCAAGAAAAAAAGTGCCCGGATAACCTCGGTGGAAAGACAGCGCTGGAGAATAGAGATGGAGAGCGCAAAAGGATCAATTGCCTCAGACTGACATTTCATTACTGTCCCATGCTTATGAATTGGCAATATAGGGGGTGTATTTGTGTATGTGTGGTTATGATCCAGGTACGCGCTCAGTCCCATCAGGAAAACAATTCCGGATCCTGCAGCGCAAGCAGGTGAGTAAAAGCACTCTGAATATTGACAATACTTCTCGACGGAGCACGATACCTCTCTGAAGGTGACATTGTTTTATAATGGCCGCCAGGAAACCTTGTGGCGAAATTCAGAATTGATTTGCAGTTTGCTTTCTATCTGCGATGTCCTGAGACAGCGTGCATTAGATATGGCTGTATATATGTGGGCAGCCCAAGGTCATTTTGCATATAAGAATGATATATTCTGACGTTGGGCCCTGCGTTCGGAACGGGCAGATGCTTTGACTCCGATGCCGGTTGCCAAGTGTCTTTATTAATAAGCTAAGGGAAGGTCTGAAAGCTGTTGGCAGAGCACGCAGGAGCCTCCCCCCAACCCTCTGAGCGCATTAGCCGCGTTGAAGCGTCCGACCCCTTTATGTGTTACTGTCAAGGAAGGGAAACTTGTTCACCTTAACCATAGAAACTAAACATTATTCACATTATATAAGTGCCTTTGTTTCTTATTTTTCATCATAGCTTTTGCGGTCTCGCAGTGCCGCTTATTCACTTGGGCAGGTTATTACTATTAGGCGAGGAAAGCTGTCTCCTGGACCTGAGTTTCCAAAAGCATATAAAAATATGAATAGTTTTGCTCTTTGATGTGCTACAAATGGAAAATGATATCACGCAGTCCGATTCGGGACCTACCGAGTGAATATTTTGCTTGATAAATCCGAGCTTCAGATGATGCAACGCTTCACAAAATATCTTATGATATACACTTTGATCTCAAAATGAGATACGTTTTCCGTCTTTTAAGGTAAAATGCGACTCTTGACTGCTGAGATTCAAGCATGGAAAACTTGTGTATCAATCACGCAAGGTTTCCGACATGCATCCTGAGGTTGAGTCATGGATGGGGAAAAAAGTGCAGCTTGATTTCTTTGACTTGCATTTACTATTGATCGTGTGTCATACCTTCGGGAACGTGTCATAAATGTTCTCTCGTCTTTGTAGGGCGAGCTGGAGAAAAATACGTACGTTGAACACGTGTCAAATCTGGGGCTTTCTCGTCTTGGCGTCAGTCGCCGTGGCTGACTTCACTTAGTCTATGAGATTTAATCTTTTTGTACAATACGAGTCAGAAGTGTGTGATGAATGTGTGCGTGCTTAGCTTGAGAGGACAGCTTCGGCCTGTGACTGTCATCTTGTGTTGGGTTTGAATTCTTGAGAGTACTCTAAATTCTGATTGGTTGAGACGCTTTCAAATTTACTGTATGGAAAACCACATCTTACAGGTTTGAAAAATCATGAGGAGAGTAAACGTCACTGTTCTTTTCATTTTGGATGAACTATCACTTTAAATTATAGCAAGGTGAAATTTCTTATGAAAATGTACATACATCTGTTATTCGTCTTATTTGTTTGTTTAATGTAGCCAATTTCATGTTGTGTTTCTTGGTTTTCTTTCTTTTAATATTTTAGTTAGATTTTAAAATATTTTCTTTTAAACAATTTAACTTAATATTATAAATATTTGTGTGAGTAAAATAAGTTTAACTCTGTAGAGAAGTGACACTTCTCCTATGCTCCAAATAGAAATAGTTTTCATGTTCTATTTATAAATGCCATAAAACACAAAGACTGGTCAAAATAACAAAAATGATTAAATGTTGCAGATCCTAAGTAGTGGAAACATTCATGCATACTCACAATACTGATATTTTATTCAGTTGAAATATTTTTATATGATTGAATAAGACTGCATTATTTTCAAAATTTGGTTTCCCTGATAGGGATTGGGTTAAGGACAAGGCCTTTGTCAATGGAGTCAATGGGAGTTTGATCTATCCCCTTTTCTGGGTTAATTTATGTTTCCATCATTAATGCACGTTGCCATAGTTTTTTAAACCACTCTTTTACTTTCCACTTTCTGTTTTGCTCTGATGAGTCATAACGGAAAAATTGTTCTCTATCTCTCGCCTCTTTCTTTGGCAGTCATGACCCAGACTCAGTGACCCGGCTTTATTCCAGGACTGAACATTTAGCTTCAGGTGGCCAGAATCAGGTCTGAAAGGTGCATGTATGAAAATGTATGAACATAAATCATCTTATTTATGCTCAAAAACCTACACAAGCAACACTATAAGGCATCATTACCATCTCTGTGAAACATCATATGTTCAATTTTGCTTTTTTTCATGACCTAGAAAAAAACATTGTAATTTAAAATGAACAAATACTGTATTAGAAAAGTTAATAAAACCCCCAAACAAAAACACTGTCTTATAATAAATGTAAAAAAAAATACGATTATCAAGGTTTTGGAAGCAAATCAGTGGTGTGTTTATTTCTGACCTAAACACACTGACTAAGATCCTTTTTAAATATATTTTTATTTTTAATAAATTCAATTGATACGCATGTTTTTTGAGTAAAACAAAACAATGCATTCTAAAAAAGAGTCGCAGGCTGTTAGATGCAAACTGTTGGAAGATAAAAAGATAAGTTAGATATGTCACTGTCATTTGTGGTCTGGTGGTTAGAGACTTGGACTTTTAAGCAGAAGGTTGTAGGTTCAAATACCAGTGCCAGCAGACAATGACTGAAGTGTTCTTGAGAAAGACATCTTACCCCTGTTTGCTCCGCAGTGATAATTAACTACTGCATAATACTGTAAGTCCCTATGGATAAAAGCGTCTGCCAAATTGAATAAATGTAATTGTACATATTTTTACATCTAACTTTAGATTAAATCCCAACATAAATCAATGTAAAAATACAAAATGTACAAATGAGATACGTTAAACAGATGTTAAACAACATTACAGTGAGTAAATAATAACTAAGGCTTTCATTTGAAGTGTTGTTTTAATAAGCTCCATGCGACTGTGACCTCTCATGTTATGAGTTTGTATTCTCAGTTATTTTCTAATCTGCTAAACACTCTGACAAATACACATGTATTGGTCCAGACATTAAGGTGAAAAAGAGAGATGGTGACAGGGTAAAAAATTCAGCCGTGGCCCGACGTGCCGTCTCTAGTGTTGCTTCAGGCCGTGGCCGTGGTGAATTATGGCTGTCATGTCTCTCGCTTTCTCACTAAAGCAATGATGTGAGCAAACTAAAAACAAACATCCTTCCCTTCTTCCAAAGTCACGCTCTTGTGGTTTCAAACAGGTCCTGTGTTGTTTAGAGAGTATGATCAATTTATCTCATTATCATGCTGACATCGATTACAGAAGTCGTTTTCTGTGATATAATGTTGTCATGTTGTAGGATGTAGCTCTCACGGATGACATTA